>VWYH01006503.1:328964-833256 GCA_013399365.1 Pampusana beccarii | reverse complement strand
CCCTCAGGGGCGCGCCCGCCGCAATGCCGGCGGCGGCCGCCGGGGCCCCGCAGGAGCCGGGGCCGATCCCCGGCTCGGCTGCGCTCGCTGGACGAATTGGGGCGGCGGGAGGGAGCGCTCGTGCCGGGCGAGGGGCCAGGGCGGCGGCGTTACCAGACGCCCGAGGTGCTGACAGTCGGTATGGCCGGAGAGCGGCTCCCGCGGCCAGCGGTTTTCCTCCTCTGAGGGGCACCTCGGGCCAGCATAAACCCCCGCCCCTGTGGCCCTGCCTCGCCCTGTCGCCATCGCCTTTCAAGTCGCTGCATATACCGTATGAACCCCAGCGTGTAAAATCAGGCAGGTGACCAAGGATTTGTATGATCATGGCCATAACTCCTGACGCAGTTCAAGCCACAACACGCACAAACAAAAACAATCCGGTGTTAGCCACTTTCTGTTCATCAGCCTTTGCCCATTTTTGCTGTCCACAGGCTCAAGATCAAGAATTCTTTCACAAGTAGCGCCACCTGCATAGGCACATGCTTTTGTTTCAAGTAAACCCCGTTGGAAACTGCAAATCATGTTGTGAAAACAGGCCGTAACTGTTGCACTTTCTGCCATGGAAGGGGCATCTGCATTTGGTAACAGACAGGTAACTGCACGCACTGCACGAACCCCTGAGCAGGTGTCTCCTGATGTAGCTTTAAGCATGTGTGCAGCCACATCAAAATCTGACATCTCTGTTGCAACCAGTGTGGTGGATGGAGAGAATAAACTGTTTTCGCCTGTAATTACATTTCACTTCTACAGGTACTTGGAAAATAATAACGCTCTTTTTATTATTCCGCTTTGCTGTATTCCTCTATGTCAAAATTGAGTATGTTAATGAATTAATCTGTGCACAGAACATAAAGCAAACCCAGAGTTTTATATTCTATTTTGTATGTAGTACTCTTTGGAAAAGATTAATACTCTATTAAAATATACATTAAAAACACTGTGAAGCAAACAAAGATACTGTGATTAACTGCTCCATAAAAGTCCTCCTGCAGCAGTTGGAAGATTTCTTCCAATTAAACATTAATTGGATACATTCCACAGTTAAGGCATGCTACTGGGAAAAAAACCCAAACCCAGGCAGATTGGAATCTTTCACATATATGCTGTCTTCTTACTAACATTTAGAACTAAATTGATGTGAATAAAATGTTTTTCATGATTACAAGTATTTCTAATTATATATACGTACAATTCGGTAACTCAGGCTTTTAATTGTGAACAAATATTAAAGCATGAGACCTATCTCCCAGTTTCTTTGGTTAACTTACCTGGTCTGCTGAAGGAACTATTTATACCAAGTGAAATATGTAAAAAGTGAAGAACAAAATGAAATAAACATAGAGGAGGCAAAAGAGACTGTACTCCAAGTTATGAATTACAGCAGCACAGGATTCCTCTGTAAATGGAAACTTGTAGCAGAGTTAGCCTTGATAGGCAGGACAGAACAGTCACTCGAACTGATACGGTTTGGTAGATATTTCCAGAAAAAAATGCTGTACTAAGCCTGTGCTCTCATCAGTAATTCTGTTGTTTTGTTTTCCTCCTTGGTCTCACGGTTGAGCAACTGTCAAGAAAAGGCATTGTAACTTGTTTGATAGAGTCATGTAGCAATTCTCACACTGGAGTATTCATTATTAACATCTGCAATTAATCATAGCTTGTGGGAATTGTTGGAGGATGTGTAACACTACACAGTTCACCATTAGAAAAACCCCCATGTGTAGATGAAGCTGTCAGTTTGTCTGCAGTCATGTTTTCCATTTCTTTCTTTTCTGCAATATTGCTTGAGAAAGTTAAAGTTCTTTAGAGGCTTATCCAGAGTATTGGTAGGGATTTTTTGAAAGACACTTTATGGATATTTGAGTGTCTGTGGAAATTACCTTGTGAGGCTGAAGCTGGCTAAACATGCAAGTCAATGTCATGTTAAACCCAGAAATATCTAGATCAGCAGTCAGGTTCTCAAAGGCGAGGGTTCTAAAGAGGCAGAAATAAAAACATTATTTGCACTAATAATATTCTATATCCTGAAAAGAAATAAAAAATGTTAGCATAGATTAAATATACTGTGACTAAAATTGTTTTGGTAAAGGATAGTTGAGACAGTTTTCATTACGTAAGTACCAGAGAGGTTTCATTTCCATTTGATCAGATTTTGAACTCAGATCTCTTTAGTAACAGTTACACCAGGAATCACAATTATTAGAGATTTTTGACTTCTTAATTGTAGACTAGAGATGAAAAACTGCTAAACAAAGATAAACTCCAGGTATAGTGTAGATATTATGTTAACACATGAGAAACATCTCAACCAAAAATCATTGAATCAACACAGAGTTTTGTGTCTTAGGCTTGGTGTATCACCACAGACAATACAGGAGTACTGGATCAACTACATCTGATTTCAGTCTTCTCACTGTTTTAGCATGCTCCTCTTAAGCTTTATCTAATTTGTAGCAAATGCAGTTTGTAGTTTTCACATAAGCAGTGTTTGCAGCAGAACAGCTGACTTATTTCTGTTTCTGACCACAGTCGATAGCAGATGTCTAGAACAAGGTAGTTATATGTTATGCTCTTCCAGTACAGTCTCAAAGCCTCCAAGGAGTCACAGTTCAGATATTCCCTAAGGCAGTGGTAGTGCCTATTGATGTGAGAGACACTGGAATATATTTCCTTAATGAATTTGTCCATTCGCCTTTTGAATCTGAGTAGTTTTACTATCTACCATATCCTATTGCAAAATTCCTCAGCTGACCCACACATCGCATAAAGTAAATTCTTTGTTTCATTTGAGGTCCTTAATGCCTTGTATTTGAAAAGGTGGTGGATAGATTCCCTATTTATTAGCTTTCTATCATTTGTGATACTGCAGAGTTGTCATATCTCCCCTAGTTTCTCTTTTCATGTTGGAAGGTCCTGATCTAGTTGCTCTTTCACAGGATAGAAATTATTCCATGACTTTCATCATTCTGTAGCACTTCACAGTACTTTTTCTAATTGTGTCATTATGTAGTTAAAAATTATGAAAGGGAGGCGAGGCAAGGCAGGAATTGGTAGACTCTCAAGAGATTTTTGAAAGTGACATATTAATGACCTGAAAACTTAAAGGAAGTACTTTTCTTAACCATGATTTACTGATTTAGTTACGAGTCTCATGCCTTTTATTTCCAGGTATCTGGATTCATGGGATACTGTACAAAAATAATTCAGTGGGCACCAGCCACAGAGAATACATTAATGGGAATTCAGGGAGTGACTGCCAGAACTTCTGTCTCTACAACATAATCCAAATACAAGCTACAAGAGAAGGAAATTGTGTGGGGTACTACTGTTACACCACTTTGTGCCACTGGAGATGTCTTTCATGTTCTTTTGTAGGTTTTTGCTTTTCATTATAACACTTTGGTTATTCTTTTTAATAGATTATATAATCATAATTGACTATTAAAATTTTGGAGTACCAGCCTTGTAGATGAAAGGTACACATTTGTTACACTACAATTAGATTGTACATTCTTCTTTTGAGAGTTTTCCTTTAATAGCAGTTTGCCTGAAGGTTCTAATTTTAATTTAGTTTGGGTGAAACTGAGGGAACTGAAGGATTGCAGTAGAAAGAATTGGGTTTTGTGTGTGCATGGCTTATATCCTTCCCAATTGTTTGGTTTTTGTTAATCAGAGATCACTTTAATGCCATGGGCTTTAATACTTTTACAGTCTATGAAACTACTGTTCTTCCTTTAGCAGTTATATATATTTCAAGACAGAGAAAAGCTTTCTGCCTATTGCCAACTGCTGCTGCCTTTGTGGCAGCAGTGAGAAAGCATTGTGATAAAAAGCAAATTATGTGTTGCTGCTATGGAAAAACCTGAAAGAATTCAAAGGTAAAGACACCACAATTTTTAAACCTGCCCCACTGCTGCTATGAGTCGTGTATGAGCATAAATCTGCTTGCCTGAAGTGGCAGGTTGGTTTGTATTCCAAGTACTTCAGGATCTTACAAGGGCAATAAGGATGTATTAGCTTTGCATTTCTGAAGAGGATCAGAAAATTATATGCATAGGCTGCTTACTGTATAGGGAAAACCATATATAGGTATTCTCTTTTCATGGGTTTGGATGGCAGAAATGTAAACTTCAGAATCATCAAGCACAGTCTTTGGTTATTATAGGTGCCTGTCACATCATTCTTTTCACAGAAACACCAAACTCCACCTGTTCCTACATGTTAGGAATCTTCTTATTTCCAGCCTCTAATTATACTCATCTGCTTTTGCCCCAACATTGTCATTTATCTTTTAATCTGAGTTCCTATTTCTTTACAGATTACCATATTATGTGTACATCTGTTGCCTTTGACTTAATTTCTTTCTTTTCTAAACAGTACATTTTCTTAAAACTGTGTTCTAGTCATGATTGCTTTTCTACTGCAGTACATTTTTGTTGTCTCTTTAATACTCATAAAACTTAAGTTCATCTTTTCCTCAGGTGGTTAGAAAATCTGATTTTTTCAATAGAGTCCTCTTCTATCTGCCCTCTCAGTGTATTTCTTTATAGAGACTTGTGTCTTTTTTTCATCTTCGTAATCTTCTCACATGTCCACTGTCTAAAGACTTTAATTTCATACTAGTTTCATTTGTCCTCATATGAAAGACTATAAAATAATTCTTCACTGTTCTCGTCAGGACATCTTTGAATCATCTAGCACATTTTCATCTGAACTGCAGCTGCATGTCCACTTCCTGTATTCTTTCTACATGAATTCTATTGGGTGGCAATCCAGGCATAGATAGTTCCCACCACAAGCTACTTTAGGGTAATATGCTTTGCATTTAGGCATCTCCACTTCCTTTGTAATTTCTTAAATACCCTGTGCTGTTGCAGTTGGATATTACCTTACTGTACCAGCTGAAATGCAGGGAAAGACAGCGAAAGTAAAGATATAATTCAGCTCCAATTGAAGTCAATAGCAAAACTGTCATGGCACAATTTCTCTTAGAGATAACCCATTGAGAAGTAAGATCAAATAATTGAATTGTTTATATTTGTATAAAAATAGGAAAATAACCTTGTACTGATCCAACGTGCAAACACAGGGCTTTCTTTTTACCGCTGGAAAATTAGGACTAGAGGAGGTGTGAGTCCAAAATCAATCCAATGCTAAGTGTGGTATTTGGGAATTTCTGAGTCATTGTTTCATTAATTCAGTTAGATTACTAGGTTTGTCATAGGCAATATCTATCCAGAAATATACATGTGCATGTGTATTCACACATATACACATACATAAATATTGATGATAGAATTCTTTCTATTGGTATTACTCTGGAGTGTTTGATGACTTCCTTTATCTCAGTGTCTTTGTACATCCAGGTATTCGCACGTTAGGCTTGTATTGCAAGCTGGAGACCACTTTGCTTGTTTCACACGGTAAAGTGAGGCACCATGAAAATAAATCACTTC
Source organism: Pampusana beccarii (assembly GCA_013399365.1). Lineage (NCBI taxonomy): Eukaryota > Metazoa > Chordata > Aves > Columbiformes > Columbidae > Pampusana > Pampusana beccarii. Next base: position 827,761 of record VWYH01006503.1, on the reverse strand, counting down.
CAACATTACTCAGTAGGCTAATATCAACTGGAAATTTAAGCCGTAAACCTGGAGAGCCAAATTTATGCTATAATTGCAAAGCATTCTCCAATTGATTCTGAACTGCTTTACTTTTGACGTTATAACATTGTCTTCATAACACAATATTGTCTTTATAGTACCTATTGGTCCCCTTGCTCTTTTAATTCATTTTAGTGGTGTTCATGTGGAAACATTAGAAAAAGGTGCTCAGAAGAACATTTTAAAAGATAATGTGCATAATAAAGTCTAATATGATGCCTATGGCAATTTTACACTGGAAAATAAGCTGCAGGGTAGTACTAGCCATCCTTCAGAGAAACACCTCAAAATAATTAACTAAATCTTAAATTCATATTAAAGAAACATAAAAATTAACTATGTACAGGGAGAATTCTAAGCCTGGGATCACTTGTATTTCTCGTGTTCGGCTATTTCCTTAAGTTTTCCTCTACAGGGATTAATGAGATCGTTATGAGCTGCTCATAGTGGAAAGGAAAACACTAACAAGATAAAGTATTCTTCCATCCATGGGGAAGTGAATCAAACTGCATTGTTTAAATTCTTCTTGAAGTTAATGAATCAACAGGAAAAGTCCATCCTGAAGACCTAATGTCTCCAAAACAATCACCTGGTGTCCCCAAGAGCTATGAAATCCACAAGTGTCTTTGCTATTTGCCTTTCCTCAGAGACATGACCATGGTTATCCTGGGAATCTTTCTCAATAAAACATAAGGACAAACTAGAACATAGATGATATGATCTACTAGCAACAGAGATAGTATACAGTATTGACAATTTAATCTTTTTGATTTACTGGGACTATTTGTTTCCAGTGAGGATTTAGCTACTGTGTTTCATGCTTGGGTCACTGCAGTTCTTTCTTCCTGAGGTTAAATTGGAAAGGCATTCAGAAATTCTACCTGTGCAAGACAAAACAATCCGAGTCTTCTGGGAACATACCAGGTGCTGTTCTCCATATTCCTTACAGCTCCTCCAAAATAAAAACATTGCTGATCCAGCAACTTGTTCTCCATTCTTAGTCTAGGAAAACAACTACTCTCCATGGAAGGCCATGGGCTGCTGTGCTCTACTGTGAAGCTCTCAGGAGCTGAGATCAGACTGTTCTTGGCAGAGGGCCCTATGTTATGTTACTTTGTGCCAGACCTGATTAGAATGAGTCTGATCACAATCAGTTTCAGATCACAATGCCTAACTCAATCTTTCTGCCAAGCCCTTCAATCAGTAACAAAGATAGCTGAAAGAACTTTCAAAGGTACAGATGATCCTTTAAAGTCACTCGACCTCACATGAAGTGAAGAGCAGAGGTTTTTTTACAAACAAACTGAGGCAAATGTCACACAGGGTATCAGAAAATGTTTGTTGAAAAACAGCAGGAGCCATACTGAAGCTATTAAAAATGCAAGTTTAATTTGTAAAATAGTTCCAGACAATTTTTTTTTTTTTCCACATGATAGTCTCAACCATAGAGGAAAAGAGCACTCACTAAGGTTGACCTCTGCTATGTTAGCTTGCAAATGCTGTGAGTAGAGTGCTTTCCAGGCAGATGGAAGTAGTCCTTTATGGAGACAGACTCTGAGTTTGAACCCTGGTGCCACATACAGGTGAATGCCCTTTTTGCATTCTGAGAAAAAACCCCAACACTTCTATTTCCAGTCACCCTAAATTAAGACTTGTTTCCAGCTTCTCAGTACAGCTGCTGCACTGAAAAAAATCAATTATTTGCACTACCTGAGTCTCAATATTGTAATTGCTACCTAGATAATTTGCTGATGGATGCATTAATAATATCTATGTATTGTGCCACTGGGGATTCCTTTACACTGGAGAATGCTCCTCTGAGGAGAAGCAGTCAATACCCAGAATCTGGCTATGAAACTTATAAATACAACTGGAAAATATAGTTGAGACTGAATCTTGTACCTTGCAGATGCAGAACAGCAGGAGGAGAGAAACTCTTACCAAAAATCTCCTCTTACCAAGAGAAGGGAGAAAATAGGTCCGCAGCGTCCCAAGAATACAGGGCCTGAAGAACTGAGCTGCAGTCTGGCTACAGGACTGCAAATTCTTAGACTTCCCTGCCTTGTTTTAGAATTAATTCAGGGGCAGAGGTGACTGATTTGCAAAGACTCCTAAAGATATGGTCCTTAGCTGTATGCTAGTGGAGCTCCAAATAGTGTTTAATGAGCCAGGAAGACAAATTGCTGAGTTCAGCTTGAAATCTATGGTAGCTACAGCAAATATGTGTTTGAAACATTTGTCATTAATTAGGCATCCTCAGTTACCTCCTGGATGAAGCCAAAGCCATCTTGGGCATCATAAAATCCATGAACTGCAGTATATGCCTCCAGAATGTGATAATCCAAATGAATCAACTGGGAAAAACTCTCTTCCAATCTGTTAGAGCTATTGATTCATCTGGATCTATAATGTGTTATTTAATAATTTTCATTCTTGGTGGATAGTTGATTTATATTGAGGGAAAAAATAGAGGAAATATTGTGCGTAGCAAGCAGTTAGGTACATGAATATCCCATAAAGAAACTCACAGCACACAGGGAGAACCAGAAAGAGTACAAGGTAGTGCTAGTGCCTCCATCCAGTGTTGTGTAGAGTTCCGCTGATTTCATGAAAGTTTTTGGCTCTGAATTGGTGTCTCCATGGACACTCCTTTCAAAAGCCAGGAAAGAGTCAGCTGCTTGTATCTCAGAGGCAATACATCCCAATTCTAATCTGACTCACAAGGATAGGTAAATTATTTCAATTCAGTTTCTTGAAATAAAACACTATTATTTGTTGGAGCATAGCCAGGAAAAATGCTTAAAACAAAATAAAATCACCTGCGTGCAAGATTCCCTAATTAGGCTTCCCTAGTATTGGCCGTTCCTTACTACTGCATGGAATAAAAGGAAAACTCTTCCTATCATGACTTCTCTTTGAACAACCCCATAAAGCCTCTGCTGCTTGGGACCTAAATATACAAGAACTAGATTCACTTACATGTTCTATGTAACAACATCCAGTTGTCCCAATGCACCTCATGGCTTCTGGATTTCCCAGATGTCTGTAGTTGTCTGGTTGGCATAGGACCAGTGGCATGGCTTCTGTTCCTACCTTGTGCAAAAGGTTATCTGGGCATGACGAGAGGGCTTGGCCTCCAGGAATGTCCTCCTGAAGCCAGAACCTCCTTGTGACTGCTCTGACCAGTGGACATTTTTTTGAGCCTTCAGGTATGACAAAACCAACACAGGAACATCCATCCCACCAAGTTTTCATGTGGTGAACACCGACTATGGCAGAGCCAATACTGTGCCCCAGTAACACTGGCCATAGCAGTGGCTCCTTCAGTTTAGAGGCAACTTTAGAAGCAGTTAGTCAGACCAGTCTGTAATCTTATTCTGGGGAAGCAGATTGGCACACAGCTGTCCTAGGCTTGGGGCAGAATAAAGTAAAGCCTAGCAGCAGTCTGGTGTGCCAGTCCCCCCTGGCCATGCCAGGCATACCTCAGCAGCAGCCAACAACCTGGCACTGAGGCTCAATTAATCAACAGGGGTTATATAACAAGCACAGAATTTTGGCCAGAAAAAATTCAAACGTATCTGCACACAAAGCCCTCATTTTCCAGTCTGGTCACTTCTGTTCTGCACCAGATGCTTCTTGTGGACAAATTTTCAGCTTATTCTCAAACAGTATCTGTCCCTGATCATTTAATCAGTATTTAAAGCTGTGTCCATGATGTTATTGATCCTACTTGTGCCTCTAGCTTGTGTTTCCAACAGAAAATCCAGCACAGAGCAAAAGTGCAGAACACTTTCTCAGCATCCGCAAGAAAATGATGCATTTTTCTCCTTTCTGATTTTATGGTTTGTTGTATAATAGCAATAATCTCTATTGCTTTCATATACTTGCAATAAATGGCTTTTGAGATCGATGAAATGTCTGAGCTTCACTTTAGCTATTAATCATTCTCAGTAGCCATTTATTGCTTCATATATTACAAACAGCAGAAGTTATTCCTTAAACCTGCCCAGATAGCTGAGAACTGCAAATTTCAAACCTAACTCTGAGAGACAGATTCACTGATGGCAATTCCTGTGTTGTCTTTTATAACAGTAAGTAATAACAACAGCACTGTGCCTTCCACCTGCAGATTTCAAAACCTACTGTACAATGCATTAAGGAAAAATGGGCCTTATTCCTGTATCTGAAGGTGGGGAAGAAGGTGAGGATAGAGGTAAGAAATATCTGTGAAGATCCCTTCCCAGTTTTTTTTCTCATTATCTGAGAAAGCAATATTGATAGACAGAATACCTGCTTTTGGTGCCATCCTGCTAGCAAAGCTCCTTGGAAGTCAACCCTCTGTCTGCAGCCAGGGAATAGGTACCGTCTGCCCTGGGAGAGGGGCTGTGTTGCTGTTCTTGGTCAATGCCAGCAAGACTGATGTGAAACAAGTATTCACTCAACAAACTTGCTCCACGTTTCCTAATCTGACCAATCTTCAGTCCCTCTCTTTGCTCCTTACACTCCTTCTGCCTAGGGCCTAATCATGAATCATGTTTTTTGGGTAATTATGAGATAAACATGGGCAGTGGCATCAAAGGAGAGAAATTTCATGTAAGTTTGGGTTGGAAAAACATGTTCTAACCCTGAGAATAATAGTGTGGGTCCTTGACAAAGAAAGAACTACGATCAATTTGAGCATTCTCTTGTATTAGAGACTTCTGCTTTGACATGTGTCTGCCTCTTAGATGCTTCTGCTTTGATCATCCATCATCCTTTATTCTGATGAAAGTACAGAGTGTATTTCTCAGTTCTGTGGAAATCCATTTTTTTTCATGCAGGTGATGACATTGGTATAATTTCTTTGCCTAGACAGGGGACTTACCCAGTTTGGTAAGAAACCATTGTGACTCTGGTGGCTATGGCCACTTTGAATGTGAGTGGTCAGCTGCTAAGGAGAAACCAGGGTGTTCTCAAGACACGACACAAAACATCTTAGTTGCCACACGCAGCCTAAATTCAGCATGAGGTCAAGGGATGCACAAATCCTGGCTGTCTGGGAATAGATGATGTTGGGAGCTCAAAGAAAGAACCCCAGACAACCTTGTCTCTTCCATATGAGTTACATTACATCACGATAAGGGCAGATGGTCAACAGGTCAAAATGCCAGGTCCACCAGCAACACTAGCATTAAGCACCTACTGGGGTGCATACAATAGTATCAGTTTGACAGCACTACAAATATATACCTCCTTGACCTAAAGATTTGCAGTCAGATAATATGAGAATGGGATGTTCTCTCACCTGCCTTTCTTTTCTGCAATATCACAAAGCCAAAGTGGGACTGGACTGGGTATCACAAGTTTTTTGTTTGTGCTGCAGCTGACATGAAGAAACAGAGGGAAAAAGCAGTTTTAATGGTTGTATCAGAATTTTGATAACAGGCTCAGCTACTGCCTGTTGCTGTTATTTGTTCATTTGTTTTTTAAACAACTGAAGGACAGAATTCACTTTCTTCTAAGTCTGGTCTAGGTACTCTACTCTGCAGTGTTACATTATCTTTAACCTTGTTTCATGGTTTAAAAACTCTTCATCCAGATTAGCCACCTCAATTCCCAGTGTTTATTTTAATGTTTTCTACAATTTAATAATGTTCTATTCTGCTGAGTCTACTTCTACATGTAAAATAGGTCTATAGTACTAATGACAGCAATTTTGTATTATTGTAGCACACAGTTGCAAAAGGCACTGTGTGAAAATAACAGCTGAAAAAAATTCTGCATTAAAACTTCCCTGGTTTTCAACAAAACCTTTGTCATGTTGCATTTCCATTAGGCTTACATAAGATGTTGTGCCACCCTGCAAAGTACCTGTGTCTTAACGGTGCCTTCTTATTCCATCACTACTTCTCTTTGAATATCAAGAACCATATTTTAATAATGGAAGTAGGGATGAGTTGCTCTTTACTCTTTCTAGCTCATCAGGAGAAGCTCAGAAGGGGGAGAGTTGGTTTCTGTTCCTTATACATCACTGGCTGAATTGTTTCCACATTTCCAATCTAATATAAATTACACTTGTGTAACTCCAGAGGATGACAGAAGAGATGCAGGACTGAAACTGAGAGTGCTCTTGTAACTTGCTCTTGGAAGTTTCAAAAACTGTTACTGACCTCCTCTCCTACCCTCTCTTGCTCTCCTGCTCTACTTTGCACAAAAACATTTGCTATGGATGTCTAAGGTTTTTGTTCAGACAGCTCAACAAGGTCTTGACAGCTCTCTTCCAAACTGGGGGAAGAGCAGATCTTCCATGAATGCATACTAATCAAATAATATTTTACCTCTAGCTGCCTAAGGAAGAATATAAACTCTCTTGCCTGAAGATAAAAATTTACTTACTATGTGAAACCAGAGGTCCATTTAGTTCAGTATCCTATCTGCCACTAGCCAACGACATATGCTTAAGAATATAAGAACACAGCATGTACAGAATGATCCTTCCCGACTTCTAGAAATCAGCATTTTACTGTGATTACAAAAAGACCCTTGTTAACTGTTGAAGAGAGCACAGGAGTCAGGAAAGATGAGTTCTCTAAAGGACTCTTCCTTTTAATTGCTCTTTGCTCTCGGGCAATTCACAAAGGTTGTGACTCAGTTACCAAGTGAGTAAGAAAATATTCATCAGACTTTGCAAGTTTGTAAGGACTGGATGCCCTTACAAAGCTGTGTGTCACTGCAGCATCACTTGCTACAGAATAGCCATAAAAATTGCTATTGCCAACATGGGCAAAATGTGCCATGAAAAGTGACTTAGAGATGCTCTCACATCTTGAAAACCAAATAATCAAATGAGGTTGTAAATCTCTGATCCAGGGAAATTTGTACAGAGTAGAAACGGCAAAGATAAGCTAGAATTATGTGGTTGTATTAAAGTAACTTTTAAAATTTATACTATAATAAAAATAATGAAAGAGCTAGTGAGCAGAGAACAATAGCATAAGCACCTTTCAAACAAATGTTCAACGAAAATTAGCACTTACATGATCTTGCAGCACCAAAAACAAAGGCAAGGACACTAGTTTTGTGTTGATTTGAAACAGAAAGGTTTTCCTAAGACTTCTTATATCCAAAATTCTCTACAGCATCTGATAGAATTATGCTATAAATTCTTTCTTCATGTGAAAATTATAAGTTTGATGAGTTTTTCTTTATTTGCAAATTGATTTCAGAAACCTCTAAGGTATTCCACTGTTATGTTTTGGAGACACTGTTTACCATGTTTCTATTTTGAAGATGCTATTCTGAATCCATCTGTATGCCCACTTGTTTCACAGTAGTTTTCCATCATATTTTTATATCAGTCCTACGTAATTACATTAGTGACCAATTTTCAAAATCTAGAAAATAGAAATATAACTCTGTGGAAAAAAGCTATACCTCATGTTGTGTCTCCTAATTTCTCTTTGTTCTTCTAATAGAAAAATAAATGAATTTACTCAGTGAATTGTACACATAAGTGGAAAAATATGCACAAGTTTCCTTGCTATATTCCAACAAATTGCATATTATCTATCAATAATATTATCCAGATGTGTGGAATATTAAATAACATGTTGGCTGCTTTCCATGAATTTCATCAAATGTTTCTTTTATACTTAAAGTCTTACAACTTCAGTGAGAAAAAGGTCAATCAGAAAAATTCCAATACTATTCTTCACTATGTCAGATAGAGCAGAGATTTTTAGATGTCTGACATAATGGAGTTCTGTCTCACCTCATTTGATAGATCGTCCTCTTCTATATTGGCAGCTACTTGGTATGGTCATAAATTTTCCTCTAAAACCTCCAATCATCTTCCAGGTTATTAAAAATGTATTTTGTTTTTAAGAAACTATAATTTATCTAGTGACAAATTGTCATAAAACCTTTAATATATTTGTAGACTAGTATTTTTCTCTTGTTTTTTAGAGTGCCACAATCAAAGCTCATATCCACTGCGTTTAGTTTTGCTCAGAAAATGTAAGAATAAATGGTAAAAGATTTATTATTGAAAATGTTCTCCTTCAACATCACTTGCCATAAAAAGGTATGCACAAGTTTTTTTTTCAAAATATTCCTTGATCAGCAGCAAGGAAATTGCTTCCTATCGAAGTCTGAATGTTACTATATGGCAAAATTCTTATCAGGTGGGCTTGCCTGTACAGAAGAGCTGACCAGAACAGTTCTTTTTCAAAATATGTTGTTCTAAAAAAGCTGTTTACGAAAGTAATAAGTTTATTTTTTGAGTGTAGGAGTGATGTGTCAGAGGGAATGCATTCCACTCAATTTTGTTGCATCAAAATCTCTGTGAAGAACTGGAGATGAAATTTGCTGTTTGCCTCAGACTTTTAATAGCATGAAAGCTATTAAATAAAATTACTGTGATCACAAACATTTGTGGTACGTGATCTGCCTCCATCCACAGTAAATCACTGAGTCATCATATTGCATTGCAAACTCATTCATAACATATACTTCCCAGAATATTCTTTCTCAGATCAATGGGCTCATATTGCTTCTGTTTTCTATTAGGCACAAGGGAATTCCACCTACTAATCCATTCCTCTAAGTATAATTTAATTATAATTTGCTGTGTGCAAGGGAAATAGTCGCAGGCAAGTTAAGGAGAAGGATAGTCCATTCTTATGGTTGTCAGGGAAGTGGTCCAGACCATGAGTAACCAAACTCAGAAAAGAAATTCTGTCATATCAGCCAAATTATTTTCTTACTGGGACTCTAAAAACCTTAAAGTAAAAAACAGTATGACAGAAAAATGCTCTAACATAACATCAGCATAACTGGAGAAAATCAAGAAGGAGGTAACAAGAAGGTGCACATTATGAGATATTATAGCTGCATAAGCTCAGAGTGGTTGACAGCTGTTTCATGCCAAGGTCTGTACTAATAGTGGACTATCAATACAATTTTTTTTTTTTTTAAACCAAGCCTAGATTAATTTCTAAAATTTATTTCATGGACTCAAACCTATCATCCAAAGCTGTGAATTACCCAGAGTAAGAATAGACCTATTGACAGAGAGGACACTTTTCTATCTTATGATTTTACCAAAAACTATTCCTCTTTGTTCCAGTTTCTGGAAAGGGATTAAGAACGGCTAATCATCATTCCCATGGCACTGTGAGAGGCACTAAAGCCAAATAAATATTACATTTAATTTTTAATAGTGTTCAGAAAGTGACTCTGATTTTATTGTGCATCACTAAACCATCATGGGAGCATTAATCTGCAAAGGTCGATGTATCTGGGATGGAGACAGGGACAGGAGAAATGCTCTTTGGCATGAAGTTCTATATTATGTATTGTGTATATTATATATTGCATTTCTCCATACCATGACCAGTGGCCAACAGTATTTAAATGTTGCTTTCATTAACCTCTAATTAAATTAATTGCAATGGGTACTATCCTCTTTGCTGTCATGGGTTGTGTAACCATACTGTACTCAGTGAAACTCTGAGTTATTCAGCAGAAAATCAGGGCTACCTGCCTCCAGTTTATTGATACTGTTCTGGTCTTTTAAAGAGTGAAATGAATACAGCAGTGTTTCCATCAAAGAACTGTGTGTGCTGCATATTAACAGTCTCCATCTTGGTGGAGCAATGGTAGCAATAGCGGACCAAGTTGCCTCTCAAGGCACAAGGTTTTGTCAGCATTTTTACTTTTTAAGATGAATGATAGTCTCGTTAATAGGTAAAATGTTACCTTTAGATCAGGTTTAGCTGTTATTGAGAACATCACAAGTGGGGACCTGCAGGACAATAGGACAGAGTTTGCAAGAAAAGCCTTTTACAATAAATCCCTTCCAAAAGGAAAAACAAAAAAAAAGTTTCAGTTCCTGATGACATAGAAGTCCTGGATAGCATCTAGTAACCAAATCAGCAGAAAAAACTGCAGCTTGATATTTAACTTAGAGAGAAGGAGCTTTTTGATTCCAGTCTGCCCTCCTCTGAGCGTAACCTAGTGCAGGTGCGTTATCTTGTTTCGTGCAGTAGAGGACACTGTTTTACACATCATCATCTCCCTGGCCAGTGTGGTGTGGTAACGCAGCCCCCACTTTCATCAAGCCCCGTCTTCTCCAAATACAAAAGAGGGGTTGCATCAAGTTGAGGATGAAGTGCCATGCATGCCAAGGATGAAATATTATGAAGATATAATTAATATAAACTACTGCAATAATAAAAGGATCGAATAAAACTTATGTGTTAAAGGTGTGCAAGTGTGTTGCTTGACCTGAATTACAATGTGCATGAGCATCCTGAAACTTCCATCCTGTTCTTCCTGCTTACATTTACCTGCCCACTGCAGCTGCGACGTGGGATAATAAGCAACCTGCCACTCACTCTTCATCAAATCTCTAAGTTCAGCCATCTGTATGTTCTGAACCCAGAATGCACAGTTATGCTCTGAATTTCTTGGAACTTGATTGAATGACTCTGAGTACAAGAAATGAATGATTCTGAGTACAGATACATGAAAACCTAGAGGAAAAATGTATTTATAAAGGTCATGAAAAGATTTATGTCATGCTAGTTGTTTCAGTGCTTAACTTAGCACATCTAGGGAACTATTTAATTAAGTTTTCTTTGAAAGATCCCAACTATTAGCACATTATAACGGAACTGGGAAATATAAGCATATTCTCAGTTGAGGTTTTAACATAAATGTCATGTTGACCTGCCTACCTCCAAGTAAGATGCTGAGTAATAAATTTGTAATATTCTTTACAAAAAAATCATCAGCATAAAAGTTCTGGAGAACTAGAAATTTTTTCTTTTGATATATTTTTCTCATGACCCTCTTTTGAACCGGTCCATCATTATGTGGAGCCTTCATACAGATTTGATTAGGAAACATCAATCACATTATACCTTTGATGCTGTCATTTTTTTTTTGTTGTTGTTGTTGTTAAACAGTGATAAAGTAATATTTTCTGGAATAGGATAGTAATTAAATAACAGAAGACAAAATTTGAGATTCTCCCCTTCCAATTCCCATGATACTTTCTGGCAACATCACAAAGCTTCTCTCTCCTTAGATTTAAAAAAAAAACACAACATTTTCTACTCTACCTTGGACTCTTCTGTTCATCCTCTCTGCTTCTCTTCATATTTGGCTGTGTCTTTTCACAAAGTCACTGCTCAACCAAAACAGCAAACAGACCTCATGCTCACAGGCAAAACTGGCTATGAAATACTATGGTATTACTTACTTGTACTGTGTTATGTAGAAGTCACAAGCACATATCAAGAAACCACAAGCACACATTCTGTTGTGCATGAACAGTAAAAGCATACCAGGAAAAAAAAATGATGTCTAGCTGCATAGATTTCAGTCAGATTACATCACCATTAAATTACTTCCCTATGTCATTGACACTGTTATCAAATTGAAATTAGACTTGTGAATGAAAGTTGCTAGGTATTTTTGTACCGTTGCAATAGTAAAGAGATGCTGGGGGTATAAATCTCAAGGAGAAGAAAAGGCTGAGTGGTCTATAGTCTCACAAATTATGAGATAATTTAGTTTGGAAGGGACCTCAGGAGATGTCTAGTCCAATGTCCTGCTCAAATTAAGGTCTGCATTGAATTCAGACCAAGTTTTCTAGGGCTTTTTCTAATCATGTCGTTAAATCCTCCGAGGATGGAGATTCCACAGCCTCCTCGGTCCAATGATTAATTATCCTCATAGAGAACATTTCAACCAAACATCTATTCAGAATCTCCCATTTCCATTTACAGCCTTTGTCTCTCATTTTCTTACTGCAAAGAGCCTGTCTCCCTCTCAGTAACTTCCTCATAGATATTGGAAGGCTGCACAGAATTCTGCTATGCCTTCCCTTCTGAGTCTAAACAAGCCCAATTCTTCTCATATGACATGCTCCAGCTGCCTGGCCATTGTGGTGGCCCTCCACTGGACTAGCTCTTCATTTCCTTCTGTCTGTCTGTCTAATGTTTTTTTCAAATTCTGCAAGGGAGGCAGATATATCTGCACCTATTCTAAAGGAAACTGTGACATACTTTTATCACAATTAGTTGCAAAGTGGAAAAATATCTTTCATATCACTGCCATAAACTAGAACCTCATAAGCAAGTGAGCATCTCTAGGCAGAAATAAAGAGCCACTAACTCAACCACAGACCTCATGAAATAATCATGGTTCTGAGTTGAACAGCACTTACCTAAGGCTTTGGTCAGCATGACAGCAACCTGTCTTCACTGTATTAACATCCAGGCTGTCTTAACAGAAATCTTCACTACTTGTGGTAAATATGGCGATCTTCCTAGTTCATCTGGTGAAGCTAAAGGAAGAAGCTTTTCCATCCTGAAAGCTCTGGAAAAAAAAAAAAAGAAAAAAAAATTTTGCATTAGAATATATCCCTTATCACCCTTCACCTTAACTTCCATCAATTTATATTATGCATGTAGCTGTTGTCCACCTATATTTATATGACTACCTAATTGCTGGTAATAAAAAGATATAAATCATCTATTAATACACATATTGGTAACGGAAGGATTTCAATGTACTAGTTTACACAGCCTGTTCCCCAGCTCAGTGCTATACAAATTCGAAGGCTGAACCTGATCTATCCATTTCTGATCTACTAGACAATGTGTGTGTTGTGTGTGAGGCTATTTCAGCCCTTGGGAATGATTCCAGTGAGATAATCACTAGGGTAAGGTGTGATTTACCAGAGGCCTGTTTTTGCATTAGTTCTATTTGCATTAGTCTATGCAGCTTTTGAGGCATAATACTTCTCAATTCTAGAGGGACAATAAAGTAGAGGACTATAAAGTGCTATAATTCAAGGCACACAGCTCTTTGAAGACATGAAGTGTTCCCTTTCTAGGTACCATTAGCAGAATTAGAGTCATAAAATGTCCTTCTTTTAGAATCTGATCTATCTGGCCCACCAGTTTTAATTAGTAATAGTTCTACTTAATAAATAGAACTCCCGATTTCCTTCAAGGAAGGACTTGCCAAGATCTGAAAATCAGAGTTTCACAGGCTCTATTACGGTTAGGACACATCAGAGAGAAGAGTGTTATACAATGTGTCTGAGACATTAATTACATCTCTGTAGGCCAGAAATGGGATGCAAGTTTCCAGAGGTATGAGAGGGAAGCGGGAAGAGCACTCATTAATGGTCCTTGTGTGAAAAATCTCACAGTCTTTCATGGCATGGAGGTGTGTGTGGGGAGATAAAAAAACCAAAACACAGCTTTCCATGAAAAACAATCCCATGGGAATTATTTATTTAGTTCTTTAAGTAACTCACAGGCGTTGCAGGTAGTATTTCCTGGATTACTAGAATTATGGACATTATTTCTTGCTTCTGAAGTGCTTATGCCTCACAGAAATAAGGAAAGTTACCTCCCTGCTTTTACAAAAGGCACAGCTGCATGTTTCACAACAAAATGCATTAAGGCACAAGATAAGTATCTTTCCTTTTGTCTTGCAGTGTGTTCAGGCATACCCCAAGCATATAACAAATAATAAATAAAATAACAGCATAAGCATGGCTGGGATTAGAATACTATTACCGCACTCTGGAGTCTCTGTCATGGTCTTTCTTCTCACTCTTGGCAATCTACTTGCCAGTTCACATCATAGTTTGAGAAAGATCTGCCAGGATATCAGCTACATATGAGAACAAGAAACTCAGGATATATTTTTTATTAACTTGCTGTCTGTGTGGGTGTATCTCAATAAGACCTTTGAATATAGCTTGTGAGTACTGGCCAGTACAGAAAGAGAGTGCAATTTCTAACATTCCTTTCCAATGAATTCTTAATCTGTCTTCTGGGAAAAAAAAAAGGCTGATATCACAATACATATCCTCAATTTTTTCCTGCCCTTTCTCTGCTCTAATATTTTGTTTGCATATGACTATATTGCATATGTTGATAGAAAAGTCTGGTGGAGAGGTCTTTTTCTAGTAAGATTTATTTAGATTGTAGAAATTTGGTATATAAGGGAAGATGAATGTAAACTGTGTAATAGGCCCTGGAACTCACCCTGGCATGGCACCAATGGAGTTAAGCACAGCCCCAAGTGCTGTGATTTCTCCACCTTTGTATTTTATCTGACAGTTCTCTTTCTCTCCCTGGATTGTCATGTAGCCCTTTTGCTCTGTCTGTTCACATTACACAGTAGCTCCTCTGGTGTCTCTTTCAATTTTTTCCATACAAATGCATTCCCTGTGATACATTCAAATTTGTGCACGGAAGACTTCCTTAGGCTCACTGTTGCTTTGGCACACTTACCTTAATGCATAAATAATGAATATTAAGAACATAGATTAATAAATAAATGCCTGACCAAAATATTGGGAGCATCTACACAGGTTAACTTTCACAATATGTTCTAACAGACTGCCAGCATAAAATTTCCCTTGTGGAGGACTTTCAAGTTCTTCCATAGCTTTATTGGTTTCAGTGTTTATTATCAGCAAGTGGATGGATGGTAACAAAGGCTTTGATAAGGAAGTAGATCCAGATTAGAAAGAAAAGACCATATCTGCCTTCAGGCAGAGGCAGACAAAGAAAACAATACTTTGTATGGCTCCTAACACTACAGGTTATATTACTATATAAATAAGAACTTAGTGCATGCTTTAGTTTCAAAGGAGAATTGGCAGGTAACATTTGATATGAGGATGCTGAAGTTTTGCAACTGAGAAGTTAACATCTCCTTGAATAGCTCTTTAGTGCTCCTCCTCTTTCCTCTGGTGACTTTGGATGTGATTTGAGCTGACACCCACAGTTGTGTGTTTGAATAGCTCTATTCAGTGCTAGGTTACAGTTTACACATCAACTTCCTGGACCTAAAAAACATGAAACTCTTGATTATGTTTGTCAGCCCATCCTGAGTTTTTACTTCGTTATGAAATTTATTGAAGAAGAAGCATTGAGCACTTGATTTCCTTCTTTCAGATCTCTTTCAAATGTTACAGAAAAACTTACTGAATAATATAAATTTTCCCCAAAGGATTTGTGTCTCTCCATATGAGTAATAGCTTATAATACAGAAAAGTCTGCTTTAAGAACTTTGTACAGTTATCTCTTGTTAATATACAGTTTTGGCCTCTTTGGTTTTAAACTATATAAATCCAATATAAATGAAAACACATAAAAAAGAATTATAAGATCTGTATAATTTCCACTGAAAATGTAAACATTTAAAATGAATGAATTCTGAAAGTAATAGCTTTGAGTATTATTGACTGAAAAAGCAGATGGTGCAAGGATACATTAGTGTCACAGAGCATTACCTTCATCCTTAGGAGCAGAGATGGCATCTCGATGCACTGGGCTTTTCTTCATTGCTTTCTAGGTGGTTCAAGTCATAAAACATAAACTCTGTTTCTTACTAAAGTTGTTCACTGAAGAAAGTAGTGTATATCTGATTTACTCTTTGCATATAGATTGCTTCTCTAAGGGGAAATTTCAGCTTAAGACTGATAACACATTTAAGTCTCACCTAAAACCTTGAAATAGAGTGTAAGTATGACTTAAATTATACAGTAACCTTGATTTAGTCTTTGCAAAAGGGTAAACTATTTTTCTTTAATCCTCACACACTAGACTTCCACTGTTTTCAATTACAAGAAGGATGAAGGCTTGGCACATGGAGACACCTACCTGTCTTTTTCAATTTACTCTTTCCAGAGGCCCAAATATTTTTCCATCACATAGCTATGTAAAGTATGCTTGTAAAAATAATTCTTGAGTTTTCTAATAACAATATTTGCAATTATCCATATCCTACTGTAACATCATATGGAAATCTCTGCCAGACCCAGAGTCAATCCTGTAAGAGTCACAGTGCCTCACCCCAGGCTCTGCTGGGCTTTCCCCAGCCCAGAGAGCATCAGCCAGGATGAGGCAAAGAGGCAGCTGCCTTTGCTCCTACCCAGCTGAGCTTTTTATTAGAAAAAACAATCAACCAAAACAAACAGATAAACAAATCACCAACCTAGAAGAAAGAGATGAAGAGACCAATGAAAGGGATCCTATTTATCACAGAAATATATTTGATTATTTACATTAGGCACATTTTTTTCAGTTCACTTTAAAACAGTCCCAGGACAAGATGCTTTGCCAGAGAGACTGTAGGAATATTAAATACTTGTCTTTTTCTGGCTTCACTCTGAGGTCACCCTTGCCTCTTACGCCATTGCCCATCTTCTCAAACACACAGGAATGGACAAGTCTGTTTGGGGCCTCGCTGTGCAAGCGTGGCAGACCCAGGAAGCGTTGCCACTCCAGCACGACATTTTAATCTCCATTAATTTTCACCTACTTTAAAAGAGACTCATCTGGACGAAGTTCAACATTCAAAGTCTGTGTAAGCATTCCCTGGATTTTCTGTTTAGCCAGACGTTGAACGTGTGTCTGGATGGCACCTCATGCAGAACAGCTGTACTTTAGAAGGAAAAAGGAGCCAGATGACCTCGCAAGACTTTCACTCATCTAACTGCTGCTTCTTGATCAAGGTTAAAATAATTTATACTAAACTGCCATCTGAGGCTGGGCCTTGATCCAAGCATGCACACCAGTCCACACTGACCTTCTCCTGAAGAAGATGCTGAGAGTGCAGGGAATTGCCCTTGGTATAGAGAAATCCTCCACACTTCTGGCTACCTCTAAATTTCTCAGGACTTTCAGAAGAAAAGGTGTCATGAAAACATGCCTGTGGCAACACAATTGCCTTTGGAACTAGGATGCACCTACTCCAGGAATCCCTTAACCAGACCTCAGAAAGACAAATAGCACAGATAACTCATAGACATAAAGAGGGGAGATTCTGGAGACCTCTGCAGACTGTCCAGCCCTGTCTTTCACCTTTTACTTTCCTGTTCTAATTAGGAACCATTCACAGAGGAACTTTCACAAGACTTTAGAGGAGAACCGCTTGTTCCTGTTTATCTGTCCTACCGGAATTTTTTGTCAGAACTATGGGAACATGTAGGAGCAATAGGGAAAAGAACTTTAACTTGGGACACTATTTGAAAAAAAAAAAAAAGTTATTTTCTTTAGCTCCAGGAATGTGTTAATCTGTAAGTTAAAAAAATAAAAGAAATATTAGCAGTACTTTTTAATGGTGACCTGACGAGCATAATTGACGAGAAACTGTAAAACTGAAATTAGCCACCAGAGGGAGCTCATTTGGCTAAAAATGGTCAGTGGCTTCATTTACTTTGGCGAAAATACAGTAACGGGAAGTTTACAGACTTCAAACACGCTGTTGTTTATATATTACTATGCATTAACAAGAAAATGGCAGAGAAGTTTGTTTGTTTGTTTGTTTTTTCCTTTAAAGGTTTAAGTTGATAACATAGAAAAAAAATTAAATGAGAAAGTGTTTCTACAATAAATTAACTAGTGGGTACAAGATAATTCGGACTTGATGCAAAGGACCTGTGTGAGAATTCATGACCGTAGCAATGCATATGCATAAGAGCATTACAGGCAGCCACAGTGAGCACATTTGGATACTGTTCTCACTATTGTTCTAATGAATGAGACCAAGACAATCCCCTTTGAAGCAGTAAACATGCACGCTTCAAATAATCCTTTCAGCCCTAGTCAAAATTCCAGATGAGCTTTCGGAGTCTGTGAACACAGGCTGAAAAAGAGTAGCTTATTAATTTATTTAGTATTGAGATGAGAGGAGGCAAGAAGAGAAAATGAGGTCCCGGATACCCTTTTTAAATGCATTCGGTTGTGACTCTGAAATTGTGAGTTGCTGATAAAAGGCCAAAGAGATGAGGAAATACCTTTTGAACAGACAACTCAGAGTATCTGGTAAGCAAGCACGGACCCCAGGTAGGCACTTCATGGTAAAGACAGGATTCATCTCATCTACTTCAGCCTTCAGAAAGATAGGCATGTGGTATGAGCCACTTGACAGGTTGTCTTTATAGTCAGTGAAGAGGGCAAGGCTCTCAGAGAAGGTGGTTTGTCCTGCCTGTCTCAGGAAGGGATGAATTTTTGATTGAAAGTGCTCATAAGGTCACCTGTTATCTCTCTATAGGTGATAATCTTGGTTTAGATAACTAATATTTAAATAGCTATAATTAGTAGAGATTAATCTTTTAAATGCTCCAACTGCTTACTAAAATACAGGCTCTTCCTCTTCTAAAAGCCAGGTTTGTCAGTGAAAGTGTATGCTACAGATTTTAGCTGATGCTGAAATAAAGGTCAACATTGCACACTGCCTGTCCATTGTGAGTGCCAATTTAGGTACCAGGGGATGTTGAGGTCCAAAACATTGATAAATGGTGGCATTCTGATTCCTCTTGTATTGGTCTGTCCTGGAGGTAAGGCTGTGTCACAAGGAAGTCCCATATTATACATAAAAAAAAAGAAAAAAGCACATGTCACACAGAATATTTAGAAATCTAATGTTTTGTGGTTTGTGTTGTTTTTTTTGTTTGTTTGTTTTTTTTTCCCTTTTCCTAGTGACAACTTAGACAAGTGGCAATAGGCTGGCTATTTGAACAGAAATTAAATGAAACACAGTGAGAAGTGGCAGGTTTCCTCTTCTGTGTGGGTTAATGAGACCCTGTAGGACAGCAAGAAGGTGTTTTAACTGTTCTGATTAGCTTGACCTAAAAGCCACTTCATGATTCACAGACAGAAAATGTAATTTAAAAATGATCAAATTGATGATCAAATACAGGCTGTTTAACAAAAGAGATTTTAAAATACCATCTTCACAGCATCTTCTGCTCCTTCCAACCCCATGTCAGGTTTTATTCAATATAATGTGCTGGGCTGTGAACAACTCCCACCAGAAATCTTGTACATCTTAACACATAGGACACTTTTTCAACACTCTTTCAAGTGACGTCTTTAAATGCACTGGATATAAATTCAGGACAACCGTGTCCCACCCTTTCCTCTCCCTCCTTCCTGACCTGCAAATAAGTTGTCTCTTTGGGGGTGCCCTGTGCTTAGCTCACTGGTGCGATCTGCCTGGGAAGGAGCTTGCTGAAAGCCTTCACTGCATGGGAGTGCACTGCTGGATGTCTGCTTTGGGAAGCTGTCCTAGAAACCCGCTGGGAATTCTCTTGTTATAGATGAACACTGTCCATGCTAGATTTTTCTCCTATTGCTAGCTATTTTTGTTGGCGGTGGAACTTCATTACTGATGGGGAATGACTGGTGTTTTAATCAGGGGCATCTCATTCTAATCTCACTGCTGGTGGAAAGGGATAAAAAGGAGACATTTGATCCATCCTTCTAGCAAAGCAGAATTCTTCCTGTTGAAAACCACAGAGCCAGAGAGGTAAGACTCTTCAGATGATTAGACAGAAGATTTGAAACTCAGTTCTAGAAACAGTAGTTTGAAATGAAACCTGAACTGCAAATTCTGCTATAATGAGAGCAACAGGTTGGACAAATGAAAGATGCGAGATGCGTCTGGAATATGAATCAGCACATTAAGTAATCTTTGTACTTGTAAAGCGCTGCTTTTATATGTGTTAGAAATATATTTGGACAAGGAATAGCAAACAGGCATAGGAATCAGTTCTTTTTTTTTTTTTTTTTTCCCATTAGTACATGGCCTGAAGTCTTTTCTAAGCCAGAAAAAATACATCTCTTTAATGCAGTCATTGTCCTATAGCAAATTGGTAGAGATCATCAAATCATTCATTCTACTGAAGGCCATTTCCAATCTATCTCATTAGCACAATGTTCAGTCCAGTTAAAGCTGGGTCAAACTAAAGTGAGCAACTAATGGACTGAAACACTGCATTTTTTTATATAAAAGTTCCTGAACTCAAAAACATAATGTCTCAGATACAAGATCAAATGATAGATTGTAGCATTTTCTTGAGGAGGAGTTTAAAAATAGATTATAATGTATCCATGCCTGATTGCTTCTGGGAGAAAAAAAAGTTATAAAGGGATTATATTGACAAGATACAACAAAGACCAAGATAAATCCCAAGTTATAACTTTGGAAAAATGAAAGGCTTTGTGTGTGTGTGTGTCTGTGTCTGAATACCATAAAATTAATGATAAAGGGGATGACCCCACCAAATACCATCCAGGTCATATTTACATTTGAAAGTAACAATAAACAACATGTAATCTATGTAGATTTTAAACCAATAGAGGCTCTGGCACAAATTCCTATTTGCACATATGATGCCAAGCTTACCAGCAAATGGTTGGTGAGACATGTAATATTCACTTGTGTAAGGTATACTTTATACTTGCATGTGCAAAACAGGCACAGAGACTCATATTTCAGTCTGGACATGATTCTGACAGTGCTCCTCTGAACTTATGGCTAATAATATCTATCTATACTGGTCTCACAAACGAGTGCTCAGACAGAGTTCTGCAGGGGTCCCGGGACACGCTTAGCACACATCTACAAGCTCAGTTACAGGCAGACATTAGGTTGCTCTGCCAAGCCAGTGGGAGGCAAATGAAATCTCTCTAGACAAGCTGGCAATTTGCTTTGCCTGAGGTAATAGACTGTGCAATTCGCTCTGTGGACATATGCAGGGTGGACATATGCATGACCATGTAATTTCTCACTTCAGAACTGTTGCTTAAATAACTTTCACAAGGAGGGGTGGTGGGAGAAAGCCTCTGCTGTTCTCCTTAAAATTGTCTTGAAAATTGGCTCAAACCAACCCTATAAATATAAGTTAATTAGTGAATAGAAATGTGGGTGTGGTTTGTTGATCCAGTAACAGCAACATGAAAGATACACAAACTACTATACAGTTCTGGTGCCCACTGTAAAAACAAAACAAAGAAATACATCACAAGAACCACAATAATGATGGTAGAACTGTAGGATACCAAACAATTGAGCAAAACAGATTTGCCTAGCTTATCCAACAGCAAATTAAAAGTTTGATTTTTAATATATTTACTTCTAAAAAGGGGGACTCCTGCTCTCTAAGAACAGTCTTAGTAGGAATCAAAAATACTCTCTGGAAATGGAAGACGAAATTCACAGTGGAAAGACAGCACATATTTAATGTTAACTACTGAAACAAGTAATGCTGAAAAGTGACAGTTTGCTTTCTGCAGGATATACTTTAATCAGAAATGGTTATTTGGCTTCTGACATATTGTTCATTATAAGTGGTCACTTCTGGCCTTCAAACTCCATGAAAATAGGAGTTATAAGTGCTTGATCTCAGGAATAGGTAATTTAGCAATACTGACATTTCACTCTTTGCTAAGAGTGGCCACAAAATGCCGCAAAGAGCAAAGAGGAGAGGTGGCTACGCTCTCTCTTTGGCAAATTTGTGCAGATAAATCCTAACCTTAGTTTATATTAATGCTTTCTCTGCTTTCTCAAAACAATTTGGAGATTATAACTCATGGGTAAGATAAGAAAAGTTGCACCTCACTTTGTCCATAAAATACAATTAGAGCTTCACATAATAAAAGGTAGCCAGAGAGTGGATTTTTAGAGGTATTTAGCACAATGTTTCTCATCAGAATTGTTTTTCTAATATACAACTGTAAACTTTATATATGGCCATGATATATCAAATTTGGGGCCTTCCTAAGACCTTTGAAAATTTGAAGCCATCAGTATACCTAGGGCTTAATTATGCATTAACTTCTTACTGCAAGGGAACCTTCGTGTTCCCAAAAGCTAATTTTATTGTCATACCTTTCAACATATAGCTGTAAGAAAATGTTTCTGCCCTTGAAAAGCTTATGATGAAAATTTGCTCCTCAATTTAAGATGCTTTTTTTCCCCCACTCATTTATAACAACAGAAATGAAATGTTTTCCAGATTTCCTTTGCCCAGTATTTGTTGGAAAAAATGTCTATGTTGTTCAAAATTTTATACTGTGGAAAGGAAACCTGTGACAAATTGAATCATTTGAGAAGCTCTAGTTATAATAGCAATACCTGTTGCTTTCTTTTTTTTTTGGGGGGGGGGGGGGAGTGGATGGGGAGGGTATTTTTGTTTTCTTGTATTTGAAGGGGAAATATAATTTCTTTGTCTTGAATAATGACCAATAATGACCAAGTTATTTGTCTCCCTGTTCAGTTTATTTTATTTGGTGTTTCAGGAGGAATGACTTACAGTTCAGAGGGATTGAAGTTAAGATCATCACAAGCTTTTATTCTGGTGAAATAAACACATTTCTCTGTTCTTCCTCACCCGCCAGCACTGATGATGATAGTTATGATGACAACTGTCAGGACTATTAACGTGCATTGGGGAAAGGATATAGCAAAGAGCTCTTTGATATTGTTTTTAGAAAATGTCTTATACCAGTAACAAAATCCAACAGGCGAGACCCCCAGTTTTCACAGTTACAGCAATTCTATCATTCAAATCAAATTTGTGCAGTTTGCCTTCATGCTGGCGTCTATCAAGATTTAGTGAAAAAAAACGAAACAAAACACAAAAACCTAGTCACATTTAGGAATGAAATTTTTCCTGTGTACAACGGAGCTTCTTGCAGTGCAGTAAAGTTCATGAAATTCAAGTAACTTTTTGAATGACCCAGCGTCCTGGTTTCTACACCTGTCCGTGTCAGCAAACTCCAAAAAGCCAGTGTGCCAAAACCTCTTGTTCAAATTTCATGCTTCCTTTGTATTGCCATCAATGTGACCTTTCTGAGTCTCACAACAGACTAATTGGCCTTTACTGGGCTAATATTCCAAAATCTGTAGGTCTGTACATTACTGGGCAGTTACATTACTCTTTATACAGATAAGATGCCCAGTTTTGCCCTTGTTAAGTTGTGCAGCGGTGTTCTCTTTAATATTAACAACTTCCCCCTCCCTGCCCACCGTGTTGCCAGATCAAAAAGGGATGAAAACAAAGATGATATTTCCATGCCCGCGAGACAGCAGAATCGAGAAGACACTGCATTAGTGACAGACTGAAGAATCTTGGCTGGATAACGCAAGGCACAAAACAAGCCAATATTCACCCTTCACTATCAAGGAACGGATATATGTGATATTTCTCCGTATTCTACTCATCACATTTGCTTACCTTAGATCTTTGTTCTCTATAGCAGTTCCCACCAGCGTCAGTAAATTCTAGCCTCTGTCGTATAACGGGACCATGGGCTTTTGTAATCCTGCAACAGTTCAGGTATCTGAGGACAGAAAATAAAGGTCAATTGTCTCTTTGCATCATTCCTGTAAAGCACAGTATTGTTACAATGGTCTAGGTAGTTCAAACTAACCATAAGGAGAGAGTCTGCCAGAACTGCTTTTGCAGATCTAAATTCAGCTCCAGGAGACAAACAAATACAAACAAATCTTCATGTCAGGGGCAACGCACAAAAAAGGGTCTCTTTCTTAATAGCAGCCTATTAGACTAGACATAAAATAAGAAAGGAAGGGGAACGGGAAGGACAGAAAGCAGTTTTATCCATTATTGTGTATCTTTCTTTATAACTTCAAGTTTTCATTAACAAAATACAATTGAGGTCCTCATTACTAAAAACCCTTTAAAACACTCACATAATTTTCCTCTCCCCTGTAGTTTCCATGTAACAGATGCATGTGCCCATTAAGTTATATTTTACGATTCATCTGGGGTAGCTTAACTGAGACATATCCTTTTGTTTGCTGCAAGAACAGCCTGGATTGAATGTTTTTAGCAAATCAATTCTTAGTGAATGACAAAGTAAGGACTTTAGTTCCCCAGGTTACAAGATTATTTCTTCTACTGCATGGCAACCCAAAGCTTTGCATAGCCAGGTTCCCACAAGCTATTGGGGTACAACCTTAAGGTCACACATCCTGACTCCACTTAATACATTAACAGAAAACAGCCCCATAGCATGCAGTAAAATAGGTTCAGCTGTGGGGTGGGAGCTTTAACTGACAGTTTGCAGGTGGCTCTCAGTGGGTTATAGCTTCTCTCTAGCCACCAACTCACTAACTTGTTTTTGAACCCTTCCTAACATGTTTGAATGCTTCACTTCTGCAAGGCGATGCTGAGAAGAGTCCAGACAGCTATAGCTGATGCATTTAGCCCTGAGTTTCAGCAGTAAGGTGATGGCTAGAATAAAAGTATAGAGGAGCTTTTGTAGTGCTGCTGGGGCGATGGGTCACAGCATACTGTAAGGTCATCAGTCCTGACCACTGCGTGAGGAACACCTGGCACTAACAACGTGAGATTGTTTTCAATGAAGACAGAGTAAATTAGGTTACCTTATATAACAAGGAACTTACATTTAGATAAAGCACAGCCAGCTGAGTGCTGGGAAGGATCTAGCTGGTTATTCTGTTGCTCAAGTTGTTTTCCCTTTCTCTAGCATGAGAGTATTGAATAGCAGAGTTATTCCACCCCATTACTTTACACATCTTCAACATAAAAAGCTCTGCAAGCAGATCTCCATCAGACAGGTCATTAAGGTTTACTGTGATCTAAAAAGGCAATAGGTTTATAGACCCTGTCATATACTATAGTGGAAGTTACTTTTTGTATGTTATTGTTTATATAACAAGTCCCAGGATGCTTCATGAAACTTCAAGGCTCTTGCACTTGATGTTTGAAATACTGTGTATACAGTCATATACTTAGTCATTTCATTTGTGTTTGTTTTTTTTCAGACTGACAGACTGTGCCATGCTAGCTCAGCTTTCATGGAAAAATACGGACTTCTAGAGGCAAAGCTACCTTAAGTAATGCTAACAAAGTAATTCAGAGATGTCCACTTGAATCTGCAGACAGTAGCACTGCTATAAAATCAGCAATAATCACATCTGTTCATCTCCCATTTATTGAACTTCAAGGGGAAATAACAGAAATTACATAATACATTTTTTTAACAATTATTTCCTCATAAACAGTACAGCAATAAGTGTATCCATTTTAACTCCCTTGTATCATATGACTATGAGAGTATGCCTCTATCTAACCAAATGCCTTTTTTTTCTCTCAGTGACATATTGTATCTCCATAGTAACATCATATAAATAAAAGACCATTTCACTTGGGAAATTCTATTTTTAATAAAATAATTATTTCTCATTTTCCACTTTTTTTCAAAATGCATTCAAAAAAATAGATATACAAAATTAGTGCCAAGACTTAGTTACTGTAATGTTGTGGCACAGTCCAAATTACTGACAAGATGTGTAAGATCGGAATAATTAAATGAAAACACCTTGCATCCAAATTTGAAATCGCTCTTTTCTGTAAAGTATGCAAAAATTCAGGATAAAATACCTCACTTGTTAGGTGGTGCCAAAAGTCAAAATCATCTCATGTCTCCTGGATGCCAGGGTCGCTTGACGTGACCATCTCAATTATCAAATCGCAGTTTTACATCTTCACTCTGTTCTTTGCCTTGGTGTGTCTGAGAAATTAAATCTTCCAGTGATTAAGGATCTTTTATCCTTTACTTCTACTAGCACAGGTCCAGTTGGTTTTATGCCAATGTTATAATTTATGCTTCAATAATTCCTTTTTTTCCCTTGTGTTACTACCCCCTGCGGCCTTGATTTGTTTTCTCTAAACAAGCCAAGATCATTTTCTATCAAACTTTATTTTGCTTTCAGCTGTTGTTACATATTGTCCATCTGTACTCTTCAGCTCAAATAATAAAAGAGCTCTACCAGCAAACCGGTTAGTAGAATACTTTTTCTTTTTAATACAGGTAACCAGAACTGCTTATTGTGTTGTAGATAAATTTTAACTAGTGCCTGACTTTTTTTTAGCTTGCTTGATATGTCTGAGCACAGTTTCTACTTTTTCCATTCCCTATTATATTAGTGACTCACAGGTATGATGTGATTGTCAAGTTTTGAAATGTTTAACCCCAAAGGCGTAACTATTGCTTTCCCTGCTAAATGCATGGCTTTGTTATACCTCCTTTGTTCAGTGAAAAAATCTTTTACTTACTATAGCTAGATATTCCTGCATTCTGCCATTATTCGTAATGTTTGTTCTAAAGCCTATCTCTGGAAGGTCAAAATCTCCCATAAAGATAGTAAATCTTCCCTAATGCTAATATTTCTCTTTCTAATAACATTATGGTGATCTTTATCCAGCACAAATTAAACTCTAGGGGCCTAACGCAGACATCTAACATTATCCAAACCTTTTTACGATCCTTCCTTTTCTATTTTTCCCTCAAACTTATCCATTTTATCGTGTTATCTTTTTTTTTTTTTTTTTGGCTTAGCATATTATGAATATATAATAGTCTTTTACTACTCTGCCTTTTACTTCTAGCTTTTCCGAACAATCTGTACTGTTTCTGTTTGTTTTGCACCCCATTATTATTATCCTACCTCAGCTGGGTTACCCTAATTATATCTGGCTTGACACCCTGCATCATAATTCAGATTCCTCTCTTTGTTGTCCAGATTATTGTAATTCCTATACCAATATTTCTATTGCTTTATAGTAGTCCCATGTGATTTCCTAGCTAGGTCAGGAGTATTTTGTCTGTGAAATTGCTCACCAGACTACCACCGTCACCTGTTGTTCTTCAGATTCCTCAAATGGCTCTTTCCTTGCAGTGTCTTCGCTGACCTTCTGTGTCCCTACCTGTGTGTACTGAGCAGCCAGGGATGGAGCAAAACAGCCCAGAAAGCAAATGTCCACCCCTTTCCCATATGAGAGTCCCACACATGTGAAAGGACCTGTTGAAAGGAAGACAAGAAGAAAATATATTGAAATTTAAAGTTGATCATTTTGAGTTTCACTTGCTCATAAGATAACTCATGTGAGGAGAGCACTGGTGGCCTCTTCCTCTCCCCCCACCAGGTATTTCATCTGTTGAGGTCTCTGGCATTGGTCTGCCTTCATCTTCTGCTGTATAGGAGCTGTGTTTGTAGGATGCTATAGGTTTGACAGAGCACTGGCTTTGATGTTAGGAACAACAGAGACACAGGTGTTTCCTCAAATTTCCTTAACACGACTATCGAATATTATCAGTTAATAAATGTATCTCTGGGAATATCAGGCTTTCAGAAATTAACTGATACCTACGATGCTTCATAATTTCATTGTAATGTGCTATTGTAAATTCTTGTCAGTAGGCAAAATCTTGCACTGGCAGGAAAATGAAATGGCAACAAGTGCAACAGCTTCTTCCCTACCTAGCATCCGTATTTCTACACTGGAAAATGTGAGAAAGTTGTTATATTACTTACAGATGTTGCATCAACTGTAGAGTTGATTTAAAAAAAAAATTAATTTTTATTTCTGTAGAACTCTGTGACAAAAATACCTTGCAATTCAAATGAAGAAATATATTTGTAAAAATCCAAAGATCTGACAATGGAATGCATTCTCAGATTCTGGACAAGAGGGATTTCTTAAAGGACTTTCATCCCAGGCAAAAAAAATGAACTATGGAGTCAGATGAAGGCAAATAGAGAAGTCATAGCTGACAGTAAGGACAAAAATGGTAGGATTTATTCTTTGTGCAAACAGTCAAGCAAGAAACATTGTTTTGGTAGGAAATGAACGGGACGAATCTGACCTTTGTTATTCCAGCTCCTCTGAACTAGTAAAAAGGGCAAGTACAGAAATAAGGATTACGGCTATTTTTGCTGCCACTGGAGCAGCACAAAACAGCCTTGGTGGGGACAGAGATCCAGCTGTAGGACTCTGTTAATTAAAATAGCCACTATTAAGATATGTACTGGCCTTAATAATCAGAGCTATGCAATTTGTACTACTGAGTAAACAAATCATGCTTTAGAAGTTCCCAATTGGCTATTACAGTCTAGTCTGTCAACTGTCATTTAGTTACAAAACCAATTTTCCATGTAGTTTATTTGCATAAACAACATTTTTTCAAAGAGCTTCATGGAAAAAGAAATCACATTAAACAAAATTAAAATTAGGTTAAAGCAATGTTAATAATCTGACAAGCTCCCCAAAGCCAAACTAGTCAAAGATTTTTTTCAAATTTCATGCTGAGTTTTTTCAATGTGTTCACTTCTCTAGGCAGGCTTACACTGTGTTAAAAGAATGATCATTACCGCTTCTTGAATCCTGTTAATTATGCATTCGTGTGCTGGGTTATTTGTAATTGGTCCCTCTCCAGATATTCTCTCATCTCTGTCTATTTTCATGAAAACTTAAAAATATCCATGCCAGCTATCATTTACTCACTAATCTCTCTCTCTCTGTTTATATATTTCAGGTGACCTATACTGACACGGCCTAGGCTGGACAAATATTATCACACTGATTTTCTTTTGATGGACGAGATGCATCTGCCAACATTGAGTTATTGGGTCACCAACGGTTTTAACATATTATAATTGTAGACAAGACAGTGCTCGCAGACGCAATGAGCTTCCAGTTTAAATATAGAACACTTTTCACAACTTGCATGTATAGCTTAATACATTAAATGTAATTGATTTAAGACAGAGGACTCATAAAAGGCACCTGCAGGCTTTTCACAGGGTAAGAAGCCCATGGGAGTTGTACTGCAATAGGGGCCTTTGGTGTGCCAAGCAGATGGTTACCCTTGGTCTTCGTAGCCTATTATAAGAGTTACAGTCTTTCCCAGACCTTCATTAACATTGTCTATGTGCCTTCACATCTTGTATCATGTACCACAGCTATCTTTTCAAGGCAGGAGCAAAACTTTGGTCTCCTATATATAACATTTATTTAAATTTAAAGTCATATAAGCTTTTTTCTCCATATATTAGCCCAGTATCTTGAATTTCGCCCGTGTCATTGAAACACTACTGTTTTCACTGAAGAAAATTCTGCCCCCAGGACACTAATCTGAGCAGAGACTGTAGGTTAGGCAACACTCCAGGGAATCCCATTACAGTTGGAATGGCTAAAACATTGCTTTCTGCTGAAAAAGACTGAAGGATGGGCTTGCGAAGTCTGTGGATTTCTGTGGAAATCTCTTTTAATGTGCACCAACTGCCTTGCCAGACCTGAAAATATTGTTAACAATTAAGTTTTAGATAATATCTGATAGCTTCTATAAAATTTGCATTGCTCTACAATCCCTAGTGAGCTTTGAGATTTTATATTTATAATGTCAGATGAGGTTTACTGAAAGAGAAAAAAATTGAAGCTGCTGACTAAATAAATATAGCTAGATGCCTATGCACCTTTCTCTTGATAACACTGATGGAATGAAAATTCATCAGCAAAGATGGTGTTTGCAGGTATAGCAGACTTACAAAGAACAAGAAAGGTCTTAAACTGCCATGAATGGCTTTACCTTTGGTGAGAGACTTCTGGTTTTTATAGGACCTCATTTTTTCACATGCCAGTCAGCATATGCTTATGCAATCAAAACTGGTCTTGTTTATATTTCTCAACATTTCAGGCCAGCGTTTTCTTTTCTTCCTCAGAGCTTTAGCTGAACTGCTCTTGCTTGACTGCCTCTGAGCCTGCATCTGATTCCCGAGTGAATGTGCTTTCATACTGCTCAGATAAAGGGCTTTTGCTGCAGTCGTGACTCGCATGGGGTTGGATATTATACCTGTCTTACGTCTAGACCCACAGAGATGACGACATGCTGATTCATCTATGAATAATCAAAGTGAACTCTCAGTCTCAAAAATAGACTTTGCTCACTTCTGTTAACCCCAAAATGCCTGAATGACACTGAGATGTGGGAAAAAAAAAGTCATAATATGTGCTGTGTAGGGATGTACGTATGTACCATAAATATGATGAGACACAAGAACAGGGAGGAGAATAAATGTTAGCTAACTGGAGCTTACATGTCTTTTTGTTAAGGACACAGCCAGTTACAGCTTTCAGCTGAACAGTTCATCCTTTGATTTCCAGTGCTGCTATTTTGACTCACAACTCACTACTGAATTATATGAATTCAATTTTGTAGTACTAATTTCTTATTTAGACTACTTCACATGCATTAAAAATTGGAGAATATTTTCTTTTTTCTTATACTTCTTTAATAAAGTCTACTCCTTTCCTTGAATAAATATTTTTAACTGAAATTAGACACTTGAGCATTGGCCAGTGAGGACTGTGGGACACTGGACGCTTGCTAGGTTTTATAGGGTAGGAGCCTATGGCATGATGCAGTAGTAGATGGGCAACTTGCAAACAGCTACAAGTCTATTTTTCCCTCTCAGGCTACTGCCCCAACAGGATAAGGTGAGCTTGAATTGAAAGACATTCATTTCTATGTTTTCATTTCAGCATCTACAACAGGGAATAAACTTTCACAGTTTGTCTGGGAAACTGATGCGTGTCTTTTGCCTAAAAATCTGCCTGTAGACATTTTTTGACCTATAACTCCCAATCGAGGTGTCTATAGATTCGTCAGCATTCATAGTTTTATGGGAAAAAGTCATATCAGGCAGCATCTGGAATTTACTGTTTATGAATTGGAAGTTTTTATCAGTATTTGAGCCTAAAAAGAGTTAGATACTTGGAGTGTCACCTTAATTTTGTTATTACTTCTCAGATGATTTATCTCATATGCCTCTAATGCTCAGCCAAAATGATCACTGCTTTTATTTACCGACTGTTACAATTAGCTTTACAGTTTAGAAAAACATCTTCCATCCAATAATCTTTTATATTAAATTAAAAACGAGAATTAATGTCTTCTAAAGAACTTTGAAGAAAAGAACTGGTCTCTATTTAAAATGCATGTTTCTGTGAGGCCTTTTGCAGGGCTGATTTTTTTGTTTGTTTTGCAGTTTACAGACAGTGAAATAAGGTGACCTTCCATCATACAGACTGTGATGAAGCTTAGGGGTGGCCTTGGGCACTGATATCAGCAGCACCTCGAATTAGTAACCTTATTGTCTCTCTCAAAATTAGGTCATCTGAGAGCCAAGTCCTAGTTCATGCCTGTAGGGGTATTACATACAATATATTTCTATACAAAAAGATTTAAATGGAACTCCTCACTCAATATTTGAAGAATAGACTCAGATTAACAGAAACCAATTTTTCTACAAATGCCAAGAAAGTGAATTATTACTTTTCATGAAATAATATAGTATCTGGCTTACACTGAGATTCCATGCCGTGACTATGTATTGTCCCTGTACACATGAGAAAAATACAAAATGACTTGCTGACCCTCAGCTTTGTATTTAATAGCCATGTGACATATTCCATGAAAACTAGCATGTGTAAAGGATCATGTTATTATATACAGCTGTTAAAGACCTCGAAAGCGAACAATGTGCTACTGACATATAAATAATACCTTCTGTGCACAGTTAAACATTGGTGTTATTTTTGCCAGATTTTAAGCTCTTTTGAGGCCAACTGGAACAGCTGAAATAGAACATTTGAAAAAAATGTTTTGATGCTGGGGCACAGATGGCAGTAGCCCAATGTGTCAAAATAAATGTTTCATTTTTGCTGTAATGTGGGAAAAATAGACCTTGTCAATTACTCCAATAATCGCAGGTGCAATAAATACACTCTGTAGCTAAGAAGAGCTATTTCAGATGAGCATTCAGAGAAATTCTATGTATCCTACTTCCAACAGCCTGGAAAGGTAAATTACCTTAGGCCAATGACTTACTGCCTTTGAAAGGACTCTAACAGCCACAATCAAGCCTGGAGCTTTAATCCTTTATTTGGCACGTGTATTTCACAAACACATGATTGCTCCTTCTGAGAGTAGAGACAGTCTGAGAAGGTGCTGCAGAAAATGGGTCTGTTAACTTTAAATCAATGACATCCATATGTTTAGGAAATTTAGAATGGCTTGAACAGACTTCAGTGCTTAAATGTTAGTCCACATTTTTCTAGAGGGCTGTGATGGCAAGCAGAATAAACAGGAGAGTCAATCAAATGTAGGCAAGTTTTTTTCACTGCTAACGTCTACCCAGACATTACATGTCACTGGCATTGAATGGCCACATCAAGCTGGATGTATCCACTGGTGTGTGCATCATTCTATTGCATTTGTAACAAACATTTACCTTTTGAAAAGGAGCAATCCACCAAGACACCCCACTAAAATGGTAAAGTGCTCTGAGGAGAAAATTCAAATAACCCACAGATAACAGAGTACGGGAGAAGATAGCTAGTTAGGGGTCAACATTTAACATGGCTTCAGCTGTCGATACTCTGCACCACTTGGTCATAACTACAATGCAGGGCTTTGTCTGTAAGATGGAGCGAAGTTACAAAGAGTGAGCACTAATCCTTATGCTACAGCACAACAGTAAACTGATTCACGTTCTCTTACCCAATATTTTACTTCCCATGCGAAATTTAAATCTGCTTCAGCTGGTGCAGTAATAGTTCTCACAGTCTGCATGGCCAGAGAGGAGGGGGAGAGGGAGGGCTCAGGGAGAGGTAGAGGGAGGAAACAAAGCAAAGCTAAGCTGAGCAGATTTACAACTGAGTCTGGAAGGCATCTCTCATTTTACCGAGACTGTGCACTTCCAGGTAGCTCCACAGCTTGCTGTTGCAGAACTGTGGCTTTGTATTTTGTCATCTGCAGTGAGATTGCTGCATTTCTGCTGAAGAGGTTTTTCCCTGGGCACTGCAGCACAGAAGGTGATGTATAGTTTTGGGCTGTAGTGGATCTGTGAGGATTGAGAAGCCTGTGAATACTATTGCAGTATTCATTGTCTTATTCTAAACCACCTAACTTCTTTCATGCCTTTTATAACCTGCTTACAATGTTCCGTGTACCTCAAAATGTTACTTTTCAGTTGGGTTAATTCTGTTTTCTAGAAAAAAAAAAATATTTGGACCAAAATAACTTGCTTTTAAAGAACCACTAAGGCTGTTTCTCTGCTTGAGGATGAAGTGCTCAGTGTGTGTTTTATATTGGTGGCCCAAGAGAGAGGAGTAAGAAGAAGGGGAATATGGTGCACACAAGAGGTAAAGACCAAAATCGTGAACCTGTAGGCTGAATTTTAGGTTTTAAAAATGTTTTTCATGAGCGTAAACCCAGGATGATAACTAAAACTCTGACCCACAGAGACATTTCAGGGAGTAAGAAGGTCTGTGAAGTTTACTTCCTACATTCAAAGGTACAGGGTGAGGAGGGACAGAAAACAGTCAAGAGTAGAAGACACCCTGATTCTTCAGGCTTGTGAGAAGGACACTCTCCAGAGGGGTGAAAATTATTGAAGTGCTTCAACTTCAGGTTGTTGTGACAGCTGGCATGCAACTGCAGCCACAGAATCAATTCTGTCTACATTCTGCTTTAATTACAGATGGATAAATTAGGGTCAGCAAGAAATGAAGCAGCAGACAGCGACTGGTAAATGACCCAAATAAACTAAGCCAACAAGAAAATTTCTAAAGAGAGGCATGTTAGAGCCACAGAATTTGCTAGAGGCATAGAGAAGTTGTTGAGCGGGTTGTCAGCATCCCTCAAGTTATTATAGACAATTCTAAACTTAAGGTTGAGCAATTCAACCTCTCTTATGTATGAGAAACACAGCACTTACTCAAGAAAATTACAGCACTTATTCTGAGTACAGAATTCAATTTCCAAGGATTAATAAGTAAACACCTTAATTAATGTATGACTTTAAAATAATTAAAATAAGTCCTTTAAGAGATTTAACATATTTTTCAGTCTTTTATTTGTCCTGAATGATCTTCAGAATAATAATTATGCAAACGTTTCATTTTCGCAATCTTCTACACCAGCCACAGTCAAAAGAGTGGTTATAACTAAATTAAATTATTAATGATTTCTGCCTCTAATTATTATAACTAGATAGACTTCAGTCTGACTCATTTAACTCTTAACTAGAGAAACTCATCAATATCTTATCGTTTATAGGGGACTTTCCATTTGTGAACTACACGCATCTGAAATATTTTGAATTTGAACCATGTCTAGAAATATCACACAGTAGTATGCTTTGCTTGTAAATCAAGACATTTCCAAGGAAGAGAAAATTTTAAAAGGAATTTAAAGTCACTAGTGCATATCAGGAATGTAATAAAAGGTCTAATTTTGTCCAGCCTGTGCATAATTGTGTTAAAAATATCACTATTATGAATCTCATGCTCCTCTCAGGCTAATTTTACAAGTGGCAACTTCCCGTACCTCTGGGGAGATACTCACAATGCAAGTGAAAGAGCAATTACAGGTACTGAAAAAGCTTCTGAGGTTTTAAATGGTTCATTCCTTTTCTGCAGGGTTGGAATAACTGCAACACTTAGAAAATGGTATGTTCCATTTAAAACCAGTAGGAAATAGTAGCAAATACAAGCAACAGCGCAGATTAGAAGGCATATT
Organism: Pampusana beccarii; assembly: GCA_013399365.1. Lineage (NCBI taxonomy): Eukaryota > Metazoa > Chordata > Aves > Columbiformes > Columbidae > Pampusana > Pampusana beccarii. The sequence continues at coordinate 793,481 of VWYH01006503.1, read as the reverse complement.
CTGAAAACAAGGGTGGCTTGCTCAAAACAGAGGGAGGTAGTAACAAGCACTAAATCGATCTCTCTAACATTCTCCACAGTTCATTTATATGTGTGTGTGTGAGTGTATGTATATATCTTCACACATGCAAATTATATATATGTGTACAAATGCATACATGCACATGTATATAGTTCAGAGCTATATAACTCCTAAGTGCCAGTGAAAGGAAAAATAACCTCTCTGCTACGACCAGTCTTTTCAGGTCAGCTTCATCCTATTGTGAGTGCCAACACTGAGGCTCTTTCCAGAAAGGACTCACTTCAGGAAGAGACCATCTGGGTGCTGTCTGAGCCACGCAGAGCAGAGCGTGAGAGGGAGAATAAAAACCAAGAAATAGCAAGAAGCTTTGGGTGCAACACAGAAGTGGAAAATGAAGAACTCGGGTAAGAGCCTTAAAAGAGAAATAAGAAATGATACTTCCTGGTAGATTTGCACAACACTGGTGGTTCTGGGGAATGTTAGGGGAGGAAGATCCCAAGTTGGCTCTGCTGCTTATGTTCCAGTTATCATAAACGATCAGTTATCAGGCAAATAAAATAATTACTGTGAGAAAGAGCAGAAATCGCTCCAATCACTTTGCTGCAGGTCTATAATCAGAACAACTCTTCCTCTATGTGGATGTTTCACAAAAATAATACAGAAAAGCAAGCAGAGCTACATGCCGCATAGCAGAAGCATTTTCAGAAAGGAAGAATAAAGAGGACACTGCAGATGCCTGGCTCTGAAGTTACACAACATGCCTGAGAAAGGACATGGGTGATCATACCACAGGACCCAGCAGGCTGCAGCAGGCAGGAGAAACAGAGAGGGTGGAGGAACTGCAGCTTAATTATCTCACTAGATAAATCCACATCTAGCAGGAGAGCGAAAAAGACAGCAAAGAGCATTTCAGATCACAGCCATGACATTACCCTGTCAGCACAAGACCTGGGGCTGTCAGGTAAGCTGAGGTCAGCACTGAACCTGTGCTGCCTTCCCAGAAGGACAAGAAAAAGCAAGTGGAATAACAGCAACGTGGCTGAGTGCACAAACCAAAGTCAGACAATGAAAAACAGGAGGATATGAGAAGAACCACTGTGTATGAGGCTGGAAAGAGAAAAAAAGAAAGATCTCCCAACACAGCCCAGGAATGATTTAATGCTGTTCATCACAGTTTGAGGTGCATAGATGTGCATAGGTACAAAAGCCATGACTTTGTACAAACTTTGTACAAAATCAGGTCTATCTCAACCTAGAAAATGCCACTCTCTGTGTAGTCAATTAGGATCCTAACACATGGTTGCTATACCTTTGTTCCCAAGACTCAATCATTTTACATCAAGATCAAGTAAGTATGCCAAATATAGAAGATGCAACTTTGGACCTAGAAGCTGGAATAAAATTGTGGGAAACTTTAGAAATCCTCAATTTTTCTACTATGGGAAATTTGAAATCTGTCATTATTTTACCAGTTTTACCAGGGAGACAGAAAAATAGATTATAAAGGATGTATTCTAGTATAGGCAATACCCTGGGAATTTTGCAAAGAAGGAATTCAATAAGAAACAGCAAATTCTTAATGCAGCTCAAAGTATGGCCATTAGGTGCTAGAGAGGAGATAAGGAAGAATTTGATTTAATGCGACTGTTATAGGAAATACTGATACCATCTAGTTAAGCAAGCACCACTGTGGTTTTAGTCAGAGATTAATGGAGCTCTTCATTTAAAGGAGTAACCAAGAATTTTATTATGTTGCAGAGTATAAAGATTTTCCATTCAAATATACAGTTTACAACCTAGCATCATAAATGTTAAAATGGCACTTCGAATGAACAGTGCCATGAAGGCCAAAGTCAAGGTGTTTGAGCACAGTGCCATTTCCTAGGTTCTACGTAGGCAGGTTGAGACACTGTCCTTTCTATTCACCTCTACAATATCTATCTGAAAGCAGGATTTTTCTGAGGCTAAGTCTACTGAACATCAAATAGAATGTAAACTGCCTGAAAAATTTTACCCTGTAGTTCCTATAGCACCAAGGTCAAAAAACTGTGTTTGAAGTGAAATATATTTCTGAAAGATATGCTCTCTTGAGTAAAAAATTTCAACACACCATATCACTAAGGAGTTGTTGTGAAGTTAATTACTTTTGCGGATTAAAGGGCAAGTCCTATTTTCAGTTTTCAGATCCTAATCACTGGATCTTTTCATACCTTTGCTGCTACATTAAAGAGCCTTCTGTATGGTAGTTTCTGCCCATATAGGTACCTGTGGACAATGATCAAATCACTTTACTTTTTTTCCTCTTTTTTTTCTCCACAACTTGAACACATTACATGCCTTTAGCTTGAAGCATACTTCCAGTTTTCAGCTTGTCTTCAAGGCCACTGCCCAAACATTATCCAGTCTTTTGGCATCCTCTCTGAATGAACATCACAACAGTAGCAGGCTCACCTGTGCAGCCCTCTTAGTCTGCTCAATTCACTCCTTTACTCATGCAGGGCTTGCAGTCACTGTCGTGCTCACACCATTTCAACAGGTACTTGTGCTCATTCAACTAGCCATCACAACACCCTCCTTCCTCCCCTTTATGCCCCATTTCTCCTTCATTCCCACCTACTCTTCCTCCAGGTCCTTCCCACTGTGGATGCATACTAGGACATGGGACCCCATGCTATGACAGAAAGCCTCCATTTAATGAGGTTTGCAGTACATCAGTTTTCAGATTAGAATGTGCCTTTTCTGTCCACTATGCATTCAGCCCAGCACCCATGGAAACCAATGGGAAGGTCCCCACCTGATAACTTCAACTCTACAGCTTATTTCTCTAAAGTGAAAAAAGTCTGACTAAAGACTGCATAAATTAAACATCTCCTTGCATCTAGCAGTGATTACACAAGGAAGGAAAGCCTGTGCTGAGCTGTTCAAAATTCTGCTTTGTTGGTCTCTTTCATTGCTTCACTGATTTAAATTCAAACCTCCTTATATCCTACATAAAATATATTATTTTTTACTTTGTCTAAGTAAAAGCACTTCTGCTAAAGATTTTTTATCCTACAGCCCCAGGGCCTTTGAAATCATATCCTATACGTTTTGTCTTTATCAGCAGTTTCCCTGCATCAATCTACATTGAACTACGTAAGCCACTTATACCAGAGACTGTTCAAGTAATTTTGAATTTGATTGGCATATTCTGATCTCCCTGGTTTTGTTAAGCAAGCTGAACCTTAATAACACACTGAGAAGATGAATGGGCTAATGAAGCACATTGCATGATCTGGAATCATTCCCTTACAGGTAAAGTTCTGAACCGCTGACAGCAAGAGGCTTTTTTTTTTTTTTTTTAAATTTTCCATGGTTACTTTTCACTCTTTTTGCAATGCTCTGTTATGCAGCTGTCTGGCTCTGTGTTAGCTATGCACTGAAGAAAAATAATGTCTCATTGTAATACTGATGATTAGCTTTCTGTGTTATTAGAAAAGAAACTTTCGCTCTTTTCACTTCAACATTACAGAAACATTTTAAGTGCATGTCCACACTGAATGGATCCTTAGTCTAAAACAGTCCACCAGCGTATCAAAGGATGAAGAAAATATTTCCACAGTACAACTGTGTACATCTTATTTTTACCCAGGGGAAAAGCATTGTGGGTGAAGTGTAGTTATTTTCAATGTACTATACCCCTTGACTGAATGTCACGTTGCTTGTGCTGTGCTGTCAGGTGGAATACAACATTGTTATAATGCTAGAATTAAGGCTTCTGTACTAACTCTGAATGGCTGGAGGTTTGTTTTGTTTATTTTGTAGCACTTAAACTGTTCCCCTTACTATTCCAGAAGAGATTAGCTGGTCTTTTAATTCTCTCTTCCCTGCTGTTTTCTCATTTATGAATTCAGGGAAAGTTTGAATAGGTTATACACAAGATAGAGAGGAACCAGCCCTTCATGCTGATGTCGCATTCTCAAACCATCTTGTCAAGAGGACTGGGGCTTTCTGGCTTCTGGCTTGGGCAATGTGCTAAGGGTTAGCAACGAAGTACGAGTTTTTGAAGGCAAGGGGCCTGGGGCTCACAGCAGAATGACCTTTGTATAATGACAGGGACTAAACCTCACATTTGCATTGAAATGCTACACCAGTGCGTAAGGACATCCAGCTGTTGGCTTGAGGTGGCTATTGTGCAGTGCCAGAGACAGAAGTACATACATCCCTTAACGGCCAAAGCTGGTGCATCCTGCAGTTTGGAGGGACTGGGTATTTGATGCCCCTTCTCAGCAGCCCCAGGCATCTTCCTCACGGGAGGCTTTACAGAAAAGTTTCCATTGAAGGGGAACATTAGATTTACAGGCAGCCCATACATCAATGTGAATTATCATAGTTAAGGTACAGGCTTCCTACAGACTGTAATGAAGGACTTCTTGAGTTCAGTCTGCTCCTTCTCCTAATGCTCCTACATCTTCATAGTGATGATGACACTTAAATACTCTGGAAAATAACCCCAAATAAGGGGAACCTCAAAGGAAATTCTCTCAAGCCACTTCTTCCTTTCTAGCACTCAGCACAGGGAAGAGCAGAAAACCAGGTTCTCTGTTATTAGAAGGCTTCAACCTCAAAATTCTTCTGAAATGGCTTTCTTTAAAAGTTCCAGAAAAAATATGGAAAAGAAGGCTTACAGTCAAATGACTGGATTAACTTGATCACACATTTAAAGAACACTAAATATGCAGAATCAAAGCCAAGGCGTTAGAAAGCAGCACACACTCAAATAGTTAAAGAAAAAAATCAAACGACAGACCAAAACTGTTAATGTAAGTTCCAAATGCAACCTTAATTCTAACATTTCCTCAATTTGGTGTGTCTGACTTTCAGCTTCACTAGTACTGTGTGAAATCAGTTGTCCTTTTTGTGATGGTTCCTGGATTTTGAAAGAGGACATTTGAAATACAGAAATTCTATCATGTGGCATACAAAATATTTGGTTAATATGCAGCTTTGAGCATCTGTGAAACATTACACAGGTTTCCGACACTCATGTTAACAGAATAGCTGACAGCACTAATACACTGTCATTTTCTACAAGGACCAATATTGCAAGCAAATAGCCATTTTGCTAGTAGGTTTTCAGATATTTACCAGCTGCAGAGGAATCACAAACCTTGGCTTACATACCCAACCTGGAAACACCCACAGACATAATTGTTTCCGTACTCACCCTCTCCCCCACTAAAAACTTGGTCCCAGTTTCCTCCCAGCCTCCAAGTCCCTCTTTTCAATTTTGTGATCCTCCTTTCTGTCCCAGCTTCAAATCAGCCCCCAAGTCAGCTTGTTGCTGCTTCCTACTCATGCCAGCTTCTCTCCTTCTGGTCAGCTTGTTCCATTCAACTCAATCCACTGCTAGAAGCTCAATCTCTTATATTTCATCTCCTCTAGCCCAGCGTTTGTCTCTCATCATACTCCATTCCATTGTGGCTTCTATGAGGGGGAGGCAAACTGGAGAGTTTGGCAGAAACAATGAGAAGGAAAGCTCCCTGTTCTCCATCTTAACTCTAGCTAAGGGCAGCTAAAGTTAATAATTTGTAGATCATGTCCTTTAGAGCCCCTATAGTCTGCAGTAGCCTGTGGCCAGTGAGTGTAGGTCCAGTCAAGGCATACATGTCCTAAGAAGAAGGGAGACTTTTCGCAGTAGCATAACAGGATATATTTAGTGGCTAAAATTGGCACCTGTAGTGAACTGCTTACTTTCTAGAAACAGCAAAAAGTGCCCTTATTCCTTCTTAGAATAGCCTTCCTTCCCAATTTTTCAAACACAGGGCTCTGAAGACAGAACTATTAAAAAAAAAATTTAACAAAAGCTGTTATTGTGGACAAACACACTTTCCTCAAGCCTCTTTGCTGATAACAGTGCAGGCATTTTGGCTGAACTCTTTAAAATCATCCAAGGGCAGTAACTGCTGAGGGTATAAATCAAGTTAAATGGTTAACTTTCGGCTATGTTCTAATTAGTAGAGAACAAGGTCTTACAATGGAAAGAATCAGGGAATAAGCGACTGTAACTACTTACAGCTCAGTAACAAATGGGCTAACAGAAGAAAGCACTGTGAGAGAAATATGAATAATGTGTAAACCCCATGAAGTTTTATCACCTAATCTTCCTCCAGAGTTTCCCCCTAACCTCAAAATAAGCTACTTCTGCTGCCTTCCTCAGGTGTTACTGAGTACCTGGGAAACAAATAAAGAAACTAATGAAAGCACAGGCTATGCTGGACAATCGCACTTCACAGTGTGCTGCAGGTTAAGGAGAACAGCTGGAGCAGAGCGACAGGCTGATGGAAACAGTCAGTCATTTTATTGTTCAGACTGCAAGGCACTGCAGAATTCAAACAGATCAAAATGTAAAAAGACAGTAACACCTATGGGGCATACAGACACCATGTTAACAAAAAACCCTTACCTCTCTGGCGTGGCCAGCTGCATAATGTTAAGGCAGGATATTGTCTGAGGTTGAAGTGTTCTAGAGCTTGCAAACCAAATTTCAACCTGCCTTGCAGAGAAGTGAGCACTATAATACTGTCCTGAATTCACTGATACTTGCTTGTTTCCTCCTGAAAAACATATGTAATAGGCTGGCAGGATAAGGGAACAGGGGTTCACTTGTACCTTCACAGACCTAGTAACAGGAAACAAAAAGCCGTGGTTTACTTAGTCAAGGCAATTTGTAGAATAAGCTTTCTTAGCAATTCAATTGTTAATTAAAAAAAAGGTCAGCTGGGCACAGCAAAAGAAAGCAAACAACTAACCCAAAAACCTCCCTTCCCTGTAGAGTTAACTGCCTAGACAATCATGTTACTACTGAAATTGCTTGACTGAAGCCAGGCAGTCAGCCTTTAAACCCAGCTGATCGATTCTGATTGAACCAGCTGTTTCCAATAGGTTCTTTCTGAACTGGAGGATACTGGTACAGGAACTTTAATTCATGTTCTGGAGAGGAAACTGCTGAGCTGCTAATGCCTTAATCAGCCTGACATTTCTTGTCATAGGTAACAAAAACTCAGTGAGAGTACAGGAGATCTCCTTTACAGAGAACCATACCCGCCTTCTTTTTCTGTGTGTCCATGCAAAGAAGATTCTAGCAAAGAAGATTCTACGTTAAACAGGCTACCGGCCTGATCCTGATCACTGCTTTTTCCTTTTTTTTTTTTTTTCCCCCCTATATATAGTCAGGTGGACAAGCCTCCTGTGTCAAACATCTCTTCATTGTAAAAAGGCATATGATTTACAGAAGGAGCTGTAGTCACAGCTTTGTAAACTGTAATAGTGTCTCCCCAAGAGCCATTTCAGATTTTCAGGGCATCCAGGATGCTTAGACACATGTTCCAGCACAGGATGAAGCAGCTCTGTGACAGAGCATCCAAAAAGGTCTCCTCCAACTTGGGCTTTTCTGGTCATTTAACTTCGTTGTGCTGTGTCACTCTCATTTCAGCTAACCAGGAATTTTAGGTAAGCTAATTTTGCCTGGATTTGTTAGGTGTCTGTAGGCAGCAGATCTACTAGGCAGGTAGTTTCGGTAGGGAGCTGGAGGGAGGAGAAGTTATACTGCTTAAAGCCACTTCCATTAGGTTTACCTGCCTTCAGCCCTCAGTGTTGGAGTGGAGGTTGCCTGGCTGACTATGTTGTCTAATGAAGGTGGCCTTGACTTTGCTTTAAGCACAGACTTTACTTTTGGTTTAGACAGCGAGAATGCTTCAGAGCCACACTGAAGGCTCTCTTGGTGGGTTAACATCTGGATAGGGTGCCCACAGGGTAGCTGGCAGGCAGCTGTGTGGTGAAGGAGAACATGTGTTTATGGCCATTGACAGAGGCTGCTCAGTCATATTAGCGCAGGCACAACCAACAGGGTCCTTGGGAATTGCGTATATGATCAGGCATAAAGTGCTAAAAAGGTTTGCTTTATTTTAACACCAAAACTCTGGGTAGGAATTCTTTTTGTAAACAGTCTATGTGACTTAAAATGGAATCACTTAGATGATCTGTGATTTGATCATGAGAACTGGAATTTCTATATGCAGAGAAGAACACTACAGCATCAGAACGTATTTTTATCCTGGTAGTAATGTAATAACAACCCTTCAGATTTCTGTTGATTGCATCATTCTCCAAAAAATAACTTATTTGGATAAAATTTATTTTGCTTGATCTCAAACAAAGTGAACAGTAAGAATCTGTTCAGTCATTTTTATGTCATCAATGAGTCACCAAAACGAATGCTGACTTTGAAGCATGTTACATGGATATTCTGTGAGGAATTTACTAGGACAATGTATCTTTTATGCTGCAGTTATTTCATTGACTTTATTTTTATAGGAAAAAAAATCAAATAAACTAGTAATGGTTCACTGACTATCAATATAATTCACCAAAACCCCATAATAAAACAAAGCCAGACTCCCAAAGCATTTAAATTATTTCCTTTATCTTAAGGAAAAAAAAGTCAAAAGCACAAAAAGCATTTTGGTCAAATTTGATGTTACAAAACATTTTTATATTTATTTAATATCATGTTCTCCTACTGTGTAGTTATACTGTATATTTTCTGAAAAAATAATATGCAAACAGATTATTGCATAACACATCTTTTCCAAATTAGCCCAGAAGTATTCACTAAATTATCTTTTTAACACAATAAGAAAAGTGTTTAAATATTTTACGTTTAAATTCCAGAGATTTTTATCACATAAGATATTCTGTGGAACGCAGCACCTATTTACTTCTTTGTAAGCCGTTATGAAGATGGAACTAGCCTCTCAGACAAAATAACAGAGGTGATTAAAACAAAAGCTGAATAAAGCAGCTCACCGAGTGGGTTCTTGCAGAGTAAGTATTTCACTTGTCTGTGTGTGTGGAATATTTTGCATAATGGTCTACAGACCTCCTAGGGTTTTGCTATTACAGAGTATACATATATGCAGTGCTGAGACACAGAGAAGTGGCATTTTACATTATGTCTATGCTTGCTTAGGGCTCACTGTCTATATGGAATGAGTAAAAGTAATATTAAAAGAAAATAATGATTAAACAAAAAATATTTCATTAAGCAAACAAAGAAAAATACTGTATTTTAGAGACAGTTCAAGCATATACAGCATATACATAATAAAGCTCAGGCATTTCTTCTTCCATATTAGCTAAAGAAGCAGTCATGAAACTCTAGTATATTGGCTTAAAATTTGACAACCACCTAGTGCATTCTTCTTGCTCACCTTTTAAAAATACACAATCTGAGATGGATACATTGCACTGCTGGAGTTTACAATATATATTTCAAATTTACAAAAATACAGAAAAACAAGATTTCTTGCACTCAGATACTGAGCATTAACCCTTTGAGTACTAATTCCCACCTGCAACACTGCAGAACACATTCATCTAACTAACATGTTTTTATAACATTCTAACAATTATAATTTTCAACTTTATGTACACTATTAGGAAATGTATTCCTACATATTAAAAGAAAAGGTAGAGAATAATAAACTGCTATTAACAGAAAAACAATGGGTTGAAGTATGTTAAGATTTCTGCAACATATACACAGAGAATTGCAGACTGATGATCTCTCAAGGGAATTTTCTATTTCCTCTCTGCAGAAATGTAGCAATTACATAAGCCTGTGTTAAGACATGACAGCAAACTTTCTCATGTGGCCATACAGAATTGTGCTTTTTCTCTTATTTATGGATGCACTTTCCACTGCAGACATTTTTCTCTCAGCTCTATGCTCCTATTCATTTTCTGTGATCCATTATTATTCTGCACCCTTCCCATTATGAAAAAAAGCAGTTTTAGTTCATATTGGGGTAATTATGATTCAGTTCTGTACTGTGAGTAGATGCTTTGTGTCCAGATGTTCATGGAAACATGAAAAAAATCCTTGCCAAGAGCCTTGTTAATAGAGAATGGTACTGACCCTGGAATGCCCTTAAATTCGGCAAAAATCACGAACATAAAGGACTTCTCTGAAGGTCAAATTTGCATTAAAGGATGAAGACAATCTGAAATTTGCTAGGGGACAAAATGTGTTTTCAGAAAGCAAGTGGTGAAATTAATAGATGGACTCTAAGAAGGTGTATTTTTGGAAAATGACTGAACTTTCTTCTTTCTTGGCAACTCTGGACTACATTGATCGTGAAACTAAATAGACATTGTCATATATACAGTATCTCTGAACTAGAATAAGCTATTTTAAGAAAATAACTCTAGTCCTCAAAGAGTTAATGATAAAACTGCTCTACCCTAACAGATGTTGAAAGATTACTGTGAAACAGCTTACAGATTTGTTCAAAAGGCATACTTTACAAAGAAGTGTAAAACTTGTTAAGACAATTGCTATTACACCGCATAGTCTCACATACAATGAGTAGTGCATGCTCTGTAAAGACATTAGAGTGGACCCTTATCAAAGCTATCATATAACCTTATACAAAGGATTGTGCCACTTAAACTAGTGCAGAGTGATTTTCTTTTTCTGTAGATTTATAATGCTCTAGATGAATATCAATAGGGTTTTTCACAGCCTTGTACAACACTTTTTTTTTTTTTTTTTTAATTTCAACACATGTAACACTAGAAAACAGCAAATGGAATACCCTGACATATGTCATGCAAAATACAACCAATACAGCACCATAGATGTAACAGAGACATTACCTAGCACTTCTCTCCAACAAGAAAATGGACGGAACAGAGACTGTACATTACACGATTTTACAGGCCATATGCTACAGAAGATCTTTAGAGGCAGTATCACTTTTGTAGATCTAAAAAGCTCTAATTTTATAAAATCCTGTATCATTTCTATCATAGTCACTTTTGATTAAAATTCATGGCACAGTAATAATATTTTGCTACAAAAATAAATAAGTAAAAGTTTAAGATGCTGATATGTTTATAAAGTGTCTGAAGTTACTACAGAACAGAAGTGAAAATGATGAATGAAAATGTAATTCTAAAGAAATGTTGTTCTGTGTAACAAAAGGATATTGCCTCTCGTATTCAATTGTCTAGACTTCATTTTCTAATTATCTTTCAGAATAATTTTATAACTTTCTTTTAAAAATAACTTCACTTTAAAACTGTCACTATCTCTCTCTATTAGACTCATTAAGAAAATGGAAATAAACACCGAAAAGCTGTACAATTTACTGATGAGCTACACAAATATGTCATCTTATTTAGTTTGGAATAAAAACAAAGATAACAATGGTTTAGGGGGAGAAAAACACATTATGATGGCCCATGAACTACACAGTAGTTTCATTTTTCCAAGGACCAGTTTTGATGTTTCCTGTACTATCTGAGCTGTATATCATGGCTTCATGCACATTTCCCTTGAGAATTCCATTGTGATTCGTCGTATTAAATGGCAATGACTGTGTCCGTGGGTGCATTTCAAAATGAGCTGGATGGTGCACAGTGTCACTTTCTGGCATTTTAGTGCAACTATATATTACAGTACTTGTGTCGCTACTTTCAGGCTGGTTGACGGTAGGATATGGATCGCTTTTTGAACAGCAGGCCCGTCTGTGACCTGACTGGCTGTCATGCGTACTGTGGGGACTGTCTGTATGGGAGCTGTGGATGCTGCCATCGATACTTGAAGGAATGTGATAGGCATATTCTCTTTCACCTGCAGACCTATGCCGACTGAAATAACGTGGCTTAGTTCTGGTTTTCAGACATCTGTGAATGTGCATATTGGGTCTGAAGGTTCCCTCGTTGTGGACATGAATGTGAGCTTCATCATCGAGTAGCTGATCACAGTGCATTTTTGCACAACATGGTGTCACCGGCGAAAGGCAGTTAACGTGATTTTGAACAGCTTGTAGGTTAGTAAGTTTGCAGTGGCTAGCTGCTGGATGATTGAATGCAGCTGTTTTGTTGGGACATGGTGATTCCTGGAGACAAGGTGCATGAACTTGAGTGTCACCATTGATATTAACCTTTGGGCGCACATTAACCTGGACAGAATAGGTGTTTCTTCTAGATGGGCAACAGGACCACCAGCAATGCCACACATCATCTCGCTTTGCACAGTGATGGATCAAGATGAAAAGCCCCAAGGTCACGCAGAAGGCTCCGTAAAGACAGCTAAATATCATATCCAAGAAATGACCTTGAGATACTGCAAGGGCTCCAAAGGTCCAAGTGGCAGTAAACAGGAACAAAGTGAATGCTGCAGCTCGCAGCTGAGCCTTAAATGAATGCTCGTTTTCCAATAAGGAAGAAGAAATCATGGAGCAGGTTGCCTGGGGAACGGACACAGAGTCTGTAATATGACCATGGCCCACCTCAGTACTTGGCATTCTCTGTGGATCTTCTGTCTTTTCCTTTAACTCATACTTGCGTTCAGGATGGCGCTTCAGTTGTATGTACGTGCAGAGGAAGTAAACACAGGTGACTAGCACAATGAACGCTACTGGGCCATAAAAAGCACCAAGACTAGGCTCCCATGCCATCCAGCAACTGAAAACAACAAAGAAAAGAGAGTCAAGAACATTTTATATCCCATATTAGATGTGATGGACAACTGACTGATATGAAACTGGACTTTCTGACTAACTTGCACAACCCAACAGTCTCTCAGAAGTTCAGATATACTCACTGTGGAGAAAGGGAGTGTGTCTTCAATATCAATTAAGCTGAGACATCACTTTCACTTTTTTTAATAGAATAAAATGTCTAGTATAATTTACAGGACATTAAAACTAAAAATTTCCAAGAAATGTAGGTCAGTTTAGAATCTAGAATTGCAGTGAAGTATAAGACCATTTATGTCAACCCTTTTTTTCTACAACTAAAAATGTCAGCACTAATACTTTGATTAAAAAGCAAATGAGGCATAGTTTATACAATCTTTGTGAGCAATAGAAATGTACAGATTTCAATGGTTTGTATCAATTAACATTGATACAAACTCCTAAGCCTGAAGATTGTTGTTACAGAATTTTCCTATTGCCAAAGTAGAGAACAGCCTGAGTAATAAGAAAGGCTGAAAAAAGACTTTCGGTTGAACAGTCACAGACTTCTGCAGTGAGTGGACCCGAAAGATGTATGTAGTTTCTGAATTCTGCTGAGTTTCTGAAATTCCTGGGAGTTAATTTACATCAGTTTGAATGCCCTCAGAAAAATGAATTGGTGGTCTCCTTGTGATACACTGGTAGTATAATGTTATTGCAGCATGGATCATTATTTGCTTTAAATAATATGACCATAACTATTTTAGAGCAGCTTAAACTAGTTCACAGGCCAGTATGAGCTGAATAAGCCTCAGTCAGCTGCATAATTTAGTAGCAGTCTAACAGGACCAACCTGAGGATGAATGATCTAATCAAATAAACATGGGAGAAGAAAATACTTCTGACTAACGAAATCCCAGATGGAAACTGGGAGAACTTGGGTCAGGGGAAGAAGGAATACTTGCCTAGTTTTTACTCTTCTCTGTGATCTGCTTTTAGCTGTGGTTACAGACAGGCTACTGAGCTGGCAGTATAAGGTAGTACAGCTATTATTAGGTTCTTATATTCTGAATATTGCATGGATTTCTGGAAAGAGGAATAAGCTACTTTCCTTATCTGTTGGACTAGTACAAGAAGTAATGGGCTTAAACTGCAGCAAGAAAGACTTAAATCAGATTTTTCAGAAAGTGTCCTAGATGTTAGGATAATTACAATAATAAACTGTTGAAATAAAGTGTCCATTATTGGAACGTTTAAAGCAGCCCAGAAAAATAACTGTCAGGAATGGTTTGGATATAGCTAATTTCCCACTGGGTCAGAAAACACACCAGGTGATCTGTCCTGATTCATTTCAGCTCTAGAAATGACACTGTGTGACACTTCATACTCATTTAGGCTTGTGTGATTGGGTTGCAATCCCTCCAGTACAGCAAGGAACCTTCTGATATCACGTTCTTGTCAAGCCAGGAATCACCTACCACTTACTCTAAAAAGGACAGAATGACTTTTTATTGCAGGCTGAGAACATCTCAGCTAAAAAGAGGCAGTCCTGTGAAAAGACAGGTAAGTTACCACCTATGTTTAATTGGATAAGCAGAGAGTACAAAGCCACGTGAATACTTGAAGTACATTTGAATGCTGCATATTTGATGCAAAGTGGAGAACAGAATGCTCTCCAGTGGAACAGGCTCTTGGGATGCTCTTATTTCAAGTGGAATCTCAGTGTGGATCACTTAAAAAATCAGTTCTGTAAAAAAAAAAGCTCCAGTTTGTGCCTCTACATTTACTGTACTAATACCATTAAAAATGAATAAGGCACATAACTCACTATGCTGTTGCTGACCTGTCTTTTTACTCAGTCTTATAACCATCCCTCACCTGTGCCTTGCTTTCTGTTCAGACTGTGGTACCAGGTATTGATTTGCTATGAATAAACATGATTAAAGAAGTATAACCTCTGTAACTGTGCCAAAATGAAACATGTCTCACATTTATGAACATAAATAATTGAGTCTTTTAACATACTGTTGATTATAAGTGATTGTCTAATTGGATAAGTTTGAATAAATATATTAATATGAGCTGGGCCCTAGGCAGAGCAGTTAGCCATCTTATGTACTAATTTATTACCAGAATTTAAATTTCAATTACCTATAAAAATGCCTTTAAGGAGCCAAATGCTCACTTGCAAACCATTCTCCTTCGTTTCCATTTTTCTTACCCAGAACATAACTAGCTTCAAGTGTAGTACAATAGATGCTCAAAGCAGCAACTGAGTGGTGTCCTCCAGTGTATTAATGCTAGTGCGGGCAGAGTCCTAATACATCCATTAGTGTGTCAGCCATTGCCATGCTGATCATTTACATGGAATGTATTTAACTTTAAAATCTGATTTACTTTCTGCTACACTTTTACAGAAAGACTTATTGTATTTTACTGATATTACACGTTTCCTGACAAGAATTAATAAGCTGTGATGCCTGGACAGCTGGTGAAGGTATACTGAACACTAACACACTAGAAGGCTATGTCAAGATTGCAAGACATTGTGCTTGGAATGTTTCCAGGTGGTGAAAATCCAAAATAATTGCTTTTCATGGGAGAGATGAGGGCAGAGGGGGGTGTGAGGATTTTCACTTTTCCTTTTTTTCATATAATTTTTTGTAAATTACTTTAAATAAGTCACCTGAAGGATATCAAGTCAAGGTAGATAATGAATCGGAAGTTTTAATTAATTACTAGCTCCATTAAGTATGCTATTCATTAGATATTTTAAATATTCTTTCATTTACTCAGATGTGGATGAGGAGTAATTCTATAAATGAAAAATGTTTCTATTGACCATAATGGAGCCAAATTGGCAGAGGTGAAGCAGCAAGCCCCAGATTAAGACATTGCTCTTTCATAGCTATTATTTAATAAAATTTCATAATAAATGTCATCCCAAATGGCATCTGTACCCTTTGTTAAGTCAGTTACATTTATTGGCATAAGAAAAAGAATATGTTTTCCTTAAAAGTTTTATGATCATAATTTATACTTACTATGGTGCATTGCCTTCAATCCCATAATTATTGATATTGGTTGCTGCTGTAATCCCACATATAATAAAAGGAACTCCACCACTAATCAGGTAAAATCTGTTGAGAGATAATAACAGATATTTTAATTCACCAAATTTGTAGCCAAATACTGCTTTTTAAATAATTGCACCTTCTTGAAGTATCTTGAGTACACAATATTGCTGAAACATTAAACATGTCCCTAAAATCAGAAAAGCAAAGACTAAAGTATCATTACAATAAGCACTGTAATTTATGAAGTAAACAGTAGAAAACTAATGCTTATATGGACCCACTTTTAAAAATCTCTTGACTTACTTCTTTAGTAAAATTAGTTACTATTGCAGTCATATGAAGAATAAAACATTGTGTAATGAGAGAACCTACATCCCAAACAAAGTTATTCCACTCACCTAGATATTTCTATTTAATAGTTCTTAAATATGTAAGCATTATAAATTAAAATCATTCAGACAAAGCACCTGTATTCACTTTAACCTGAAAATGTTCCCAGGGAAATACAGTGGAATCACAGAAACATTTTCCTAATTCCTGGATGACAAGAGAAATGGAGTTCAGTTGGGTAAAGAGAAAAGGAGCAGTCCATTTGGCAATTTTTTTTATTATTTTTTTTTTTTTTCCTGCACAGAGAAGCAACCTGGAGAAATCTGGAGGATTAAATATCACTTTATATATACCCCACTTTTCACTCATTCAATACCCAGCCTTGCAACCGCATTAAAATGTGAGGGCCTCTAGGACTTCAGGAAGATCTCTTAAATATCCAAGAAGAATGTTAACATAAGTGTTAATACTTCTGTAAGGACTTGTATTCTAAGACAGAAATCACACAGTTCCACACCCCTTAACCAGTTAAATGCCACTGAACTACTTGGAAGTAGCAGTCATTCCAATGTATTATCAGGCTATGTCAAAGTCCTTGAGGATGTCCCACAGAAGTTGGCATCCTGCATTCCTATGTCCAAATTCAGCAAAATAAACCATCACCACATTTTCCTTTTATATAAGCAACACAGAAAATTATGCATGGAGCACAGCACTTCCAGCGCTGTGGTCTCTGAGGTAGAGAGCACGGGCCCTGGTATGTGTGAGGCTAGAGCTGGAAGGAATGCTGCTCAGTGACCGATGGGAAAATGTTCCACCACACCTAAGAAGCTCAGATGGTTCTCCGAACATCCTGACTCATTTCCTGGTTTAACCAATGCTATTCTGTTAGTAGACAAAATTACTTTTTAAGCCACTTCTCCGGTGTGGGAAACAGAATGCCAGGATACAGATGCTTCCCAGTCACTGCTATTATGTTGTCTGCCAGGACTAAGAGAAACCTGATAACATGTGGGACGTAGTCTGACCAGAATCTGCCCACTAGTTTTCTACAATGTGTTACAAATATCGGGAAATTTCAGAGTCATTGCATGGCAGGATTTTTACAGAAACAGAGATATAGTAAGATTAAATAAATCAGCTTTTAAATCAAACCCAGAATTAGTGTTAGAATTTCTTAACCTCTTTCCCCTACCTCCCTGTGAAGCAGAACTGGAGACCAGACCTCAGAAAATTTCATGTTAAGTTTTACAGTCAATCTCTGTCCTAATGGTCTAAGCTGTAAACAGAGCAGAGAAAATCATCCTCCACATTCATGAAAAAGCCCTTAAGATTTTATAACTTCAAAGTCATTAAATATATATATTTTCTTCAAACTTGGCTTATTCTGTAGAGCTCAACAAATTCCAGTGAACAAGCTGCTTCCTTACAAAATCCATTCATTTACTGCAGTTTAATGATTATACATATCTTTTGACTTAAGCATGTTGAATAAGCTAGCTTAATCACTTATTATTTTTAACAAAGACATGTTCAATGACATTTTTGAAATTCAGGAAATGACTAGGGTAAGCAATGAAGCATTGAAAAGTTAATCCCAATTTATCTAAGAAATAGGAAGGAGCAGAAATACAAGAATACGGAACCAAGTATAGGAAACTGCACTTCACACTCATCTGAAGTGATTACACCATAGAACTTACCTACAATGCAACCTATAATTTCATTTTTTGCAGTGCTGCCACTTCCTACAGATTGGATACGTATATTTAAATCATGTCCTTTTTCTAAAGTCTCATGCAAAACAGTATTTGGATGTTAGTTAATCTACTTGATGTCTCACACTTTCAGCAGGCTGCTGAACACTACAACAGTGGCATCAGATGTTTTGGAAGCACTTAGCTACACAGTGCTTCAGAAATGTGGCAAATTCTAGCCAAAATCCTGCCCTGGCTCACTGCTAAGAGAAACAAAACACATTCTAGAAATGATGTGAAGTCAAGTGGTTTCAATGTACCTGAGGTGCACTGTACTGATATCCAGCACAGCACACTGCCTGCCCTGTCTCATTGAAAAAAAGAAAAAAAGAGTAAAATAGCAAATAGAAATGACAGTATATACAAGTGATTCTTCATGGGTGGATTTGAGATTCTTGAAGGGTGAAGGAAAAAAAAAATAATCTGCCAAATAGAAGAAAAGTCAGCAAGAGAGGAATGGGATTAAAATAGAATGGATAGAAATCAAAGAAATGGAAGTAAAATTGTAAGAGCAGAAGTGCATACTCTTGCCCATTTGTGCGAGCTAATGGACATCTTAAACAGTATGTAAAGGAGAAAAGACCATAGTGGAAAGTCACCAGAGAAGAAACATTGTTCAAGAATATCCACATACATGTTAGTTGTGAGAAAGTACACTTAAAATTATTATATTTAGACCAGTCTTCCAAACATTAGTTCCTACGCAATAATTAGTTTTTATAAATTTCTTTTTCATCCAGATGAGATAACTACAACACATAATTTTGAAGAGAAACCTGAAGCAGAATTGATAGACCATGGATAAAAGTGAAGAAAATGAAGATAATAAATAGCTATGCTTCATACTTTCAGAAAACCATTTATCTAAGAAAATCAAAGTGCTTTATAATCTTAATTTAGCCTTACAGCCCCCTGTGTGGTCGATAAACATTATTATCCCAGTTGTACAGATGAGAAAACAGGCAAGATGAGATTAAGTGTTCAAAGTTATGCAGAAAATCTGTTTCGGAACAAGTCTTCTTAATTCCCATCTTATGTTTAAACACAAGTCGCCTCTGTTACTGTAAATGAAGGGACTGGGAAAATCAAGGCTTCCAGGAATTTGTTTCCAAGCCCAAGAAACACAACTGTCTCTCTGAGAGTTCCATCAGGAGCAAGAAGAATATAATCTTACCTGAAGGATCCCCTGGTTAGGATGGTTCCCTCCCAATATTCACTAAGCCTTGCCAATGACTGTCTGCCTGTTACTCCCTACAAAGTCTGACTTCTGGAGGAGGAGCCCCTGTGTGCTATTCCTACTGTAGCCCTAATACTCACATCCACTGGTATTTCATATAGCACTGCTTGGGGATGTACACAGACCAGATTTTCCAGACCAGTTAAAGTGGTCTGAGTGTAAGGGTTGCAACTGGAGAGATGCTGGGTTCTGCTGCTCCTGTTGCTGCATCCAATTTTTGGTATCTTTCAGTCACAGAAGAGCAAAAGTAAGAGGCAGTGCTCCTGTCCAGTAATTCTCATTCACAGAACAATATAATAAGCAGTACTGTACTGATACACCTCAAAGACTGAGCTAGGACATGCTTTTCAACCATCTTTTTTCATCTCTCAAATATATTTTTTATTTTGAAGATAATGATCAATCTTTTCCCTAAGCTGTTTGCATAACTTACATTTACTACTCCTTCTCATGAGTATCTTTTGGTTCTTAAGCTTTAAAGGTTTATAACCTTTGGTTCAGTAACCACCTTTTGTCTTCCAATTACCTTTTCTACTTCTGAGTTAATTTTCTAATTTTTCTCATTATGCCAGTGGACTCTTCTCCTCTTCACAAAAGTACATGCAGTAACTCAGGACCCAGAGCCAATTTCGTCTACGTGTGATTACTCCTCCACACCATTCTAGAATGCAAATGGTTATACTCAGGCTGCCAGTAATGAAACTCTGTAGGCAGCAGTAAGAAGACAAAATAACCCTGCTCCAATAGGTCTTACTGTTACGATGGAGCCAGCTAACATAGAGGGTTTGACTGTGGTCAAGATAGCCATGCAGGCAAATCTTTAGAGACTGGGAAACCACAGGGAGGAAATGAAAACTTTTTTCAGCTAAAATTTGTTCTTGACAAACAGTTAATTTATATTATAACATATATAATATACACAGTATTTATTATATATATAATTTCAAAATTGTTTTACAGAGAAAACTGTAAACTATCTGTGGGAGGATTTAGGGCTTCGAAACAATTGCCAAGCTGTTGCTTCAAACAGCCCTTGGGGAGAGTTTTTTACACTTGTGTTTTGCTCTTGCTGGCCACCCAGGGATGTCCTGATGATTCCTAGCAGGCTTTCACATCAGCAAACATTTATTTACTGAAGCTCATTCTACCACATCTCACATCTTCACTAATATTGTTATCCAAGCTAATTAGATTAAAGCTAGCCTGGTAGGCCTCAGCAGGCTGCACTCGCACCTCTTAGCTGCAGTGTAGGCAACACCTACGGCCTGAAAACCAGGCTGAGCAGCCAAGCGCAAATAATGTACAGTAATTTGTGGGGGGAGGAATTGCACTCACTGAACATTAGAGGGAACCCCTAAGTTGCTGCTGCAGCTGCCTGAGACCAGTAAGTACAATGCACTGGCATAACACATCCTATTACATGCACTGACATGAACACAAAAAACCCCAACAGAGCAGCAGACACTGCTTGAGGTGATGTCCCTCTGTTGACATCACAGCTTACTATTTTTCAGCTTCCTTTCAGCAAGAACTCCTCTTGTAAGGCAAACCCTACCACAAAATACTGGAAGCTACATAGCCAATCTGATAGAAACAGGATAATGTCAGCAGGAATGACTGCAATAGCCTGCAGGCAGCATCCATTTTGCTAACTTAACATAGAGTATATTCTTGTAAGTTTATTTCCATAAATATTACTCAGTAAGTCAGCAAGTAAAAGGAGACTTCTACCCAGTGATGAATTTCTTCCTTGAGTGTCTGGCTATTCTTTAGCCCAAAATTGGTTCCAGATTAAGAATCTTGACTCTGGAATGAATTCTTCCAAAAAGGACCAGACCTTGGCTTTGTGGGAGTAATACAAGACTTATTTTCATTTTTTTTCTGCAGAGGTTGGCAGACTGGCAGTGTATGAAGAAGTGACTTAATAGCTTCAAATAGTCTTTATTACAGACATTACTTGATTGAAATGTATGCATGTGTAAAAGTATTCCTCTCTGCATGCACAACTCTAGAAAGGTACATGTTAGATATATAAAGGTGCCAGTGAAACATTAATTTATTTTGTTTTCCTCAGTACAAAAAAATATTCATCTATTTAGCTTTACTTACTTCTAGGACACAGTTCATATAGGAAGAGATGTCTATCTATTAGCCACTTGCAAAATAAACATGAAAATAAATGTGGAGTCACAGCAAGATGACTTCCCCCCTTATTTTTCCTTGAGCTGGGGTTTGATTTTAACGTGTTTGTGAAAATAATCCATATAGAAAATGGTCATTAACTTCTCAGCTAACCAGATGCTACAAGATCAAGCACCCGGCAGGCAGGCAGACAGATAAGTAGCTGTGCTGTAGAAAGCTGAACTTACGAGCCTGATTTTCAAATTATTCTTCCTGACTTTTTCATGCACCACATCATTTCCTAGTCCTTTTTTCCTAGGAATTTTGATAAAGAAAACCACTGTAGAAATTATGGGATTTTGAAAATGTCCTTTTCATTTAAGAAAAAAACCCTGTCATTTTGAGTCCTATTCACAGATAGTCTGGACTTACAAACATTTACAAATACCATGTCAGTTTTGCTTCTTACTGAAGAGAAATAGCCTATGTTTCTTAAGTGCTTTTTCCTGTCTGGAAAGTAGAATATAAGCATGGCGAATACACTGGGGAAAAAAAAAGGAAAACAATCTACTGATAATGCTAAAATAAACATCAATAGTGCAAGTAAAACTCTAGAAGGTAAATAATAGCAGAATTAAGTGTTGTCGGGAAAACTCTATTTAGCACCTTTATGTGGCAATATTGTTATTATTTTTAACTGCCTGTTCATGGTCCATTTTTTTTTCTATAAGACATTTCGCTCATTCAGAATGGAAAGAACAAAGATCACTGGACAGGTAGTTATTAATTTTTATATATATCCCCTCTTTCTAGATCTTGTTGCAAATTAAGACCTTCACAATCATTAATTAATTAATCTTCATGTCCTTGTGAGAATATGTATAATCTTCTCAATTTAGAGGCAGAGACTGAAGCACACAGAGATGAATGAAAAAATAATTAGAAAAGTCTCTGCAGATTTGTTTGCTCAACTTAAGATGTCCAGGTTTCCATTTGACAAAACCAGGCTCTAATTTTTTACTGAAATTGACCATGAGATAGGAGTTTAAATACTTTGCTGGATCTGCCCTTAGAGACTCATAATATGGGAACATTGGCAATAAAGTGAATGCTTTTCACTGTCAGAAGATATGAAACTTCACCTACCAAATGGCTTCAAAACCCCTTGCCCCTTTCATGGGAGCCCACTGCACCACATAGTCAAACTGAGCTTCTCTTCCTTTCTGCTGTGTCAGATGATGTCTCATACACTGCTGGGTAGGTAGTGTGAGAGTTTAAGCCCTGCTAGTGGAGGAAGCCAAGAGGATGTGCTGAAGCTACTTCTGTTCAACTTCCTTGGTTAATACCCTTCATGGCTAGTGTAGTCATCATGTCTACTTTGGGATTTTGCAGAGGAAAAGGAATTTACAGTCTGGCAGTAGAGTTGCAGTTTGCTTTACTATGACCCTGTAAGACAGTCTGAGGCAGCGGAGAGGACAGAGAAACAAAAATGCATATATCAAGAGAATAAAAAAGGAAGTCAACAACTCAAAAAAAGTGTTTAGAGAAAATTCAGAAGAAAGAGAAGGGAGTTTCATTTACACAGCGAGACCTTTTTAAAATTTATTTTTATCTTTAATTTATTTTATTGGAGAATCCTTTGGTGGCTGTTGGAAATCAAAAAGAGATGATTCTTACAGTGCATTCCATGCTACAGATTAGCTCTATTGACTTATTGACTTCTACTCTTGCTCAGGCTTAATGAAAAAATAACCTAAGTCAGGCCAAGGAGGTACTCATGCTGAATTTACTTCTGAAGGAAAGAAGCAAGTAAAATATTAAGCAGTATGTTGATGAGAAAGAAAATATATTTCTCAGTATTTCTTAAAGAAACTGTATTTTAAAATGCTTAGAAAGAGCATGGAGCGCATAGAGAGAAAACTGTTTATATTAATGTTTGGATAAAAACAATAGGTGGAGAATAATGCTCACGCTTTGAGTATTTTCTCTTTGCCACACATTTAATTCCCAGGGAACACAATAGGCCTTTCAGTTCTGTTTCCACAGTTAATTTCTAGTAGTAAAACGGCTGATACTCTTGTTCTGAGCAATTCATTGCTACCTCGTTTTTCCAGGCATTTGACTATGGTGTAGAGCTGTTAGCTGAAAAGATTTTGCAGTTCCAGCCTACTGAATCAAACACAACTGCTTCACTGAGCATTGCAGTACACCTTTAGAAAGTCAATTACCATCAAGATGTCCTTCTGCTTTTCAAAAGGGAGAAAAGAACCATTAACCTATCAACCCTCATCAAGACAAGAAATTCCGATAACAGACTATATATGACAATGCCATTTTATATAATACGAAAGTGAAATGAAAAGTAAAGCATGCAAAGATAGTGGTAAGTACTGTACCCTTATGTTGTCACATATTTAATACTCGATTCATGTTACATAAGTATCAATGTTTTATGACTGTCAGTAGAACCACCTTGAATTTTAAATAGAAAATATGGATTTATTTGGTTTTACTTGATGTAATATTTCATTATACCTGCCCAAGGAATCAAATGAAATGACTAGCAAGACGAAATACATTTAATTTCGATCAACTGTGAAAGTCACAGGGGGTTCTGGTCTATTTTATCCTATGACTAAATTTTGAAATAATATTTTTTAAAAGGAATTTATGTCAATCCCATATTTTATTATGGCAGCCACCAAAACAACTCACAGAATCCCCCTGTATTTCATGCATTGGTGAGTTTGACAGTTACTCTGTAGGCAACATTTTTCTTTCTCAAGAAGAACGCTTTTTCTTCTGCAGCATTTTTTTTAAATTTCAAATGGACCAGTCAAGTCCTTGTCTTTTATTTTTTACATCATGTGAAAATACAGCATTTTCAGCTTTCAAATGATGAGCACCTTTGGAGAATTTAATGAGAGGTTATTTATTCACTACTTGGTATATTTTTGTTTTAGGTATAAAATCTATTTGTTGTATTAGAAAGAGATATTCCATGACCTTATTTTTTATTATGAGCTATATTGCCAAATTAGAGCTGAATAATTTCAACTGCATGAGTTTCGCAGGTAATGTGTGAAATTGTCCATTTTCTAGAGAACAATACTCTTAAAATTATTTTCTGTTCTTTCCTTGTACATGCATAGAATGATTCAGTAGATGTTCATGACCAAGCAACTGATGTCATTAAGATGGGGACTTCACTGGTAGACCCAGGTGGCATATTCTTAGATTTGCTCAGCTGAGCATTCAAGACAGATGTGTGCAAACAGACAATGAAAAGAGAATACAGGAACGTCTGGGAAATATCTCCAGGGAGGACACATTAATTCTCTTATCCTAAATTCATATAGTCTTTTGCTTTTTCTCTTGTATAAATCAATGATCTTATTTGAAGGGCAAAATGTTTACCCACAGTGTGAGATGGAGCTGAAACTATTTAGAAGAAAAATTACAAGAAACACTTCAGAGATGTGAATTTCCACAAAAACTGTATTTTAAATTTGCGTGTGTTTTGCAAACCTTGTATTAATATCTTGTAATATAATATTAAGCCCTGGTTCCAGAGGGCCTCAGCTTCCTCTTCTGGAAAAAAACAAACAAACAAACAAACAAGCAGAAATCTGATTTTCTACAGATTTTTCTTACTATTGTCTTTGGTGTCTAAAAAGGTACAAGTTCCTCTTGAGATATTTCACATAGTTATACCATCTCTCTATCATTTCAGCCTTCTCTTATTTTGAGATATTTATCTTCACCATTCACCTGCCCATCTAGTCATGTGAAACTTACAGAAGCTTGATCTCTATCCATCTCAGGTTGACTAAGCAGTTATTAGACTAGGAAAGTCTCAAAGAGAGTCACATACTTAAAAAAAGCCGTTTCTTTAAGGAGATCGTACAATAAACAAAAATAAATTCCCATTTTTCCATTACAGATAATTATAGGCAAAAGGTGAAAAATGTGAACTATAATGGTTCAAAAACTAGCAGACAAACAGGAATCTTAAATTCATTATTTTCATAAAGCACTTTTTTTACACTGATACCACAATTTTTACTTTAGTTTACTAATTCTTAAATGATGAATGTTGGCATTACTACTTACAGAGAGAAAACAGCAGCAAGAAACCACAGCTCCAACAAGCTAAAAAGCATTTTTATCTCTTCGGCTGGCTCTGAAACATTTCAAGCACCTTATAAAGCCTGTTTGATTGATACAGACCGCTAAAATTACATTTTTAGGAATGTTAATGCTGCCCCATGAAATCAGCCCTTTCTGCAAAAAAAAAATTACCTTTCTTCAATGAAAATTAAAATTACAACTTCACACATAACTGTGTGCAAAACTGCTGAATGCATCAGCTACTGTAGTTTCTGTCACGTAACAGTGATTGGGTGGTTACTGCTACACAGAGTACTCTCAGAAATAATTTAAAATTACAGGTGTTCTGGACACCGTGTAACAGACATATTTTTAATGTTTAATAGATTAATATTTAATGTATTCGTATGTCACTATAAAGTGCTTTGTTGTGATGTTTACAGAACAACGGTAAATTTAATCTCTTTGCCTACAGCTGTTCAGCATATCCTATGGATATTCTTAAATTATAACGACTCACAATACTCAAGGCATATTTATCCTGTGTTCAGATAATATATAAAGGTAGGTCTATTGGCTTTTAAATATTAAAACTTCAAAGTATTAAAGCATTCTTACTGTTTCTGAGGATTTTACCAATAAGGTAATAAACTCCCCAACTTTAAAATATTTTTAAGGATTAGGTGCTACATCACCAAAATTAAACAGAGTTAGTGTCTCAGGCTTCTGCTCCTCTGGCTTTACAATTATATGCTAATCACAATTTACTTCTACCTTCCATCTGTTTAGGTAATTGGGTTTATTTTCAACTGCATCTATCTAAAATCTAATCACACAGCTAGAGCAAGATGTAACCTCAGGCAAAGTGAGAGAACAAACAGTCTTGTTTAAGACATGAAGAAACCACACACTAAATAAAAATAATATCATTTTGATTATTAAATCTTCTTGGTCTATGAGAAGTATTCAGTCACAAGCCCAGAGGGCCATTTAAAATCGAAAAGCATTTCCACAGAAGATCCATAGAAACCACAAAACCCTTTCTGTTGAATCTTTCCAGCTACCAAGCTTTTGTCATAGACAAATGAAACCCACATTTTCAGAAAAAAAGATGAAACAGTTTCCTGAAAGGAATTGTTTCTGATGTGAAAAGCATACAAGCAGGTTTTGAATGCCTCTAAAGTCCATATTCAGTGCACAGTAAAGGAAAACACTCTGCTTTATTTTGGTTCCCATTTTAAAATATTTCATTTTTTGGTGAATAATTCTAATATTTTTAGGGTTTGCCACAGGTCATGAGTTAAGGAGGGGGCATCTCTGAAGGTTAAGAAAAAATAGTACCTCAAAAATCAAAGACATTATTTTCATTCACATAGAATACTACTTTCAATCACAAAGAAAACCACACAGAAACGCTTTTAGACAAAGTCAGTTCAAGGCACAGATATTAACATCCTAAAATACACCCTAGATGACTTGACATATCAATTCTGAAGGCATTGTACTTTTGCTTTATCTACCAATCCTGCACAACGAGAAATCAAACAAAAAGTATTCTTTGTAAGGTATCTGTATAAGTTCAACACGAGCCTTTTTTTTTTTTAATTTCTACCCTTATATTGTCTTTGTTCACAAGTACTTGCTGAGAAAAAATATCTCAGTACTTATACAGATCAGCAGATTAGAATAGAGTACCTGCCTCAAGAATTAACTTGCACTCCACTAAGACTATTGAAAATTTATGCACCAGAAACTTAACATGGGAAGCTTCAAAATATAGCTCAGGTAAAAAACCCAAACTATCAAGATGAAACATTTCAATTTTTTTTCCAACCAAAAATCATTCTGAATATTTATTACCTAATCACTTCTAAATACTGACTTCAATTTTGTTTTCAGATTAAGAAGATATACGAAAGATGTTGGCATCTCCCATGAGTGATAAGTCATATATTAATAGTATCTGCAACCACTACTTGCAACTCACCAGACTCATACAGAAAGAAAACATCAGAAACCCAAAACCTATTAACTTGATTAACTGTGAATAACTACAGTCTTTGACTTGGTAATTAGAAGGTATTCCAATATTTTTTTAAAGCACATTTTATTACTTCCTGTAGTTTTTCACTTGGGAATCCTTCGTAATGACAGCTTCATTTTCATGTATTTCCACAATAGTATATTCCTCAGTTTTGCCACTTGAAAGAAAGCCATGCTTCCTTTTTTTCATGGCTCAAGTGTTAGTTGAATGAAGTAATTTTAAACTCATCTATCAATGACTAATGTATTTGGATATTTTTCTAGAACAATAACAACAACCTTCACATAATTGAATCCATCATGTTTTTGTTAGGGGATAATACAGTCCCCTACCTTCTTGATGCTACACACATTGACTGGTCAGTGTACACTGACCAATGTGAGCAAAAAGCTATTATTCATAACAATATTCCCTGAGGCAAGAAACAAAGTTTACTTTGGTACAGTGAACTACAAGTTATTTGGTACAGTGAACTATTATACCAAGTGAACCTGCTCCTTTAAGTGACAGTGAAAGAAAATAATCTGTGAATACTCAATAATCAGGTGCCAGGACTCTCTTCTGTGATGGGGAAGACAGATTGTCTTTGCTTGAATTAGATGATTAAGGGCAAGCCATCACACTTGAGTGCTGTGAGAACTGGATATTCAGTATTCTGGTTATTAGCACAAACAGTGCTAATTTCCTTGTGATGTAGGAATACTTCCAATTTGTAGGGATGGAAAATCACTTCCATCAAAATTCTATTTTATTCTTACTTTTGCATTTTTTATAAATTTGTTAAACTTCTGGAAAGGCTGAGAGTTGGGACTAGAGAATAAGAATCAGAATCCTCATGGACTGTGGCAGAATGAGGTGGCCATTACATGATGAGTTTCTTTTGCTATACCTTATATTCTCTCATCAATAGTTCAGATACACTATGTGCAATTTGATAGTAATTTCTTCCATTTATAAACATGATACTTATATATTTTACATTATGTAGCCATGAATTTTAACTTTACATTATATACCTATGAATTTAAATGATGTTCTTTTTAACTCATGGGGTTTTGTTCATGAGATTAAGAGCAATTTTTTTTTACTTTATTTGAGACTAGGTTACAACCTTTACATTTCACGCTTGTGGCCAATTCAAGATGAAAGCTAAAAGGGAACAGAACTAGGATGGGAGGAAGAAATAAGATCCTTGGAGATTTTCAAAACTTGACTGCATGAGGCCCTGAGCTAACTTAATTTGGATCTGCTTTGAGCAGAGAGTTAAACTAGATGACTTACAGATGTTTCTGCCAAACCTATTATTTTTATGATTCTATGACTGATTTATTATTCATTGTTATCTTTTCAATATTATGAGGGTACATCCATGCCAGCTGTCAATGTCAAGATAGAGGCTTTTTAAACTTCTGCTCTTCTAGTTTATATCACTCTGTAAATTGAAACATATACACTGTTCAGAGTAGACTGATTCACAGGTGAGTGAGCATAGCCTGGAAATTCTTGCAGTTAGAAGGCTATGTGCCTAGAGCCAGACAGAGTTCTTCAGAAAAGTACAGTGCATTATTAAAATATAACTGAGATAGAACAGGATTGAGGTCAGAAAGAGACCCCACTTCACATCCCATCAACAATCCCTGCAGCTGTGACTGTAACCAAGAATACTCGCAACAAAATAAAAAATTATGCTATATATAAAACCTGTTGTTGTATCAGATAAATAGTACATCCATTAATGAGGTAATTGTTCCTACTGACTTTGGTAAAGCTCTGTATGAGTGAGATGCAGACTTGCATGATTTTGTACTACACAACTGCATTATTCTTTTGCAGAAACAAATCTACCCTGTAAATAATCTTAGCAAAGTTCATCCTTACAATTTGCAAAAAGCTTCCTTTTTTTTTCTTTTTTTTTTCTTTTCTCATGGAGAAAATATTGTATTAGGATTTATGCAATGTTATCGACTTCTACAACTTCCAATTTATCATCTTGACAGATATTCAGGTAGCCAAGAACTTAAAATCTTACCAAGTAGGTATTATTAAATGTAACATGCAGCAGTGAAGCAGTAAAGCGTGACGGAAATAACTTTCCCTCATGGTTCTAGACTTTTGGCTTCTTTCTGAAGCATTTTCTCCTTCATATTCTACAGGATGTAATTCAATCTGCTAATCTAGAGTCAGCAAAAAACATTATCTTTTAATGCTATACATAAAAGAATTATTATGGATATTGCTCCTATTAAATAATAGAAAACTGTATTCAATTAATGACTTGACTCCATAAAAGCATGGAGATTTAGATTTATTGGTAAAAATTCAGGTTGACATTTTGTCCTTAATTCACCCTATTGAAAAAGTAAGAAACAAAGGTACAATTGCTTGAGCTCATGAGTGTCAGCCCCAATTATTAGCTTTAATGTCGAGGTTTTTTACTGTTGTCGGTTTTAGTCTTACTAAGTTGAGCTATGGGAAATATTATATATATGATGATGGCATGAACATTTGCTTTTTTCTGTTGTTTAAAAACTGACATACACAGAAATCTATTTTTGGTGATCCGTATCCCAGATCGTAACCAGAAGCAAAAACAAAGCTTTTCCATCATATAAAAAGGTCAAAGGGTAAGTTTCTAAAAAAAAAATCATAGTTTCTTGGAGCACTCAGCCAGAAGTGATCATGAAACTTTGAAAGAGAAGGAGAGATAGAGGAGAGTTATCTTTATAAATAACAACAGAGAAATATTAATTAAAAGCTAGAAATGGCTTGTTGTTTCCAGAATGCTACTGCGGAAGTAACATGGAAAAGGATATCTGAAAAGGAATGAACAGCAGTCTTTGCCATCTTCACAAAACTGTAAGAGCACCTCGTTGCTCAACATTCCTGGTCAAAAGGCTACCTAGATTTGCTAGGTAAAACAACTGTAATCAGATTTGGCAATAAACCTCAGAAAGAGGTAAAGTGTTCTGTCTAGATGGAAAACACTCTCAAATGCATGAAGAAGGAATATGGCTAACTGGTTGCTTCTTCAATATAAAAATGGAAGACCGCGTCTATATGAGTAGACAAGTTTAATGTCATCGTTATATGAGACAATAACAAGATTATGGCATGCCATATTAAATAGTCCAAAACACCTTACATATGCATTATAGCCAGCATGGAAGAGCTATTCTGAAAATAACAGTGGCAGTAATTTGCCTATGATTCCTGTTCCTTATCTTTTTGATTAATGAGAATGAGTTTTACTGACATCAGTCATTCCAGAAATCAAATTCAAAAGTGGTATGCATATGTCTTGGAAACAACCTGTTCCTGTATAGGTAGCTTCTTTGGAGATGTCTGTAAACTCATCTAATACGAACAAGAAGGAAGATCCTATGTCTGACCACTCATGACTCACATAATTAGCAAATACCACAAATTCAGGGACCCTCCCTAATCAACCTATAAAACAAATGATTGCAAAAGTAAGATAAACTAAAGCAATAAATATATCTGAAGAAATTGTGATTTCCTCAGACATTTAGAGGCATAAATTTGTGGATAATGTTCTTGGTGAATTACCTATATCTACTGACATGATTACTTGTAATAAGCATAGCTTATTGGAAGTACATCAAGGCACACTGGAAGAGGGAACTAACATTTCATACATTTTCCACAAAAATCATATAGAACATTTGAAGGTAAATCTCTGAAATGTCTAATTTCTTGGCATTGCTTATAAATATTGAGAAGCAAACACAAATGATCCTCAGTAATCACAGTTCTCCTACCTCCTAATCAATAGATAAAATAATATCTAGGTACCTGTCAACGATCAAAAGATAAATAAGTCAGGTGTCTCGTGGGCTCAGGTTTTCTTTCACAGAAAATCTAAGCCAACAGACACTTTCAGGTAAACTGTTAAAATCTTGAATGATTATCTGAGTACCAAGTGTTATCGAATAATAATGGCATCACCCCTTTTTCTGAGTACTTAATCAATATATGCATAAAATTGAACCTGGACATTCTATTTTGCTAAGGTGTATTAAATATTATATACTTACTTTGTATTTTAATAAGTGTTGTTAAAATTCCTGGGCATTTACCAATTTTTATTTTAAAGTAGGAATAAGCAATAATTTCCATCTATGAATCAAAATCTTCCTGTGATTAAATATGTGTAACTCCTAGTGTTTCACTGAAAACCTGTTGTGTGCGTGTGTGTGTACATTTCAGAGCAGAAGCTGGCCTAATTTTTTGTTATGTTTTATATAGTAACATGGTACCTGAATAAAAATACCTGGAGGATCAGCAGCCAGTTTCTACAAGACTCATAACATTTCCAAACACTGAAGGCATATTTGGAACACATTAGTTTCAAAGTCTCTTCTGTCAGAATTTGCTTGCATAATAAAACACAAGAGTTTCTTACGAGACCAACAAGGCTGTAGTAATTAAGCAGTAAATAAAGGTTTGAAAAATGAGAATACTGTTAGGAAAAAAATGCTTGTTTTAAGAATAACAGAATTGTAGGTTAGGAATCAACATCAAGAGGTCATCTAGTCCACTGAAAAGCTCTGAGGCAGGGTCACGTTAAACATCTATCATGACAGGCTTGACTTTATCTAACATATATTAACCGATTGCTTGTGACAGAGTTTCCACAGGCTCCCAGGTAACCTGTTTTAATTGTTAACTATTCTCATAGTTTAAAATCTTCTTCTAATATGCACCTGTTTACCCCTTACTGCAACTTAAGCTTATTATTTACTGTCTTGTCCTCAATGATTTCAGATAATTTTGTTAATAATACATTTTAAGCCTCTTATCAGTGTTCTTATTCACACAACTAGCAGTGAGGGTCCACAACTTTCAAGTTATTTGAGATCATGTATTCCTTTATTCAAGTTTACAACTCTCATTGCAAATAAGGAGTTAGATGCATTCTTTAAAAAGTTTAGAATGAGAGTTTCAAACAAAATCACAAGTCCAGAAAGTCAAGCTCTAAACAGAATATGAAATGTCATGATTTTTTCTGATGGGACTGCACAGATACTCTCTTTTTCCTTTCCCACCTTTTCAGCTGTGGAATCTCTAAAGGGGCGTGTCTCACCAACAGGGAGGTGATTTACCATCCCATTAAGACAAATCAGGAATAGAGTTTGAACAGAAAGTCCAGAAGATAGATAAGCATAACTATGGACTTTTAAAATGCATGACAAAATTTTTACCTGAGTTTGCTTGTCTCTTACTTTACTGCAGGCCAGGATTTTTCTCTTTGCATTTCATTTATTAATATTATCATCATCTCAGATGTCCTCATGACTTCTCCTTTCCTTTGTTAGAGTCTGATTGATCTCTTCGAGACTTTCTACAATTCTCCCAAGGTCTATACATTGGTCTGCACTTTGTTTCAAGACCCATCCTTTGCTTAGTTTTCTTTAAAGCTTTCTTTGGACATTTTTTTCATTTCATTTTCACACTGAATGCCCATTTTATCCTGAGTCAAAATTTCATCTCCTGATGTACATATTGAACTCCTCTGCTTCTCAGTTTCTATACCTTCAATCATTCCACTGACTTTCTCTCATTTACAATGTATGCTGTTCTGCACAGGCAATTGTTCAACTGCCCCTGTAAGACACAACATATATTCACAGCACTTTATAACAGTGCAAAACAAAGGTTGAAAAATCAGGTCAATAGTCAGGAAATTCAAAATGCAAATTCTGAATACCCTGGCTGTACTGGAAGTGTAATTTTTCCATGGAAAAATATAAAGTGTTCAGTAGAAACAACAGAGAAAATACTACATATGTACAAAACCTGTTCTGTAGTGAAGACCTGCCTTCCCTCTACTATCATTTACGAACCATTGTAAAGAACTCCACACTAGTTAATTTTGAACTAATTGATCCAGAAAATGTTACTCTAACCCAAACAGTCATCATCTGGCTTTCAATATAATGTAGGATGGCTTTATCTACTCTGGCAGTGATTCTTAGTGTGCACCTTATTCTATATTCAGAATATTAAAATTATAAAAGTTACATAGGAGAACTTTAATTTCTTAGTCTGTATTAACCTAGACGCTGCGATTCATTTTTTTTCTGTTTATGTTAAACAGAGAAGTGATGAGGAAAGCAAAAGGCAAAACTTTGAGGCACTGATGTATGAGATGCAGCTTTGAACAATGAGCTGCCTTTAACGCTACAACTTATGCACTGTACTCCTGAAGATTATTTCACTACTTACAACCTTAGCAGTTGAATCACAACTAAAATTGAACCAAAGCCTGTTCAAAGTTCTAAATTACCATAACATTTTGAAAATCAAATTAAAAATACTCAACCATACTCCAGGAGGATGCTAACTTTAAAGATTCCTACTTTAACATTTTAAGTGTGATTTTCTCTTTAATGGCTTCTCATTTAGGGTTTGTAATTGAGATGAAGTTGAAAAGAAAAGAATCATCCACATTTGTGACTCCAGCTTTAATTAAATAAAACAAATGATTCCTTTAAAAATTTTCTTAATAATAAATGAGTACAATCACCCACAATTAAAAGTCAGGTAGCCTTTTCTGTAACTGTGGTGAATATTATTTCAGGCAGCTGGGAATGCTTAATTCTTTGTCAACACTATGGCAATAGGTACATTTGAAATTATCTTATGCATTCATCTTTACAGCTTTTCGCATAATCAAATTTAATCTATATGACAACAGAGAATCATCTGAGAAAATATTTAGTTCTTTCAGATCTGATAAAGTTTTCTACAAAGTCCCCATTGGAGTTTGAATATATTATCTTCAAGGATTTTTGGAACTTGTAAAATTTCCAATCAGCATTTTACATTTTGCCTGGAGCAGCATATCAAAGCATGGAGCATTTTATCAAGCATACCCTACCCTCTAACTTATCCTCTACAATTATGTATATGACTAGCTCAAATTCTAGAAAGTGTTGAGGCAAGGAATAGTGTGACAAGAATTCTGAATTTCCAGGAAATACCTAGATGTGAACTCATGATAAAAGCAGCTGAAAATTCAACCTAATACAGTTCTGCAGATCAGCATGTTGCAGTCACAGCCTTTCAAATCTGAAAATATCCTAGGAATCATTATAAGTCTCCCTGAAGCTCACGACTTTGCAAGCTTGCAAATGCCATAACTCATGTTGTTAAAATTTCTAAGTTCCAAGACCATAATTCCCTCATTAAATGACCAAGTATCACTCATGTTGTCGTTTTCTTTTTTAGCTATGTTTGTCAATAGCTTTACAACTGGGGAGAGTTTCAGTTGGAAGTCTTGATACGTGACTTGCTATGCTGTTTAATAGCTTGTTTACAAGAAATAAGTTAACATACTTTTACTTCGCAATAACTGTAAACCATTTATTTTCATCTATACTAAGTAGCTCACACACAATTCTTTAAAAATTGAAGATAAAACTTCACCTTCTGCCTCAACATCTCTTAAAGATTTGGTATTATTGAAATTCTACTCTGGAAAGTGTATCTCACTTGTCCCTTAGCTAATGAAATTATGGCAGTAACAAAATCCTTATTCTACTATGAGTGTAGTAGAATAGTAGTAGTAAAAGTAGAAGTAAAATTAAATCAAAGGGGAACCTCTGTTCCAGGCATCATTCACTTAAAACATTTAATACTGAATTAAGGTCAGATTTGAAGAACAATTTTGCTGACCAGAAAACGAGAAAAGCTTTTGAAATACTTTCAATTTGAGGCTTATTTCACAAGCCAGATGAAGTGAAACTAAAACTAAAGCTGGTGACTCTGTTACTATTTTGGTCTCAATAAACACAGTAATTCAGTCACTCACCTTGAAGGTGGAAAAGCCAAGTTCTAATCACTTCTCTCATTTGATTCAGAGTAAGTACCTCCACACTATGACACCATACACTGGCAATCCCATGCTGTCTGCAACGGATATTTACATGGTGTATGCAAAGTGCAATAACTTACTCAGGCTACCACTGACAATATATTGCTTCTGTGAATCTCCTTAATATTTTAATATTTTGTTTTTACTGAAAATGCTCTTGTGTGCAGCAACTAATTCAAAGCTGAATTAAACATTTTCTTTGACCTAAGATAATTTTTCCCTGTATAATGGAAATGCATTTAGCTTCAGGCTGAAATTCAATAAGAAGAAA
This sequence comes from Pampusana beccarii, assembly GCA_013399365.1. Taxonomy (NCBI): domain Eukaryota; kingdom Metazoa; phylum Chordata; class Aves; order Columbiformes; family Columbidae; genus Pampusana; species Pampusana beccarii. Next base: position 758,110 of record VWYH01006503.1, on the reverse strand, counting down.
TAATGAAAATGTTTCCCTTGTCACCATTTTATAGCCTTTTCCACTGCAGATCTTTCAGTGACATTGCTAGCTAGCAATAAAATGGCTCTGGCTTTGATCCATGACTCCATCTGACCATACATCAGCCTTTTTAGGAGTGACCATATTAAATAGTGTATAATATCAACAGCTTTTATACCCCAGGTGGCAGAATCTTGTCATTCTGGCTAAGGTCTCGGCTTTACAATTTTTTTTTTTTTTTATATGTGTGAAGTTGCCTAAATTGGCAAGCTATTAGGACACAGTACAATCTGACAAATAAGATCAGCATTTCTGGTGGTACTGTTCTATCATTAACCTGTGTCATCTTTGAATGTCAGAGTTATTAAAATTGTCTTCAGAATATGGCATTGTTGAATTGAAGCTCTATAATTAAGCTATACTAAAATTTTTAAATAACTCTTACCCTTAGATTATTTTACTATCCAACATAATAATATACTAGTTTATATTGATGTTGAGTATAAACCTTATCTTGGTGAGTAAAACCAAAACAATAACTGGAAGGAAACCGTGGCTTCTCTTACATTCAATTTTTATCAAATGAAAAATATTTTAAATGATATTTCAACAACATAGCCTTTCTCCTTCCCAGGAAATACGATAAATATTGAAAGAAGAAACATGGGAATAGCGATTTGCAGATAAAATATATGAAAGCAACTGTTACACACCATGTTCTTTATAGGAACTTATGGTATTGAGGCTATAAGCACTCTTGCAAATACATGAGGATTGCAAAAACTTCCATTGTTCAATAATGAATCCAACTAAATACAGCACAATTAGAAAATGATCTAAAAATATATATTGGAAAAGACAATATTGTAGTCTCAGCTTCCAATAACTAAAATAAGAAGTGTTGATGATAATATCAGAGATATTAGTTAAACTTCCTGATGACTGACCCTGCCCCCATCAAAATATACTGTCCTCTAAGCAAAGGATGCAATTAAGTATTTAAATTATAGCAAATTTCCTTGAGCATGGTATAGGCTTTCAGTGAGACTGTTGGCTTACTGTACCATGGTTCATCCAAGTAGTGAAAACCTTACTTACAGGAAGACATCATTTTCACATGCTCTCCAACAACAGAATTGTGTCTATTCTAATAGTAAAGAGTGAACTACAGAGACCTCCTCAGGGCTTCTGAGAACTCTACCCTGTGGCATTTCCCATTTATTTCAACATATACAAACTACAGAGAGTTGTTAAGGAAAAGGCAGATAATCCCTTGGGATAATTAGGCCTAAATTTAAACTTTACAGAGAACATTTAGTATCTTCACTGAGGGAATAAAAAACGGACTTCCATGGATCAAGATTAGATGAATTAAAATTTAAGGGCATATCATAAAGAAGAAAACAATGGACTGTAACTGATGCTTTTCATCTGACCTCTTTCTCTCTCCCTCTCTCTCAATCACTGTTTGATACTGGAAGACATGAATTCACAAGAGCCAGTGCTGATAAAAAATGTACTAGAACTTAACTGCATTTCAGAGCTGCTGGTGTCAAGGGGACAAGCAATGTCTGTCAGAATGTAAATTAAGTCACTTCATATGATTCGCACTAAAGATCCAGAAAAGAATGCGGCCAAGAAAATGACGTGATGTATTTGGCGAACTTGACATTTAATAGATAATTTGTTATCACTGTCAAATTTTGATCCCGTTACATTGCTATTGTGCTGCAATAAATTATAGGCTGCTTGTTATGACTGATTGCGGAAATTTCCCAGACCTTCAGAGTACCAAAGATCATTGTCTGAAGACCCTTTGAGCTTCAGGAATATTAGAAACTGTTAGTTCTTTTTATTCTAGAGTTTTTCTCTGGTATAGGACATAATCTTTCTTTAAAAAAAGCTAAATAGAAGAAGTCTTTATGGCTAGCTTGTCTTTAGTACCTCCATTATGGTGCAAAACCATCACGTGCCAATTTTCAATGACATCATGTATACTGTGTGCAACTCAAATTCATTAAATGGCCTGCTTTACTGATAACTTACTCAGTAAAAATTGCCACATCATCACAGAATCATAGAATAATAGAATGTTGTGAGTTGGAAGGCACCCACAAGTATCATTGAGCCCAAGACCTTGAACTCAATTTGTGATGGATGTCACGACACTTCCAGTCAGGCTCTCTTGGGACCTGCGGTTACGCAAATGCAGCAGTATATGGCAGTGGACCTATTCCTGCTCATGAGCTGGTTTCTAGCTTGTCAGAATTCAGATCAAGCATCTAAATGTTCATCCTGGGACAAGCAGGGTTAATACTGTGAGCAAAGCACTAAGCAGATACTACAGGGGTCATGACATCATGCAAGTTTGTAAAATCTCTTCACTGTGAGGCAAGAGGCTCATCAGAGAATTGGTAGACACAAACCAAAGGAGAAGGTTTCCCTGTATTTGAAAGTTTAGCGTGGTTTCTCCTTTTTTTTCAGAGAAAGAGTTTAACATAATTCAGTGTCACAAAGATACTTAGCTACTCTTTAACTGTATACTACAGATTAAAGTTTAGGTAGCTGAGAGAAATAATGAGCCAGAGAATGACAGTGAAGTGCTGCTGCCACATCACAGGAGAGGGGGAGGATGCAAGTGGAGTGCTATCGCATCTTGCACATCTGTGTGAGCAGGGTGTAAGTTGTTAGTTATCACTACAACAAAAACATAGCCCACAAGGAAAAGCCCTGTTTTTGCTACTTCCAAAACATCACTCAGTATTCCGGAAGTGTATGGATGATCTACAGATACTTGCTCATAGTCAAGCTCATATAGAATAGCAGACAGACACACACATTTATATATATGCACGTACACATCCATTAGCAGATACTACCATTCAACTGAAGCACTTCAGTTCTCACCCACTATATCTAGGCCTGTTCTGTGGGCAAGTTAAAGGACAGTTTCTACAAAACAGTTAAGACATTTCAAAAGATATGAAATACACAAACAGCTTTTTCATTCTAAAAATGATTCTTCACTTTCAAAATTATTTAAAGTTGAAAACAACAAGATAATGGAATTGAAGCCAGTGTTATTGAGTATAGGTGCTCTGAGTGTGCTGCTGAAAGCTGATTTAATTTTCCTGAGTGATGATCTTCCCAAAATTCTCTATGTTCATTTTTAATAGCCATGGTACTTAGCCTAGTACTTTGAATACAAAGAGGACACACACTGTATTCCTGAATTGCTGCTATGTCTAGATATACAATTTCTGTAAGGCACTGCAGGAGGTACTTTTCCTAGAAGCCCTGCAACTTCAGTAAGGACCTTTTTAAAAGCTTATCAAGATACATTACACAATAAACAAGATGAAGTTCAGCAGAGACAGTGACATCAACTGTCATCCACTTTGCAGTTGTTTCTGCAACTACATTTATGCACATTAATGTTTTTTCATGACAGATACAGGATATTGGACTCAGTAATCTGAAGTTTGCCATATTAGTTACTATGCAAACTATTCATTGAATAAAAGAGGATGCAGGAAATTGGGTGCCATATTTGTACATAAACCTGACATAAAAGGTGAATTAGTTACCTGTCTCCAGCCCAGCTCTCAGCTTATTTATTTATTTTTCTATTTTAAACATTTATAGCATTCAGTAGCTACCTTTTAAAACAATGGTAATCTAATTATTTTCTCTCTTTCTGGAAATAAATGATTTTAACAGAATGTCTTTCAGAAACATTTTCTGATTGGTCTGTACTCTTATCTAATCTGTATGTGCATAGAGCATTACACGAAAAATGCATGCATGTATCAGGTATAAAAACTAATACTGTGTCTCAGCTTGGGCTGATAAGAAGTTTTGTACATTGCAAGTAATAGCTGAACCTTGCATTTGTCTTTGCTGGCAAAAACTGACTTCAGATGAGTCAGAAGCCAAACTCTGCCAGGTTTAACAAATGTCCACAGGGGACGAACAGATAGAATTATTTATTTCTATTAAGAATACCAGAGAGTATATTTTACAGGAAGTAATTTCATTATCTGTTGAAGTGCTAGCATTCAGCATTGCAATGCAAAAAATTCAATGATGCATTAATTTGATCCACCTCATTAGCATCCAGGCACATTTAGTAAAAAATGCCAGAATTGTTAGTTGGTTCCAGTCACCAAAGTGATAGGCCCTGAGAGCTTTAATTCTATAATTAACAGATAATATATATAATGTATAATATATACAATAGTGTATCATGTATAACACAGAATGTATCATACAGTATATGATTAATGTATAAAAAGAGGTAGTATTCAAAATCATATTGCCGTTGAGAACAAGTTTCAGTAAAATTACACTGCAGAAAGAATCCAAGTTTTATCGCCATATCTAGAACAGTGAAAACTAATAGAGAACCGCCATTTTACATAATAGGAAAGCTCAAGGAAAACTAGGAGGAAATGATCAAATATACCTCGTATGTCTTACATCTGCAAATGAGTATGCAAATAGCAGGCAGAGAAACTGAAACAACTCGTAATTACAATAATAAACCACTCATATATAAATGGGAAACCCAGTCTATCATATATTAATACATCCACTACCAGAAAAGACTGAAGGAGAACAGTAAAGCATAAAGTTCTTTCCAAACACATTCATATCTTTGTGTTCAACAAAACCTGAACACAAGTCAAACTACATCTATAGACAGGGATTACTGACAAACTGCCTCCCGTTTGAAATGGTCTTGCAGACCATATTATATGCACTAATGGTTCTTAAATATAAAAAAGCTTAACTAAATCTCCATTTGAACAAACTTTATATAATTTACCTACTTACTGGTGTCAAATGGAAACAAAAACACTTCCTCACACTATCCCAAACTTGGACAAACTGCAGTGTTACCCCCTACGTACCTGAGGCACAATATGTAAAAACACTGGCATCAGCTTCTAGATACAGGAGCACTGTCTAGTTAAAACATTTCCTATAAATGACTGCACTGAAATATAAGCATCCTAAATGGATTTTATGGAAATACTATCATATAGAATAAGTCTGATTTTAATTTTATTGAAACCAGAAGAGTTAAAATGCCAATTAAAATTATCATTGTCTTTCTAAAAGAACAACAATTACTAATTATGAGTTTGCCATTTTCTTGCTTAAAGTGATTTTGAATTTTCTATATACTATGCCCATTTTCTACATGAAATGAAATTGATCTTTACTTCTTTGAATTTAGTACTAACCATTATGAAATCATATTAGACATTTCAGTGCCTGTGTCTCTAGGAGGCATTGTGCCCTGAGTGAGAAAAATAACTTTGAATCATTTTACTTAGCTATTAAACAATTACACTAATGTTCTTTTATAGCTAAGAGGTTTATCATTTCTATTACTAAACTTAAAGTATCTACTGTTTATTTTCAGTGCCTGAGAACCTCAACGTGACTTGTACAACCAAGATCCTAACTATAGTAATCTTTTCTGATACCTGATTGTTTATTGTTTTCTAACTCAAACAAGACTGGAATTTGAAGAATGTACATTATGCTAGGTCTATGTAACCTGTAACAATTATCCACCTTAATAACCACACTGCAGTATTTGAAAATTGGCAATTATTCATTTTGCCATGAGCTAGTAACTGGATGAGTGAAATTCTCATTTGTGAAAAATGGTATAGTAAATCATGGATTAGCAATGTCAGACACTCTCAGTGAAAATATGTCCTCTCGCTTACACCTAACAAAGCTAATGTTCAATATGGTCCTTCTTCCCTTTGCTATACAAATGTTATGTTAACTTAAATCAATTTCATCCCTAGAAAGAAAATGCTTTAAAAAGCAGAAAACCAATAACGTTAATAAGGATTTCACTCAACAGTCAGTAAAACACAATTCATCTTCCTATAGGCTTTTAACAAGTTGACACAACCTCACACAGCCACCATTAAATGCTACTTAATAAACATTTTGTATTTAAAATAAAATAAGCTAAGTCAGTTTAAAAGAATACACTAATCTGGATTTTTCACAGGAAAGCCATAAAAAGTAGAAATCGTACTTCTTGTCCTTCACTATAAAACTAAGGTCTTTACTCTAAATTGACCATTCAGGCTTTTCATTTTCTGTGGGGAGAGGCACCTCCATGAGACAATATATTCTGTCCTCACACCAACACCCAAGACAGATGGGAAAAATTCTCTGCAAGTTCCTCTCTGTCTCAGTCTCCCTCCAAAATCTATAGGACACTGGATAACTTCGGCTAATACCTAAATTTTTGATAGCTAAAGTCAAAAAAGATGAATCTATTTTCTCATGCTCTTGGTCAGAAATCCTAGTTTGCAATAAATGTGTTTCTTTTGTTGTTGTTTGGTTCGTTAATTTTGTTTGTTTGTTTGTTTGTTTTCTTTTTTCTCTTTTCGTCCCTATGCAGATCGATTATTTTGGCTGGAAGTTTCATCATCTCATAGGTATATGGTTAAAATTCTTACTGCATCACACCTGCCATTCTGTCAGAGACATGTTAGTCTGCTCCCTCTAGAAAGCTGATAGGGAGTCCAGACTTTCAGTCGCTCCTGTAATAGCATTAGATCTCTGATGTGGTATGAGGAAGGTTGCTATCAGGTTACCAGGCAATCAATGTAAGTGTGGGCAAAATTTACAGCAGAATAGATAAGGGTAAAGGGAGAGTCATTATAGCATAGTTTTTGATGATTAAATAATACCCTAACCCAGAAGCAAGCCGGTTTTTTTTTCCTCCATAAGAAACCAACAGGAAAATTTGAATTGTTCCTGTTCAGGTAAAGGATTCTGAACCTAGCTAGTACCAGTTCTGCATATTTCTGTCTCCTGAATAGAGTTAACTATTAGCATACAATAAATATTCAGATTTTTATATACACCCAAGTAACTCGGTTCTTTATGGATCCTATTTATAGTCCGTAAAAAGTAAAGAATATGGAAAGAAAATTTGTTTAAAATGTACATGTTTTAGGAATATTTGTTTTTTTAAAAAGTAGAGCTAATCTTTCGTACCTGAGTAGTGGTTGCTTTGGATAAGAAGGTTGGTCACTGTTTTGGCATGGCTGAGGTTTCTTTGTGACTTGCTTATAAATATTCCTGGCAGTTACTCCAATCCACAGCATAGTAGAGAGTGTAGAATAATGTAGTACTATGCCGACCTGAAAAAAAGAGTGAACAGTTAAACAAGGCAGTAAATGGATCAGTAAAACAAGAGATTTAGAAGAATCTTACTGCATAAAGGTACAGCCAAAAGATTTTTTTTAACTGAATTTGTAAGGGCATCATCTTTTTCTTTCTCTCTGGTTATTTCTAACCAGGGAAAACACTTTTAAGAAGCAGATGGGAACTACTATTTAACCTATCATAGATAATATCTGTGATAGCAGATGGTATGTTATGAAACCAAGACTGTAAAGACACTTGTTTTCTGAGAACCTGATTAATGACAACTTTTTACATCTGAATTTAAAGTGATGCAAAGCTTAGATTGTGTTGCAAGCTCTGTTAGCTCATCATGACAATGCAATTTAAAAACTAACGAGAGGTCAGCATTTTTTCTGCTTTCTGCTACTATTTCCTTTCATTTTTCAGGAATATCCTGTTGTAGTTCCCTCTCAGTTGCATATAGCCAGGGTTGACTTCTTGTAATGGGATCAGTGCTATTTGCTTAAAACCAGATTATTTTCAGACATATTTTAAGGCACTTATAAACTTGGCCATACAATTTCTAAAATTAAATGAAAGATGTTGGCATCCTCCCTTAAAAGGAAATACAAAGTCTCAACAGTGTTATTATCATTTTGTCTCCAAGAAACTGGTGTGTTTATCTTTGAAAGTAAAATGAAGTACAAACACCTCTAAAATACTAACATCTCTCTTATATTAGCAATTGCTATTCATTACTATGGAAACAGTAATTGGAATTTTATCCAGTCTTCGATGCTTTATTACATCAGCTAAGTTTCCATCTGATTATATAAAATGAGGTTACCTTTGAAGCAATAACCTGACATTTTGCAGTGACAAGTAAAATATTGCTATAATTGGAAAGCACATAAATGTTTAAGGAATACAGAGAATTGCTGAATAAAGCTAACACAAATCTATTATAATGATTTATTTGAACCAGTGTTCATTTTTGCTTAACTTAAAACAAAATAATTGATGGGTGAAGAAAAAAAATTCCACGAATTTTGTTTATATTTAGTAATGTAGCACAAAACTTGAAGATAGCAGCAAATATCATCAACAGAAAACTCTGTAATTTTCTCTGGGACTTGTCTGACACATTAGACAAGGAAGTATAAAGCCTTCATAGCTGTTGTCGCTTGAGGTAAAAGAAGCAGAAATAAGAGAATGAGACAACTTTGTACCATCAGCTGGCAGACGTTGCCAGTTCAGTGGCTAGTGCTGTCTGGACTTAATTCATATGCAGCTTGCAGCATTTCTCTAGGGATGCAGTGAATATGAATATAGCTGGGAGGAGAATGAACAAATAAGGCAGGAGTTAGGAGAAAGGGAAGAGAAAGGGGGAGAAAAAGGAGGTGAGAACTGTGAGAAAGAACTGGAAAAATTCTAGAGATTTGCTTTATAACCTCTTTCTCATTTCAGCACAGCACTGCTACTATGTATTCTGTAATTATTCTACACAAGCATGCCGTAGTGTCCACAAGAATATGAACAGCAGGGATGAATTCCATGTGAGAAGGCATCTACATGTGAAATTTTGACACCATATGTGGTCATATATACACAAATTATGAGCCATTTAAGTGAATGAGATTACTAAAAACAGTAAAAATAAAACAATTTTATTGAAGTTTCAAGGAGGCAACTGAACTGAAAACATCATTGCTATGCCACACCTTCGTCAAATGACGTGTCTTCACAGCATGCTCATATTTCAGCAATTAAGTTCCTTGTGATATATGGACAAATCAAACGAACATGGACAAGAGACAGAAATGTTATCTTCTGTACTAACTCTTTAATAATATGCTGCGTTCTCTCTCAAAAAAAGAACTCCAAATATTTGCATTTCTTGCTTGAAGGAAAAGAGGATATATCCCGATGACACAGGACCTCCTCCTGACTGACAGATTTGAAGGACAATACTGACAATCTGGAAATAAAACGTATATGACACAACAAAAACCTGGAATTTGGGAGGATGCACGGAGTTGCTATACTAAATTCCAAAGAGAAGTGTACCCTTTTCTCTGTGTGGTGATGATTTTGTTTCTTACTTCCCATCATAAAATATGCTTTCTGGACTAGAATTTTTGCTTTTTATTCACCCATCAGTGAAATTTAGTGAAGAAATGCTTGTCACAGCTCATCTTGATAATTCAGTGTTTGAAAGTGCTTGGCTTTGCTCTCAGCCTCTTACTTCCCCATAACTCCACATTGACATCAGTCATGCCATGGAGATGCATCTTCTTAACTGTTGAGCTTAGGGGCTGTGGCTACTCACTCTTTTGTCCCTTCAGTAGGAGGACCTCTTTCTAGCTCTCTTAAGCTAAGAAGACATCTGAGTCCTATGCTAGAACTACACAAGATACCAGCTCAACAGAAAGAGGAACGGGACAGTTTCTTTCAGTAAATTCTCACTGAACTCTGTGAGCACACATAAACACCAGGTTTATGCACTAAAGATCCAGGGTATGAATTCACCTGTATCTTGTTATTGCATTTGTGCCTCTAAATTTTAAGAGGCCAATAAATAGATACAAATTAAATACCACTTAAAACTATTTTCACTATAAGTGGAACTTTCATACTTCACACAAAATTGTGTGGGAAGAGTTAAGTTTTCTGTACAGAACAAAGGATTATAAATTAATATATTACAATTATGACCCTTATTCATAAGAAGATTTTCCACTGACAGGACAAACTGTACAGAAAGAACTTGTCATGACATATGCGTTGAAGCCAGCATTGCACCTAAATCTGTTTAATAACCACAGTTATGTGGGGAAAATTTTCTTGTTTCCTTGGACTCATTTTTTCCACATCCTGTGCTCTCAGAACTCTTATTTTTGTGAATAAGCATCAGCCTACTGAATAGAAGATTACTCTTTTCTACAGTAAGAAGATGCTGTCTGTATGTGCTCCTTCAATAAATTTCAGTACCTTAGAGGTAACTTAAGTTCCACACCATGCAGTTACTATGGTAATGACCAGAATACACATTTAAGCAAAGCATTTTGGCAAAAAAAGCTCTCTTCATCAGCTTTAACTTGCACACAAATTTCGCTGTTTTCCCCTTGCTTTTAATTCAATCTTTTTTTTCTCCGTAATTGTAATCATATTTCAGATAAGATTGTCCTTCTTCAGCCGGTTCTCTTTAAAGGATGATCTGGAAATGCACTGGCTTTCCAATTAAACCATAAATCCTGCACTGATAGTGAGTCTTTTCAGTGAGATGAAGGTATTTGGGAATTTCTGTGCAGTCTATAACACCAATGGACATGAACATCTCATGATCTTAAAAACATTTAGCCTTAGAAAAACCCCATGATCCCTTAACAGGTAGAAAATTTAGAGCAAGAAGTTGAGACCCACAAGTCAGGTACCTGAGACCAGGAAGGACAATATTCAGCACAGCACGCACATCTAACTCCATTATGTGCAGTCTTTAGCCATCATAAATTGCTGCTAGTAAAGTTCCTAGCCACCTAGTTCCTAGTCTTGCTTGTCCATATGACTAGCTCTGTTCTTGTCTCAGCAGAGCTGAATATTGCAGCACCTTTCCCACCGAAGACCACACAAGAACTCCCAAATAGCATTCTTGCCTTGAGACACCATAATTGGAAAACTTCATCATAGTACATTAATTTTACACCCATTCTTTCAAAAAAAACCAAAACACACCCCAAAACAAAACAAAAAAACTAGAGCAGAATGAACTGCTCTTTTCCTCATCTTTCCTCAGCTCCCACCTGAGATGTGGCACATAGCCCTAGGACCGCCTTAGTTTAATGGAATTCAAATCCATATTTTAGATTTGCAAGGACAGTATTTTAACTTCCACGCTACTGGCTAGTATAGAACAGGCTTTGCCTTTGTTGCTGAAGATTTACTGCCTTACAGAAAGGAATTCATAAGCAGCTTCACAGATGACACTCATCAGGGAGAAAGAAGATCTGAGCCTTGCCAAATGTTATATGGAAGCTTCTATTTCATAAACCATGTATGAGGTTCTTGGAGATGTGATCAAAGCGCTCATGCTACTCAGCGACTGGTCACTAGGATAAGAAATAATGATTCCATCTCACTCCCTGACTTTTCTGTCTCCTCAGTCTTGTCCCCCTAAGCCTATTCTTCATACTCCAACATGTTGAGCTGGCAGTTTCATCACCTAGTATCCACAGCCTCATGACTATCATGTTCTCCTGGAAAGTAAGGCGCCATGAGATCGAAATCTTTCTGACTAAGGGTACAGAATCAATGCCTCCTGCACATTGGGAGTTATCCAGCTACAGTTGTGTCTCCTGTCTCATTCCTTACATGAAAGGAATAAGCCTCCTTCTGCCCTTTGAAAGAAAGTAAGCTGAGACCCTAACTCCACAAGATGGAAGGGGCTGACTACATCATCCACTAGCAGGCAGAAGCACCTTCCGGCTAGTGTACCATCATGATTGATCCCATTCTGCAATGCCTAACACAACCTTTGTCCTGCATGAAAGATTTTACCTTAGGCTCAAGACTGTGGATTCTACATTCACTGCCAGCACTCAGTGACATCCAGAATCAGAGTTGTACGTAATCTAAACTGTCCATAGATATAACCTCATTCACACAGGAAATCTGTGAAGAAGTAATCAGCTCTTCCATACCAGTAATCTAACATCAGTTTTCTTTATCGGTCTTAAAGACTGCATAGCACACACCCAAGTGAAACTGTCTATAGAAAAATCCTCTCTGAAACAGGTATGCAGGTTTGAAAGGGAGTTTTAGATTCCACATAAACATCCTACCATCTCTGAAAACAGTCATTTTTGTGTGTAATACTTTGCCTTGAAGCAGATATGAAGGTTCATTCAGCTATCTATCACAGAAGATGGATCCATTTCCATAGCATTAATTCCTGCTGCTTAAAACAAGACTGGGACACCTCATTTAGAGGGAGAAGGTCATCTGGCTGAAGTTATTTTAGAACCACCCTTTTGACTTGGATAAGGATGTTGCAGTGAAATTTGTGTGAAAGTTTTAGGGATAATTACAATAAGAAAAGTGGGGGTTCACTGGCTTTGACACCACATTTCAGTGATTAGGACAGAAAATGCTTGCACTTGGAATCTTCCCTTATGCACTCAGGAGACAAAAAGTGCAAACTACATTATGGCAGGGTGAAGCTGTGTTTTGAATTGTAGCAGATGGAAAGATACCTGTGCTATAGCAACACTGATGGTGTTACACATGGCATATAACTGAAAAAAAGGAGAAAGAGACGAAACTGATACTTGAGGGACACACGAGCCCCAAACAGCTATATAAAAATACCTTTCATTAAGCTGAGCGGTTTCAAGTATTGCTATATTCCACACACAGAGAAAAGGAGTGTTGTCCATCCCACCACCACTTACACAAGCGATGGGAAATGTTCAAATGTGTGAGCTTCTTAGAAAACTTTTAGTAGGTCTGACCTCCCTTCATCCTAGCTTTGGCATCATGAATATTAATGCACAGAGTAATCCTCTCAGAGTTATCACAGGAGAAGGCAGGCAATGGGACTCACAGAATTCTGAAAAACATCACTGTCAGTAGGCAAGAAAGGGTCTGTGGTGGGGTACAATGTTCTGGAAGTGAACGTTTGTTCAGCCTGTGTTACCAGCTATAGAGGTCTTGTCTTAGATTGTTTGGACAGAAGGTATATCTGAATGGATCCATTCAGTTTCTCTAAGTGTGCATGTTTCTCAGCAGCTCATGATTTGGCCCTATACCATAGCAAGAAACAGCTTTCACTGATAATGCATTTAATGAAGATACCCCTGTAGTCTAGGTATTACTCCTAACAGATTATTAATAACTCATTTATCTCAATCAATTTTTCATTATCACTGTTAATACTGCATTGTTACCATGCAATCTGCAAAGTAAATAACAAGAAAATGATTGTAACAACAGACGGTCATTTGTGATCATGTAATTACAGGGCCATGGCTGCCCTACAAACTAATCTGCTACCTTCACTTGCAAACTGCAATGAAAAACAATAGTAAGTCATTGTACAATTTGCTGGAACTCACAGATTAATTATGACAAAATACCCTAGATATTGTGAGATATTTATCTCTGAATAATCTAGTGGACAACCGTGATATTTAAATGAATACCATGTAATATACATAGGTCGACTTCACACATAGAATGTTACAGGTGCTTACAGATCTACATATGCTGTTTATTGATGGTCCTGCACAAGTATATACAAAAGGCTTCCAAAGCATCCCACTGAAAATTGGAGTGATAACTCTTACTCTAGTTATGCAAGTTTCGCAGTGACTCTGATGTTGGCTGACGATTCTTGCTGTTTACACCCATTCAGTCCAACCAGAAGAACCAGATAATTAACAGGCAAAATATGTGGGAGAACGTTGGCTTTATAAAGTGCTTTACTACAGGTAAATGCCAACGACATTCATGAGATCTGGAGCACTTCTACAAAATCTGAGAGGAGAAATATTTAAGACAAACAAATTGCAACAAGCTCTCATCAGGCATTACAGAAGATGACTGAAATGACTCTATTTACGCACTCTACAGATTCAGCCTCTATACTCAGAGCAGCTGAAGCTGTGCCCTCTCTGTGTATCTCCTGGCACTATATATCTGGAAAGGATGAAGCAAGAGAAGTGAAATAGTCCAGCAGCACAAACTGTGGTCCATAAATTGCAAGTGTACTGGTCTGCTTTGTCTCCTTAGCTTGAGTCGTAATTAAAAGACATAATCACAGTATAAACATTAAGTCGCCCAAGTATATATTTAGGGATCACCCAGTAAAGTCAGGACCACCCTCAGGCAAATGGTACATATATTACAAAAAAACAGCAGTAACTTTAGCTCCACACATTCAGTCCAAAGATCAGAAAGGACATTAGAAGTATCTGGGAGTTGTAGTTTTCAACTATGCTGTAGAACAGAGAAATACTATGATTTTCAAGTATCTTTTAAAACTAAGAGAATCTGAACTGCAGAGAAGTTAATGCATTGGTCAGCCTCTCACAGAAGCTCAGGTGACAACCAAACACTGAACACTCCCAGTGCTGGACTTTAAAAGACATGCTTATAATGATGACTTACTCTGAAGAACTTAAGATTCAGGAACAATATATGAAAACAAAGAGTAATACCAATATTATATTAAAAGATACAATTTCAGGTTTTCATTCTATTAGTAAGAATTACTAAGGCATATACTTACAGCTTGACATATAATTGGATATTTAATGCGATTGATTCCACCAGCAAAGACAGCAAACGTAAGAGCAGTATGGAAACAAAAGTTGAGAAGCATGTGCCATCCTTTTCTGCTTATTCGGATTGTGCTGTTGAAAAATCACATTTCAAAATTAAATCCCAACATATCAATTATGAAAATCAAGCTTTGAAAAAAATGCTAAATAGAATTAAATTCTCTGATTGTTTAACACCTACTCAGCAATATACCTATAGGACAGAGCCTGATTCATACAGCAGTGAAATCAATGGTAAAAGGTAAAATCAATGGTAAAAATTGTAAAGAGTCTCTTGACAAGCATCTACTGACTTAAAGTTTGCTCCATCAAAACAAGCATTTAAAGTGGAGTAATAAAAGCAAAAGTTTTATTGCACAGCTTCAGATATGCAGAATTTTAACAGGATATCTCTAAAAGATTAAATGGAAGCTGAAGATCAGAAGTCACTGCATTAAGTTCACTTAATTAATATTTAGCAGCTTCTAGAGTACAATACATTCCTATTCTTTTAAATTGCTAATGTTCTTTAACAGAACTATGCAGTTAAAATTACATTTATATAAATCTTTCATATAGAGGAAAACACAAGTTTTCTAAAACCAAGAAGATTTAGAATGCAAAGAAAGTTTCTGTTATCCCATGACAGTTACCAGACCTTCTAACTAAACTTTCAGAAGCCAACACCACCAGAGCAGCTCTCCAAAGTGCTGTCAGTGATTTGATAGTGCTCCTGGTTTTATATTGACTTGTCAAGTTAGAGATCTTAGGAACAGTGTGTATACCATTTAGATATGTGTCTCAGGAAAGATACCGCTTGGGAACAGCTTGAGAAAAACTGACATAACCTTTTTTTTTTTTTTATTTCTCTGGTATAAATCACTTTGCTGGTATTACTATCCAGTAGTCATACAGATAATTTAAATTTATCTTTTCAGTGAGGGTGAGAAGAAACGAAGTATCTCAGTGTAATGTTGACCATTTAACACAAGCACTTAAAATTAAATTCTTACCTGTGATGGACAATGTAGGTGATAATGGAAGCAAACAGGCACAACAACATAACTGCAGTACATGCATACACCACAGGGTGCAGAAACTCCCCTGGGTACTGGGGGAAAGACAGCACTGTCTTAAAATCCTATGGAGAAAGGAAAATGATTTAACATTGTTAAGCATGTGTGAAACCCTTACACTTCATTTCAATATGTCCTATCTTTTCTAGCTGTTCCCTCTGAAGAGCAGAAAAACAAGATGGTGAACTTTCTATGTAGATATACTTCATGAATTTACAATAACATCAGTCTGTTCTTTCCTCATCTGCATATACTTTGCAAGACAGAAATTAACCTTTTTGTACAAGCAGACATATCCTAATTAAAAAAAGTCTGAAAAAATACACAGAATATTACATCTTCCAGGCATTAGCAATATCTGTTCCTTCTCATAACATGAACTTTATATGTGTATTTTACTAGGATTTTAAGTACAAAATATCAAATTACCATAAAGGTCTCTAAATGGCTGCAGAAGAACCAAAGAACCATAAGCCATGAGAATCCACTCAAAATATCCACTGACTGACTTGCTTTTATATTCAAATATAATTCCCAGTTGATACACCTCCTCTGACTCAGTGACCTTCACACTTAGTTGCAAACACCCTACTACCAATATCAATTCAAAAGCAGCTTGACAGCTATATTAACAGCAGAGTAAAGATCCTTACATTCCTTTTGGACCTGTAGGTGCCTGCTGACACAATACCTCACAAAAAACATTATGAAAAACTTTTAATCGATTTGTAAAACCTACCACATCAAATTCGCATTCTAAATTATTTTGTCTCACAAGCAAGAAATAATAGAAGCACTAAATTTGCAGGTGTGGTGTTTGGGAAAGAAAAGGAGCCCTTTAAAGAAAACTATGTCTTCAGACTAATTGGATTAAACCAAACATTAGAGGTTCACTGTAATACATTAAGCCACATCTGTTTGTGGCACCACATTTCTGCAAGTAAGTGATATAAATCAGACACATGAACTACCACCTGAGTGCAAACAGTGTCATCTACATACTCATTTCCATGTGTAGTGGTACTATTACAACTGTGTACACAAAAAAAGAATATACATCCCAGCACAGAAAAAGCTAAAACCTGAAAAAGTGCTGAATATGACAATCCAGCAAATTCTAACACTGAAAATACTGGCATACTTTTAAAAGACATTTTTCTTATTTGTCACTTTGTGATTGCACTGGAAGAAGATTCAATACATTATTTTCCTGAAGTGAAATATCCCCTTTGGAGACCAGGACTCTAATGATAATACATTTCTTTAATCACATTTGCATGGAGAGAGTTGATTTCCAGCACCATCATTTATGTATACAAACTTGTCCATGTACAGGCAGCTAATGTTCATGAGCATATGCAATTATTAAATCGGGGGAAAGGTACTGTTCCATTTGCCTTCCAGAAAGGTCTTTAGAAATAACAGGTGCCCTAGTAGTCATCACTTTCCTTCATGCTAGCTTTAAAGTTCCCAAGGTTGATTGCACCAGTTTCTCCAGATGTATATTAATGACAGTTCTAAAATAGAGCAGCTTACGACATATATTAAAAAAAAACCAAACCAAAACGAACAAATAACATATGAACAAGATGGCAAATATATGTCATCACACCCCATTTCTCTTCAAGTAGTTCCTCAGCTTGCACAGGTGCCTCAGTTAAATCTGTTCAGTCACAACTTGTCCCACACACAAGTCATCTCAGTCCTGCCCAGTTCACCAGGACACAAAGTCAGAGGTGGAGTCACTTGCCACAGAGGAATTCTTATACTGTCTCCTAACATTTCTTGCTATTCTCCCCTCAATCACAAGTAGAATAGAAGAGGAAAAGAACTCTGTCTTTTGATATGGTAGTTTTTTAATGTGATAGACCTATGCTCTTGAAGCCTTTTTGGTTTTGTTGTGGTGTTTCGTTTTTTTTTTTTTGTGTGCATGAATATATGTTCAGGACGTACTAAATGCACAACTTTTGAATAATTATTTAAAAGTCTATCGTCTCAGAACTGCCATTAAACCATTGAATCTCCACTCAAACACTCTTTTTTTTGACCATCTTTTCTCCCATATTTTTATTTGCACCATCTCCCCATTAATTCTTTTACAGAGTGAATTCCTTGAAGTAGACTACTATTTACCAGAAATGTTTGGTACATTTTTGGGTCAGAGTACTGCAGTAGTAATGTAAATACTGGACTATTTAAATAGAAGTACTCTGCTTAAAATGATAAAATATTTCGTTCTAGCTCTTACTGATACAATCATTTATTGGTTTATCAATAGTACACGGTCAAAATTTTATATACGCACTTGCTTCAGTTCTGTACTGTTACTATAACTACCATAGTAGTAATAGTGTAGTTATTTAAAGAAATAAATACTTTCGATATTTCTGAAAAAATATTCTGAAAAATTAACAAAGTTGTGAAAAAGGAAACACAGCAAAGCTACACATTTATGTGGCAAAAAATGAAAACAATTTGACTTCAGGTGGCATCATTCAGTGTACTAAAGAGCTAGCTTTTAATAGCGTAAGCGCAAGGATCAACCAAACACTGCTTTTACAGCAGTGTAAAAGCAATTGCCATATGTCCTACAGGAACACAGCTATTTTGCCTGCAGAAGAATCAAGAAAAGTCAGCATCCTAAACCTAATTCCATTTTAAAATATTCTTTTTTTATTATTATTATCTCTTTCCTAATCTTGTACAGTAAATAAGTGGTAAAACTTTTAAGTATCATAATGCATTATTGCATTGCCAATTTTAAGAGTTTCATGATTTTGTTATAGATATGTAATAAATTTATCTTGTCTACTTTTTTATGATAATTAAATCTTATTGATCCATCAGCCTCCTCTGAGTAATCCTCTGGGGAAGACAGCATGCAGAAAAGTGGTTTTTTCATGCTATACACAAAGCAGCATAATTGTATGTTACATTTTTTAAAGGTAGGTTTGATTTTGTTTTCTAGAGGGGATTCAAATGCTGATGATATTGAAAAACAGCAGGAATTATCTGCAGGAAAATGAATACACACAGGGCTTTGACCATTAGAAACTGCTGTCTACAACTACAAGGCCAGTAAAACGTTGTCCGATGAGAAACTGTCATTCAGTCACCCTTATAAGGAAGTGTGAAACCAGTTTCTTTCAGCTGTAAATGGCACTGCAATATAAAAGGCACAATAGAAATTAGAGATGGAAATTAGTGACAGAAAAGACTTTTTATCAGATATTCCATCCAATTATCAGAATTATAAAAACATCAGAGTACAAATGACACTGTTTCACTTTTACTTGAGACTTCACTTTACTGGAGACTTACTCCAGATTCACTGGAACAAGCTGCCCAGGGGGGTTGTGGAGTCTCCTTCTCTGGAGACATTCAAAACCCGCCTGGATGTCTTCCTGTGTAACCTCATCTGGGTGTTCCTGCTCCGGCAGGGGGATTGGACTAGATGATCTTTCAAGGACCCTTCCAACCCCTAACATTCTGTGATTCATTCAAAAAATCAACAGAAACAGACGCATCTACATCGATTGGTTAAAACTCAATATGAAAGTTTAAAGAGGTAGAGACAAATTACATACCAATGACAGCCCTGAGACATCTAATAGCAGATGCTGAGAAAGCTGGGGGAAGATACAGTAAACCAATCCTAAAGATCTGGTACCTTCACAAAATCACAGCTGCTAAAAACACTCCAGCGTGTGTTGTGATTTTTGAAATCCATCTAATTATATTGGCAAATTAAACATTTATTTTTAATATATTGCTTGTAATAGTATGACTTTAGAAGTATAGTCTAACTGGTTTCTATGTTTAAAGCAGGAAACCCGAAAATGTATTCCCCAAAGAAGTGGTATCCACCTGCCACAGAGAAAGTGCATTTGAACAATCAGTTATGGTAAGATTTACATTCCTATTTGTATGTAGATTCCTCCTACTTAAAACACAACTTGAAAATTACACGCCAAATATTAGGATGTTTAGGAGCACAAGAATATTGGGTCTCTATGGAGAGCTGAAAACACTGCAATGCACAGTGAGCCAAGAAGTTGACGTGCTGAAGGGCAGCGTTGCCATTTGGCAGGATCTTCAACAGGCTGGAAGAATGCATTTACAGGAACTTCATGAAGTTCAATGAAGAGAAATAAAAAGTTTCCTGTCACTGGGACAGAGAAACCCTAAGAGCAATACAGGTTGGAGGACATCTGACTGGAAAGCAAATTTGCAGAAAAGGATCAGAGGGCCCTGGTGGACAATAAATTGAAACAAGCCAGTGGTGAGCCCTTGTGACACGTAAGGTGAAGCGCATATTGAACCATAATCACAGAATCACAGAATGTTACAGATTAGAAGGGACCTCAAAAGATCATCTAGTCCAATCCCCCAAGAATGAAGCAAGAGCAAAGGCAGCAGGCTGATGGAAGTGATTATTCCCTTCTATTCATCATTTGTGAGACCCAATCTTGACCAGTGTGTCAAGTTGGGGGCATTTCAGTACAAGAAAGACATTGACAAATTCGAAGGAGTCCAGTAGAAGCCACCAGGTTGATAATATGGCTCAAGACCTAGATTCTAGGTCTTTAAGTTTTGTCTCCTCTCTCCGAAGGGTTGGTCCATTTTACTGAGCTGCTTTACAGGCTGGACACATTTACCTTCTGGTTGAAGCCGCACCGATCTTTTAAGTCAATAGAAAGCAAGAGCTTGAGCCAGAGACTTGATTTGTTATAAAGGAAGCATATTTTGAAAGAAACAAGCCTGCATTTTAGTCCCCAGTACCAAGCCTGTTTAAGCATTTTACAGAGTGAATAAAGATTGTTATTAAGCACAACTTAATAAAAAGTAGAAGTCATCCAAGGAGAAAGGAATACTCTAACTCCAAGGCTTTATGCAAAAGATTGGCACATTTAGGAATGTTCTGAAAAAAGCGACCTTTTCTGGGAAGCTGGACTCAATACTGTCCATATGGGCTAAGTATTCTCTGTTAGGTGAGCAGGACGTGCCAGATAAGGGCTTAGGTATATGCCTCTTTGCCAGGCCTCAAATTACAGCAGAGCTTAGAAATACAATTAACTCTGGGAAGCATCTATGCACATGCAGAGCAATCTAATTCCAGGGAATTTTCAGTTTCTACTATACCAAATGTTAATTTTGCAGAGAGCAGACAAACTTTCTGGATCACTTTCATAGTCTTTGGCACTTAAACTCTGCTAACGTCTATTCTGTAGGTGTTTAAACACACACAAAAAAACCTGAAAAGTTCATTCTTGAACCTCTCTTTATAAGCAGCTTGATTTTTCAAAGTAGTGAACCATCTTTCCACAGCCTGTTACAAGAAAACTGTGTGTTCTCTATGGGGAAGATGTCAAATACTGTAATTATTTCAACCTTCTAAATGACATCTCTGTAATACTTCCCTGACTCATGAATTAACTTCTTAAAAGGCTTAGACAGGTTGTTTAATTTGGAGAAGACCTGAAACATGGAAGTTTAGAAGACTTATTTCAGAATTGAACTTCATGAATAGGCAGAAGAAATTCTGTAATTTTCTCCAGTCACATTGAAAATATTGAAAATGTAGCTTTTGTAGTACTGTGATCCTATCAATTCCAAAAGACTTAAAAGATTCAGGGAATGCTTGTAAAACAACAGGAGAAAAATCCTGTAAACTCTTATTATAGTATCATCCATTCCTAGTATCTTGCCTCTTCTCAATTTCTCATTCACAGTTTTCCAACGTTCGCTTCCAAAACAGTTTTAAATTTGCTCTGTTTTTGTCAGCTCTGTCTCCTCAGCCCTAATTATCTCACATAGTCATCCACTGAACGTATGCTACTTCTCATGACTTCTCACATTCACAAAGAAAAAAAAAATCCAACAAAAATCCCACCTTTGTTTTTTGGAATAATGACATACGTTGTGACAAAACAGGAAAGGAGTTGTTTATGATTTTATGTTCCTTTATCTTATTTCAGGATTACAATTAAAAATGCTAGCAATATGTATTAATCCATTTTATGTTAGAGAACTAGCATACTTAGATTTAAGCATTTTACTAGTGTTTATTCGACAGATTTGAGGAAATTAGTATTGACAAAGCAGTCTGAGGGGGAAAAGGGAATGCTGTATACAATTACCGTGATATCCATCACTATTGACTTGCCATTCTGTTCTAAGAAAAATGAAAGGAAGAACAAAGGACAGCGTACGTCAAAACATATTTAGCAAATTTTGAAAGTCAATGTTGTTGTTGGATATTTTTGTTATCTCCTGAAGAATTTTTACTCAGATATACTGTGGCTACAGGCCACTAGATTGGTCAAAAGAGACACAAACTTTGTCTTGAAAAATTGAAATATTGATATACAGCTCAGTTCACAAAAGAGCACAAATTCATAGTATTTATACAACAAATAATCAGATACACCTAAGTTTCAGAATATAGAAATTCACACTTCTACTCCAAAACAGAAAAATCATATTGCAGAGGTTCATAGTTCAAAACCCTAGAGACCTTTGGCCTCCTCCAGAAGAAACTAGAGTGTGACTGTCTCTCTTCCTTCTACAGATAACAGAAGACAAAAAAAATGGGACTTTTCTAAACACACAGGGAAAGGCAGGAATACAACTTGGGAGTTTAGTTCACAATGTTTTGTTCTCATCGCTAGGATGTATCATTCAAAAGCTGATCAGAAATAGATAACACTGTATTTTGTCTGACACTGCTATTTTACTTCCACCCACTGGCCCAACCCAGTGCAGAGTGGAAGCAGGAGAGCAGTGCAAGGGAAGGAACTCGTATCTCTTTTCCAACCCAACCTCCAGACTGTTCTCCCTCGCTCATTGACATCACTTGAACAACTGTCACAGAGAGAAATGAAATGACTCTACATGAATCCTCTCACTTCAAGTATGCTCATGCTTATTAATTATCAATCATAGTTGATAAATCCTTGATTACTGCCTTTCTAAAAAAGGACTCTATGAAATCTTCATTTTAACCCTTTTACAGTTCATAGGCAGAAACAGCTTTTATGAAAGCAGTTCAAGGAACTTTGTCTTACTGTTTAAAAAGATTATGAATCAGAATATGTGCTATACTAGCTATAAAATGGACAGTTGGATTAACAGAGGCTTCTATTTCATCTTGTTCCACAGCAGGATATACATTATTCTGATGGTAATGCAAACCTTCATCACTGTTGCTTTATTGCTGCTCTTCAGTTTACAGATGCTACTTTAGTTTTCTGCTATTATCCCCAGACATAATAATAAATGATATATTTTTATGGTTTAATAGATCAAAGAATTATAGATTAATAACATGTATCATGCTTTTGTAGCTAATTTCATTGGCCACACACCATATGCCAGCTAATTTGAATTTGCTGTCAGTTTGTTAGTGTTTTAGAATGTATTAGGCACTCAGGTGTGAATTAAGAAGATACACATAGCCGCTTTATATTGCTCATATTAGAAATTAATAACTAAGCAGAACAATGAAATATTTTTTCATTTTTGTTATGAGAACTGAACTGCCCAGAAAAGTGTAGTCTCTAACAAATAAAACAATCCCTGACTTTATGCCACAAAACACTGATTAAGAAAAAACACTTGAATGAAAATGGTTGCACATAACCACATAACGAAGCTACAAAAGTTTTCCAATAGCAGTTTTGAAAGACAGCTGTTGGAAGACGTATTTGTAGTCTGTAAATATATATGTGTATATATTAAAATGACTTAAGGTCAGGCATCTTTTTTCTTAAAAGTGACTTCAAATCATAAGCTAAGGAACATCTCATATTGTTTGCTACCATATCAATTGCAAAGCAAGGATGAGTCTAAGATTCTATTTTCTCGTCTTGCACAGACAAAAATGAAAGATGAACACAGGAAAAACAAAACTAAAACCAAAGTTCCATTACCGTAACAAAACAAACACAAGACCTAAACCAGAATTACATACCAGATGCAAAAGCTGCAGTAAAAGGTGCCTCAGTTGCCTTTGCAGTTGTAGAAAACCCAGTCTACTACATTTCATCAGAAATAAATTTGCTTTACAAACCAAAAATCAACTGTAGCCCATATATCAGGTATTTTTTGCAAACAAAATGAAACCACGAAACTGGTTGTCTGCAAGCCATCAGTTAACATTTAACAACTACCCAAAGTTTAAGAAGAACAGGCTGAACCCAAGCAGTTGAAGGAGGAGGAAGCCATTTTGGGTGTGGCACCTGCAAAGTCAACAGGTGCTTTGTTAAATTAATTTAGAAAAACATTCCCAAAGCAAAAATATTTTTGCATTGGGGGAAACAAGTGGATAAGGGAAAAAAGGGAACTCACAGAAGATGGAGAAAACGAGGTATATTTGATATTGTCAAATCTTAGGAACGACTCTGAAATTCTGAACAATTCTAGAATGGGTGAAAAAATGTCCAAGTAACTCTGAGAGAAATCAGTTCTTATGAAGTGGACGATAATATCCGCATTTAACTGGTGGGTGCCACAGCCTTGTGCTATGATTGGCTGCCATCTGGGCTCCATCTGACAGCAGCAGATTGGTATTCTCTGCACACGTCCTCACAATTCCTGTCGCCTATGTTTGCTGTCCCTTACACATACACACAATACGTTATTTACTCAACTATAAATGTTTCTGTAATGTACACAAGCAGCATCTACAGTGCAATCATGCACCAGCATTCAGGATCAATCTGGTATTAATAGTACACATCTGGTTAATCTTTTTACAACTGGTTTATAAGAAATATTTTTAATAGTGCGAACATTTTCTCACTTATATATGTTAAAAACCTCTAATTTTTTGTCTGCTTTCCTTTGTTCTCAAAATAATAACAGGTCATTACTGCATGCATAATATTTTTGCTTTCACAAAGCTAACTTTATTTTAAGCAGGATAGTGAAATAACTGCAATGGGAACTGTAAATGTCACTGAGAACAGACCAAAGCACTGCACAGAAATTTATTTCTTCACGAACAGCAATTTCATAAGAAGGCTGTCAGCATTGATATACAAACTAAAACTCCTACAGGATCAACAAGGACAGCACTGTCCCTACTTAAAAAAGCAGATGTTGTTATTCCTCTCCGTTTATTAAATGATTCAACATTGCGGTATGCCTGCAACTAATTAGTATGATCAACACAGTGCAGGACAGGAACAAAAGCAGACCAGCCTCTGAGATGTGCTGATGTAAAAAGCACACAGGGCTATACATTTTTAAACTGTGTCCTATAATTTATAACCATTACGTACTAATAGTTCCTTGATGGAACTTTCATTTGTAAGACTGAATTTAATGTCATTTCTGATTAGGCCTGTCTCTGGATATTAAAACTGACCACCAGGTTTATTCACTTACCAGTAGTTAAATAACTTACTTTCTTTAATACTGTCTTATACTGAACATTATAGAAAACAGAAGGTCAGTTACTGAGAAGTAAGGATGATACAGATGCACAAAAAAAGAACATGTATGTATGGCAAAAGAGACAGAGAGAGAGAAATATAGGTATATTTGCTAAGTCATATACTTACCATTAGCACTGCAAAGTTACTGAAGTGTGTACTCTGAATAGTGGTAATATTGCCTGCAGAACTAATTATGTGGCACCCTTCTCCCCACCAGCCTCCATGTCCATCTAGAAGGTCAAAATCCCAGAAGGCTGCAATGGGGTCTATACCCTGTGCAAAGTGCCTCAGCCCTATAGTAAGAGGGCTGGTGAGGTTTCCAAAACTGCACCCATCTGCAAAAGCAATAAACTGAGTCAGAGACATGGAGTGGAAAACCGTTATTGATGAATGCTGTGTAAAGAGATCAGATATGCTAAACTGTGGGGAAAAAGCAATAGACGTGTAGTCTTAATGGTCAAAATCAAAGGTAGAACTCCCATTCAGAAAGTTTTCCATAGTATACATAAATCTAAATATTTCAGTCCCATAATGTGTCCAAATGATCTAATCATCCCTCACAAAGCAGATTTTTCTTTTGTTTGTTTCAGATTCTTCAGTTATTACCAGTGTTACACTATTGCCCATGTAACTGCAGAAATGGCTCAGTTTCATGGTATGATTAATACCTGAGATAATTCTGCGCTTTGAAAGTCACATTTAAACATCTTAAAAATGTTAACAGAAATGAGAGCACTATTCAGTATCAAATAAAATTAGTAAAATTGCCTGGGTGAATAATTAATCAAAATAATGAGTCACTATCACATACAATACATCACATTTAGACAAAAGCCTTTAACAACATCTGTTCTACCTCCATCGTATCAGAAAGTATGCTGGCGAGTATCGATACATGCAACAGGGCACTACTCCCACCCTAAAAGCCTTATACTTATCAGTGTCTAGGGTGTTAACACTGCTATTTTCATTGTAAAGAATAAAACAAGGTTCTCTCCTATAGCACTGTGCTTTAAGAAATAAGCATCTGTAACAACAGTGTCAACAAACGGTAGTCCAAAATTTGCATTCTAGTCATACAGCAAGTGCATTTCTTTATTTGCAGGATAATTTGAATAAAATCATGCAGACAGGAACAATTGCAAACATTCGTACTAAAGAAAGAGACTGTTTCCAGCCTCTCAGCATACTGTATAATCTACCCTCTATTCTCTACATAATCAAGTATACCGTAGCTTTTAGATTAAAGGAAATAATGCATAACAACTCCTCACCTATTTTTGCAAAAACAGCTGGAGTGGCAACCGTCCTACGTTTCCCATCATCTGCCAGATTTGATGAGTTTCCTGTGCTAGGAAAGAGTTTTCCATTCCGAAAGACAATAAACTGTAGCTTGCAAGTGGAGTTATCAACAGATTGCCAGGCTGAAGACTGAGAGAAGACAGACTGTGGCAAATGAACAGAAGCTACTGCTACAGCATTCTGTACAATGAGAAAAAAAAAGAAACATTTAAAATGCAAATCACAACAGGGTTGCTTTCATGATGTTTTAAACTCCTGTATAAGAAATGTGTGCTGCCTTCCTTTTCCAACAGACTGGAAGCAACCAAAGAAGCACGAGCTGTAACCATGGGAATAGGATTGGTACAGTGCATATTAAAAGGGAAAACGTTTTGATTGAATGTGAGAGCCTATATGGTCAAGCTCCCTGCTGCAGAGGTGAGAATGGTTCTTACCGTGCCTGCTAGAGGGTCCATCAACACTGCAGATCTGATTTAAAGAGACAACCTCTACCAGGTTTTCTCCTTCACTTAAAACAGAATCAGACAACTTACATTAAAACATTTCTCCGAAAGGGTATTTAAAGAGTATAAAAATAATTTTATTAATACGAAAAATTACATCAGCAGAGAACTGCAAGTGCAGTAAACAACATATTTTATGAATATGTTTTTCTTGGTTCATATAAGGAAAATCAGTTAACTCAGTGTTTTAGTAATGCAGGATTAGAAAATATAATGGGCACTAATATAACAGAAGAAAACAAGACGGCACTAGCAGAAAATGAATGAAGACTGTCAGAACACTATAATGGCTTTGAGTTGTGATTGTGTTATACACCGTTTTACAAGCAGATAATTCCCTTACAGCAGAGCTATAAAATACACCAAACAGTATGTTCTGAGGACTTCACTCATCAAGCATTTTTTTCCTGACAAAGTAGCAAACTAATCATTAAAGATGGAGATATTTACATGAAAAAACAAATGATGAGCAATGGGAAAATAAACAGGGAGTCTGTCCTGAGCCTTGAAGTGAAAAGTGTATGTATTTAAAAACAAACAAACTACAAAATGCTCTAATTTGCATTTCCCCCAAGGGCAAAGTATAGCTTCTGTGCACATAATTTACATAGATTATCACACAGTTTACTCATAGCACATGTGCGCTACCACTTGAAGAAGTAAAACAATAATCTTCACAATCACGTAAACAAACATGACATCAATATACGTTCATGTGCTGGGAGAAATATACATGTGAGATATAAAAGGTATAACAGATAGCAGCAAACTAAAACTAATATTAGAAGCATCTAGCAACCTCACAATAAATATGGGAGAAAAGCATGAGTAATCTGTGATGTCACTGGGATGCTTAAATAAACAGATAAAGGCTTCTGTACAATTTTATCTTTATTACCATGTGTATTTTGGAAAGGTTTATGATTTTAAAAATAAAAATGCCAAAAAATCCTTTTTAAAATAAGTATTCAATCTAGGTGATGCCACTTATTAAAAATACTCAGGAAAAACAGGGCATATAGTAACAGGACATTTCTACATTAGATTTAAAAATTACTGTGAAGGCTTTAATTGGAATTAACTGAGATAAACATCAAGCACTCTTCCTTAGATTGTTTCCACTGCCTAATTCACTAAAGCTGTCCATAGTTTGCTTTATCTTTCTGAAAAAGATATATTTTACTCTATATCCCAAAGTATCTGTATATGCTGAACCTCTGATGATCCCATTTTGGCCATAAAATTGTTATCAATAAATATGTACAGAAATTTTTAGAAGTTTCATTTGTCAAACCTCAGATCACTGTTGAGAATGTATCTGGAGATGCACAGAAGTGTAAGAGAAGTTACAGTGTGATTAACTTCATATTTATACTGGATTTGTATTATTATTCTGTGCAGGAAAAAGCAACAGCAATGACACATTAAATTACACTAATTACTTATTATACACAAAAAGAGAAAGCTAGAAGCATCTGAATTAGCTTATGATAATGAAATCAACAGTTAAAGGCACTGGGATAAGCAACAATGTGCTTTGACTTGACAAGAGCAGTCCTATTACACAAGTCAGAGAAAACAACAGGTTCAGAGCATTTTTGCTAAGAGGGAAATTGTCTAATTCATTGTGGTTCTCCAATTTCTTCTCCATTGTGACTCACTGATACCAACGGGGAAAAGTGTGGGGACAGAACTTGGCTGTGAGACTGGGGAGGCGCGGAGAAGAGGCTGCACACATCTGGAGCATGGAGAGCTTGCCTGCAGCTCTGATGACAGGTTGCACAGCTGAGGAAAGACCATGGTGATGTCCATCCCTCACCTGCTCACTATCGCCCCGTCTCTGCCCACGCAGAGACCCTTCAACCACGTAGCATAAAAGAAAGGAACTCGATCCTGGTGCCCAGGTCTTACACACAGACTGCAGAGCTTTGCCTCACAGGGGCGAAGTCAAACGGAGTGAAGAAAAGCTGTACACAGCCTACACAGGGATTTAGTGTGGACTGGTTGTACGCCCTGGGCTGAATGAGTAAATCGCACACACACAACAACATCGAAGTACTTACATGACAGAAAAACACATTTACAGAAATCTATTTCCTCATTAGACTTCAGGAGAGTGTTTTTCCCTATTTATCTCCTCAAAATGTACCAAGAATATGAATACCCATAATATCAACTATTTAATATTATTTGCTAAATAATGCCTACAGTCACTTCCTGGGATACAATTTAATTGCGAATACTGCCCTATGTATACCTGTTATTTCAAATAATTGCTTCTGAGTGCAGGCAGTCTGGTAGAGCAAAGGGACAGGGTGTTTCCTGAATGGATACATGTAAAGTCAAAATACTCGCTGCACAACAAATATTTACTTTACGTAGAAATTCCTCAAAATTAAACTTCAAACTGTCTGCCACAGCAAGACGCCTGCCAACAAGCTCCTGTGCTAGGATATTAATGAAAAATGCACACATTGAGAGTGCCCACACATTCACAATGCTGTTTAAAAACATGAGTAAATATTTGTGAACAATTTTACATCTAAGATATGTGAGAATCTTCTTTTGAATAGCATTAGTCATTATTCACAGGAGAGGGATGATCTGAGCACTCAGGCAATCCCTGTTATTGTGGTTGGAGCCTGACTGGAGGCTCAGTCTTGGATTCTGCTAATTTTACGTATGGTGATGAATAAGTCAGTACTCTGCTCTTGCCTCAGTTTCCCTCTCATTTAGTGAAATAAAAATTATGATAATTCTTCTTCTTCTTTGTAAGGTCTCTCAAATCCAGAGATGAAACACAATATGGCAACAGATTATTACTAAACCAAACAACAGTAGCACCAAATTTGGAGTGAACGACTGTGCTTCAAGTGTTTCATAATCTACATAAATCATCTTATTAAAAAAAAGAAAATTGGACACCATATGACCACATAAGAACTAACATTTCCAAGTGTACTAATGGCAGCATCTTGGGAAGCTGCTCCACCTCTAAGAGAAGAGAAAGAGCACTAGAGACAGAACCACCATCAAGTGTCCCGCTGAGGAGCTGCAACTTTGCAATGACACAGGTCAGCACCAACATCGCACATTTTCCCTGGAAAAGCTTAGAGTCTGTGTCAGCAATTTGCTAGTTAGGATTTAGACATTCTGTGCACGTTTTCAAAACAGAATGTCAATAATCCCTTCATGACTCCATTTCACTTTCAGTCCTATTAACTGGATTGGACTGGCATTCATTAGAAAAAGGAAATCCTGATCATACTGTAAATTTTTCCAAGGAATATTTTTTTCTGCTGGAACATGCCAGTGTTTTAAAATGAAAGTTATCCACAAAGATTTACTCATTTGTGCAATCTGCCCAAATATTAAAAAATCTGCTGTGTGACCTGCAGCCAGAGAAAGAGGGCTTATCAGCTCCGAATGAGCTCTGAGGATTTTTCGGGAGGGCTCCTATGACTGCTGCCTTCCAAGATTCCTTGGAAGCCAAGAAACTTTCCAAAAAGCCAAATGAAAGGTTACTTTGAACTCTCTGAATCATATTTTGGAAACTACAGTTTTGTAGGTACTTTGGAAGTTTCGTTTTTTGTTTCCATTTCAGAGCTATTTTTTTTTCATGTGTGGAATTTTTCAAAATATCTCAGGACAAGAAGCAGCACAAATAAATCCAACTGTACGCCAAAAGTTTAAAATTTGAATGGAAAACCTAATTCTAAAGAAGAAATGGTCCTCAGGATATTCAGAGCCACAAACTCTTGACATTTTTGCAGCTCATGCATGTGTGACCCTTATTAAAAATGTTTTAAGGGAAAAATGAAAGATTAAAAGTGAAGCTTTTTCCCCAGGCACTTTTATTCTGGTCAGCAGCCCATTCCTTATAATCAATGCTAGCATTTACAAGGAGTTTTTAAGTGTTTAGGGAAGACAGACTCTTGCCTTAGGTGCCTGTCTGATATGTTGGCCCTTTTACTTTCCCACTTCTTTAAAGAGACCTGCTTCCATTTTCAACGTTGCTTTGCCATTATCTTGTTCTACTTGTCTAAAACTTAGCATAGTATTGAGAGACCACATCCATTATCAGACAATCTTTATCAAGGAAGATACTTCATAACTACTGTGAAATGACATAAATCAAATTATTTTCATTAGCTCTTCCTTGCATTTGCCTTGATACTAGATTGACTGAATTCAAGCACATTATTTCTGTTTGAGATAAAATATATTTCATAGGAAACACTCCAATTTTGAGTTCTCAGAACAGTAATAAGGTACATTTTTCCAGCTGTAAATTTCCTTAACTTAAAAACCAGCACCTTAACAAGAGGTCAAAAGAAAACTGGAGAAAAAAAAAAAAGAAAAAAAGAGGAGTAAATTAAATAACCTGAATGCTTGGCAGAGAACTGGAAAAGCAGCTTCACTTCTTCCAGATTTTAAAGAATCTGATGAGGAGTTTCATAGATTCAGACACGAGATTCCATATATTATCTTATTAAAGATCCAGGGTGTTGCCAAAATGGGCATAAGCTACATAAAGTTACAGCAGCAGTAAACAAAAAGTAAAAACTAAGGTCTACAGGTAATAGCCTGTACTACTAAATATGTACTAACTGAATTAACAGTGTGGTTATCATAATAAAATCAAGCAAATAAATTATTTATACATATACAATGGATTTTATTTAGGCCCTCAAACAAGACAGCAGCTCCTTAGGAGCAACTGAAGATTTCAGTTCCCAGTTTATGCTAAAAGTTTGACAGTTAACAAAAGACTTCAAAATGTTTGTTGTTGTTGTTATTGTTGTTTTCAGCTGTCTCTCTTGGTAGATATTTAAATAATACTCCATTGGAATTATCTCAGAACATGATATATAAGATAAGGACAGGCATTTGGCCCTGTGCTGTGAGGCTTTAGGTAGACTGTATATGAGTACTGAGCTCTTTTTCTGGTATGACAAGTATCAACAAAAAAAACCCCAAACTATGGTTATACAAGACATATACTCAATGACAAACAATTTGACAGGTCCTAAAAGAGATAAGATTGATTTTTATCCTTTTTTTTTTTTTTTTCTTTTTTAAATGGGAGGATACCAAGCAAGGAAAGTTGGAGATCCCCAGCTGTGTTCAGTCATCTACATAACCTTGCTGCTGGTTTGCAACAGTTTAAATGCCCTATTTAGACTGCTGTTGGAAAGGCTCACAGATGACTGGCAAGTGAAAAACAAAATTTATGTAGATTCCTAGAGAGCAATGAAGAGATACTTAAAAAAATGCAAGATAAAATCACCTGGTTACTAAAATGAAATTACTAAACATGTTAGGATTATTCTGTGATAAAGTCACTATGTAGTAATGCTGCAGTCTACATCCGCTTCAGCATCTGGAAAACTAAGTACAGAGTCCAAGATACCTTTGTTCTAGCCAGGCATAAATGCTGCTCTAATGCATAGTGAAAATGTAGCCTCTACAAGGAATATAGGCAAATTGTATGAAAAGGTACAAAACGACTTTAATGTGTGTTTAAAGCTATCATTAATTAATGATAAAGGTTTTCTAGTGTCATGGTATAGAAATGTTAGATTTGGCAAACAGCATGGAAATTTTAGAACAACTGGTAATATAAAATAATCTTGGAAAACCTGATTTTCAGCAACTCATTTCTAATAAAAAGTAAAAGATAAATGTAGTCTCCACGTTAAGATTTTTTTCTTTCAAATTTGAAAACTTGGTAAGCTCAGGAAATTCACTGACAAAAGTTAATAGGACTTGCAAGATCAAGAATGGATTAGCAGATCAAAAAAAGACAATTAGTATAATCAGAAAGCCTATGAAAAGGACAAAACCCACTGACCAGTGAAGCAAGTTTCAAGAAATGAATGGATACAGTGATAATTGCCAAAAACGTTTTACATACAGCAGTAAGTTTTTCAGGTCTATATTAAAAGAATTACAAGAAAAGAAGTGGAGCTGCCATACAGAAAGAATCAGGAAGACATGAAACAAAAGAAAAAAATCAAGTAATAAATTTTTTATTTAACATCAATGAAAGTGTTGATGTTTACATGGAGACAATGTTAGAATTCAATAATGAGAATGAGAGCACAAAGATTACCACAAATGTCAAAGCAAAATTTAATAGGAGCTGAATATTGTCATACAAATCTTTGAAAGAACTGACACATGAAAGCAAAGGACATTTTTTTTTTTCTTTTTGAGAAATCTACAGAGCTGGTCATAGAGAAATGATGACTGCTCTGTAAAATGAACTGCAGCTAGGGTGAATAAGTGAACCAAGTTTGGCGTGTAGGTAATGGTATACACCTATGTACGAATGAACAACTTTATTGCAGAATTCACATCACTCACAGCTGCTACTGCTGTATCAGTCTGCTTCTGTGTCCAAAGACAGACCACTTTGAATGAGTTCATAAGATGTGGCTGGTAAATTTCTTGAAAATATGGTGTCCTTTAGGCTCTTCTATATGGACCACTACGTCATTGTTTCTGTGTTCCAGTGTGATGCAATGAAGTTGCTTCTGAATTAATGCATTATTCATCCAAACCACAGGTCAGCATTTGTGACTACGTTATTAATGCACCCATGAAAATACAGTCAGAAAACGTAAACTTTTTTTTTCTAAGAAAAAAAACAACATGGAATTCTACAAGCAACAACTGACCTGTTAATCCACAAAATCCATTAACTACTGACACTCAGAGGAACATTCCTAATATACGCTCACATAGAAATGGAATCACCCTAATCACTACACTACCATTCCTAAACAAGATTTCCAGATTTACTCTACCTGAAATAGAACATAAAAAGAAGTTATCCTTCATTTGGGGTAGCATCAGTAGTAGCACTAAGCGGGTAACCTTGTGGCTCTGAACAGAAGACAAAATCCTTTCTTCACACTATTGGGTCAGCTAAGCAATCTCTCATAAACTCAGGCTGCAGCTATAGGTAGGGCCATAATACATAACTCTGATATTGTGATGACTTCAGAAAAAGCCTCTGAAACATCAGTTGAAACAGACGATTCTGCAAAAGCCTCAGAAAACACAATGAATCTGCAGACAACTTCAAACGTTATTGGTCCAGTACATACAATGTAAGAACAAGGATTAAGAACCATGTTTGTAAATGACTTACTGCTGATAATTTGCTACTATACTTTTTGTGTATTCCAAAATTCCACGTCAGCAACCTCATTTTAAAATTTCCAAGTTTTACCCAAGTTTTCGCCGTTTATGGTAATGCATCTTTCGCACACTGCAGCTTCATTTTTAAATAGGATGGCTTCTGGCAGTGCGCTCTACAGGAAGACTCACCCTCTCAGGAGTTTGGTTCACTGGGCCCCTCAGGGGATGCATTAGCTCCTAGAAATACTACCTTTTCCTCTGAGCAGCCTGGGATGAAGGAGTACTTTTCCTCTTTATTTAGAAGCTCAGTTCATCTTCAGGCATTAAATATGTGAGATCTTTCTGGAAAGACGATAAGCGTATTTGATTTTACTATTACGTTGATGAGCTGCTGTTTTAATTGTTGCAGATGCACTCAGAGGATGGGATGGGCATATGCTAAATTGTTAGAGTTTTTAAACAGAAAGTCACAATAAATAATCTTGTGAGCCATCTAGGTGGAACATTCAGCTACATAATTACAAAGCTATCAACATGGATCTTTGGAAGGGCATCATAATTATACAGAATACCTAACTAACCAAATACCTTTTACAGCTCATTGACCACTGAATTCAATTATACATAAGCAGTATCAGTTTAGAAGAAGGAATCACATGAATTCTAGCTTCAGTATACTGGCATACATGAGTTTTTTTGCCATGACCACTTTTAATTTATTTTTTGAACAAGATGTATTGTGCTAATGTAGGCCTCATAACAGCGTTACTTTCTGCATGGTCCGCAGCTTAGTAATTATCATACATAAGAAACTGTTACGAATAAGAAGAAAGAGACTACTCAGACGTAAAGTGTTAACAAAGATTTTTCTTAAGTTGAAGAAACACAATTTGATTAAAAGGAGAAGGGATACTAAGTGGCTTACATGCATAAGAAAAACCACTCTACTAAATAAAATTCACACGCATTTTAATGGAGTGCAGTACATACCATTATGGATTCTATAATTTTTCTAAAGTCTTAGATAATTTGTGTATATCCATTTATTGAATGAGTACATAGTGATGCAATCATTAGGTAATACAGTAATTCAAAATGACTTAATATTGTAACTACTAAATCATAGTAGATGATAGGATTTCTAATTTCAGTGATGTGGTATTCACACTTAGTTAAGCTAGATAAATATAAAGTTCATTTAGCAGCATAAGTGGGAATGTAGTGAAAAAGATTGAGAAATTTTTAATAAACTATTTTGATATAACTTTGCTGAGGCAAACTGAGCTGCTACATTGCATATAATGCACAGTAGTCCGAGTATTAAATGTTTTTCTGGTGCTGTCTTTTCATAAAGATGACTGCAATGAAATGCTGACATTGCTGCTTGATGACTACTGAAACACTGCTCGTGTCTGATAATGGAGGAACACTAGGACTGCTCAAAATAATTTGAGCAATTTTGATCTTTTAGGAAGTGAATTTAAAAGTTCCACACCATGAAACGACTCAGTATGCTGGAGATTTTGAATTATTTGGATATTATCCTCAGGAATGATCCCTATTGCCTGTAGTCATTCAACAATTCAGACCCAGCACTTACACTTCTTACAAGCCATAACTAGGGCAAGGTGTACATTTCTAGAAGCAGGTGTAAGATCACTGTATTCCTTTGCTTTGCTATATAGAGACAACTGAGTATTGAAGAAGTGGTAAGATTACCTTTTCTTTAATTCGTGCATGCACAGCCACAATTTCTTCGCTCTGCTACAAGATACAACTTCACTGTCCTCATTCTAGTCAGGAAAGGATGCCTCCTCAAGAGGAGCAAATATGGTTTCCTCCCTCCTTCTGTTGCCAAACTCAGCTTTCCATTTTGAAAAACTGATATTTTAGAATCCAACTGGCCAAAACAATCTGCTTCCTTAATTTCAGTCACTCAGTTGATTTATTAGCTTCTACAGTACAGTCAGGAAGTATGTGTTGTAAGAAGAAACGTAAAAAAAAGTGAGTAAAGTGAATATAGTTACACTGCCAAAAGAGAGGTTCTGAGTCACAGAAGTGTCTTCACGTTTGAATGAAAGTACCCAAGATCCCCAGACCCTCGAGTTGCATGGTTGTAATGTGGATGTATATCAATGACAGCAAGTGACATTTTAAGATAATTCTTGTTATCGAAATGTTGAATATGAAGGAGAAGACACTGCTTCACTACTGCTGGTGCCTGTAGTTGTCAGTAGCTGCTGCTCCCCAAAGCTCCCATGCAAAATCACATACCCTGCTTGTAAGTCTCATATACATCTTCAGGATTCTGACGCACCCAGTGTGGACAAAAAGAACAAGATATTGAGCTGAGTATGACAATGAAATGGTAAAGTCAGAATTTAATCTTTAAAGTTCAGTTCTGGCGAAATGCCATGCTGAACACCTAGTTAAAGTACACCAAACATAGGTTTGGTGCATATGTTTGTGTGTGGAATAAGAGACCACAGATATTAAAGTCAAGGGATTTATACATGGCTACATTTACATGAGCTTATTATCAGCACTAGTGGGTACAAATTTGTGCCACAGTGGTGATGTGAGCCTTTGTTTCTGTCTTACTTTCTTGACAACTGAACAGAAAATGAATGGAGGAAAGGAGGCCCCCTGGAAAGAAAGTTGTCATTTTGTTAAGAGTAGTACCCTCTTACAAGCCATTCTGGTTTTGGGTTATATATAGAAAATGTATATTGTCTGAATAATAGTATATTCCTCGACTCCTTTTTTTAAAGAATCAACGTAAGTTGTTCTTTTTGCAAGTAATACATTTGCAGATAGGTTTCCCCCAACCATCTAAATTAATGAGAAAGCTTTGAAAATAAAATGTTGTGGGATGTGTACTTAAGTAAGTTATACGTATAGTTCATGTGAAAATCTATTGCGCCAGTTCCTTGGTTCAGCAAGAAAGCATTCACAGTCAAACAGAACACTTCTACCTTCAGCTGAATCACATGTACTCTCATTGTCCTCATCACAGATTACTAGTTTATCTGGACAGACTCCTTAGCCCAGAACACATCTGTTCAAACAAGCGCTTAGGGACAATCTATCTTGATTCCTTCTACTAAGTTTTTCTAATGGATTTGTCACAGGCTCATGTGAACTCCAAAAATATTTGCTAGTATTATCCACAGTAAAATCCAATAACAACGACAATGAAAGCGAGGTCTGAGTGAACCTTCCATCAGACCATGTCTCCACCAATCTAGTGATCACTTCATACAGTCCTGTTAGTTGAACAAGGTTGGAAGAAACCTAACTGTTATTTCTTAACATTTCACAGATGCTAAGAAACCACCTAGGCACGTGTACTAATTTTTATTTGTTACTGCAAAAACAGTAACTTGACATAGTTAATTGATAATTTGGGCATTTAATTTCTAAAAGATGATAGAATTAAAATGTTAATCCTCTAGTCGAATCAATTTTTGTAGCTCAGCTGCTACAGAACAGTGATGATATTGTCCTGATTAAGATTTTAAAATACTAACATACATTATCAGTTCTTGTTATCAGTCATCACTACACAGAAACTTACAGCTCATATTGGCTGAAGATGGTTTTATATTTCTGGAGCAGTATGCACCCTATTGCTGCCACTCAAGTGTGCACCTTTGCATTGAGATGCCAAAGAAGGTCACTTGAGACTTCTTACATAGTGCATGAACCCAGCTGAGGTCTGAACTAATCCCAGTAAGAGGATCCTCTCATTTCTATCTAGTGATTTTTGAGAATGAAGATTCCTAATATAATAGATTTCTAATATAATAGATTCCTTTAAGTACTCAGAGAGGTGCTAACCTAGGTAAAGTTAGATAGGATGAAACTCATATAGTAATAAATTAAGTCTTCTCTCCACATTTCTTATATCAAACAAAAGAAAATAACAGCAATCTTAGTTCTTCCAAATGCAAAACTGCTTTCAGTTTGCAATGTACTACAGAAGTGGATGTGAAAAGCATAGCCTTTTCATTTTGCTCATAGCTTTTGAATTATAAGTTTCCAAGTATTAGTGCTGCAGGGCCTGTATACTGAAAAAGTAACAGCAACACGTTAATTAAAAATAGCGGTTTGTATGCCATGAAGTGTTCACTTCTTAAATCTTGTAAATTAGTTATATAAGCAGCAAATTTGCAATTTAATCAGTAGAAAATGAATTGTTTTACATTGTTACTTGTCAGCATTTGCAACGGTTTGAATATTTTTGGTCTTTGCCTCTTGCTCTACTGGTTTTCTAATCTTTTTCAGTAAAGGTCAATTCTGCTGGCATCAGTATATTTAATGTGTTCACAAATTTGTACTAAAGGCCTTTATTCTAAAGTGCTTCGTTTTATCAGTCAGGCACATCAACAGTGTGTATGATTCAGACCTTCTCAAGGCTTCCACTGCCAAATTCGACTGATTTTTTTTTCTTTTCCAAGTGTGTTATCATTCTTGCTGAATCACTTCCAGTCTCCTATTAAACTGATATGACTTTATTTTAGGCAGTAGCAATGTTCATTTTCTAACATAAAAGCTTAATATGTTCACCATTTCACTATCTTTTTCCTCTGGACTCCCTGGTTTTACTTCCTGTATTAAATAGGATGGGAGAACTTTGCTGAATCCTGCACATGCATTTCTGGAGTCTTACTACTGCTACTAGCAGATGCTGATATGAGTACCTGAGTGTATGAATTAATTATTTACGAGCAAGGATCTGAAAGAAACGTGCTCAAGGAGGGAAAGGGAAAGAAAATCAATACAGAAAAAATTGAGTCTCTCATGCCAACTGAAGGACGAACATCATGTACAAAATTATTAACTAACATCATTAGCTGAAAGGCATTGTAATTGGAAAAACTGGCAGAGTCCCAAATTGTCTCTCTCAGCAACAAGAAAGAATTATGTTTTTTTATCATCAGGAATTCTGAGTCCTGGAAGCTCTATATATCTACAGTGATATGAAAACATTGCTCCTGAGGGCACAGACTCTACTAAAACCTTTGTTCCCACTTTTGTCCTACCATTTTTATAGCAAGTATGAGGGCCTAGAAAAAACTAGAAAATACTAATTTAGCAAACTAACGAACAGCCTTTGATCCTACTTCTCCAACTACACCTAGACTTACTGTGTTTTGTTTCTTTCATAACTAAACACATTATCTGAAAAGCATTAAGTATATGTCACAACTTAAACAAAATGAAATAACTTCAGTTAACATCTTATTTTCTTCCATACATAAACAACAGCAAAAAAATGATTAGCCACTTTGTGTTCTTCTGCCATTTAAAATTTTGATATTTCCTCATTTCTTCAACAGATATACATTAAAAATGCAGAGACAAATACATTAATAAGAAAACAAACCCATATTCACTACTTATAAATATCTTACAGTCCAGCTCTTAATTTTATCACATATTTGGGGCTCTCTGAGGGACACAGCAAAAACATACTCTTCTCTGTATAATTCTGACATCCTCTAGCTTTTTAGATTTTTTTTTTTTTATTGTCCCTGTTCCAAAGCAATAAGCCAAAAATGACGCAGTCTGCATGTCTGAACAACAGCATTTTCTTGCTTTGTAACCTTGACGTGGAGAATGCAAGATACTTGTACTTGCTAAGCCATGGTCTATTCAGCATCATTGTGTTAGCATTACTCACCAAGTGGAATTAAAAACTGCACTACAGTTACCATGACGACCAGCTGTCTCCTACATACAGCATCAGTTTGAATTTGTGCAGACCATTTCTAACAATGATTTAAGTCAACAAATTCAGTATTACCCTAAGCTAAAAATCTGGTTTAAGAACAAATAAATATTTTCAGTTTCATAATACTACTTAGCTCAATACATTAATTCCAAGTATGACTTCAGAGATCTTCAGAGAGTTGCAGTGACTTTTCTCAGAATTTAAAGGTGAATGGTAACCTCCTGGTCACTATACAGTTGAGGATCACTAAAGTTATTGACCCAATGAATATGTAAGAATCAATAGTCAACAGGGCATTCTATTATAAGCATTATTTTAAAATTTCTAGTCAATCACCTTAGTAAAACCGACTCAATATAGTAAGTGATGGAAGAAAAACACTGTACTATTTTGACACATTATTTTCATTTTGATTTTATGGCCTCCTTTAAACAGTGCTGCTAAGAGAAGTAGCATATGATTTATTGTCCATTGCATATGGAGAAGAGAAGGTGTAATATTTATAGAAGTGTTTGTGGGGAAAAATGCATTAGAATATTTATTTAATCATTTTCTAAAATTTACATTTGAATGATGCTGTTAATTACCTTGTGTTTTATACCTAACATCATCAGTGTACACTCACTATATTCTTATTAGAAAATGAAATGTTATCCACATCAAAAAGCATCAGCCAGCAATTCTTCATTGGGAAAATAATCTGAAACTTGGAATATAATTTCTGGGCCAGGGAATTCTAAAATTAGTTTATTTTCTAGTAAACTTGCAGGTTTTTGCTTTGTTTTGGTTTTAACAATCAATTGAAAATGCAAAGAGAAGGCCCAGTTGCTTTTGAAACAGCTGACATATAAAGGAGAGAGGGAACAGGAGTATATGAAATTTATATCATATTTACAATGTCTCCTGAAACATCATACAGCTGCATATTGGTCATCAGTATGAAGTTGCCACCTGGCAGTTTTCAGGTCCTTTGATCACCAAGCAAGCCTTCAGCAGACAGCAGTCAGTTTTGATAGTCTGATAGTCTTTACATAAACACATGATGGCAATGATGGCCAGGTCTGCTTGCAGAACAGTAGGATGAATTGTTATAAGGAGAGGGAAAACTAGAATGTCCATAATGACATAAAAGCACATATCAATTTTGCATTTTTATATTGAGTGTCAGAAGAGAGAGAAAAATAAATAGTGAAAAAAAGATCGTTAAGCTAGTAAAATATTATGTATGATCAAACTAAAGGTAATAAAGTAATAACATTTTTATGTAAGAAAATACAAAAAATTCAAAGACAGAAAACTTAAATAGAGTCTATATTTACTAAAGAAACTGCTAATGTTACATACTGAAGTATGTACATATTAATGACACAT
Organism: Pampusana beccarii; assembly: GCA_013399365.1. Lineage (NCBI taxonomy): Eukaryota > Metazoa > Chordata > Aves > Columbiformes > Columbidae > Pampusana > Pampusana beccarii. The sequence goes on along the minus strand of VWYH01006503.1, from coordinate 717,043 downwards.
CCTACACTCACTCATTTTTCTGGAAGCAAGTGCCAAAACTAAACATTACTGCAGATTTTCCTTTTGGTATATGACAGTTACATCACAGAACTTAAAAACATCAGAAAAGAAACTGGACAAATGAGTGTAATGCATTTAAAATACCAACATTCAGAGGCTATAAGGAATTTCATGCTATTATGAGAAGTTTTAATCTGTGATTGAGAGTTATTGAGTCCTAACGCTGAGGAAAATACATAATAATGACAACAAGTTTTAGTTTGAAGATAATGTTTCCAGTTTTAAATAATTTCATTTATGTGGGAACGCTGGTCTGAGGACAAAGACAGAAAAATAAGTATAATCATTGAATTGTACATAAAAGATGGACGAAGGAAGTAGCACAGAAATGTATTCAGTCCTAGATCACTGTAGACACATTTGTTATCAGTGACAGGCAATGTGAAATCAAGCACAAACTGAAATCAAACCCTTCTTTAAGTTTACACTAAATGAAAGTGACAGGAACACTACATGCAAGAAAGAAAAATAAATGGATTTCTATATAACACTTCAATCTTCAATAATGGGAACACATAATGTGTAAATGTGAAAACAGAAGAATTGAAGGCAGAAAAGAGGTGGAAAGCAAGAGAAGGAAGAAAATATAACCTAGGGCTTCAAATTCACAAACCCAGACAGGAACACATTTTTTTGCCAGCAAAAAGGCTGCACAGTCAAAGGTAAATGGCAATGGGAAAACAAATATAATTGTTACTGGAATTAAACAGATCTGTTACAATCCATTAACTCCTAGATTGAGCTGCAATGTAATATCATAAAATAAAATACAAATTAAAAGTAAATCAAGATGACAATATAGGCAGATGTGAATCATTTTGCCCTGAGGCTGAGTCTATACCCTTGTGTCAAAGATACCTTAATGGGGTTGAAATAAGCATTGCTAACAATTAATGGATGTTTTCTTGTTACATTTCAAAAAAGAATTGATGGAGCCATTAAATAAAATAAAGATGATTATTTCTTCTAAAGTCAGGGGAAAGGTCTTTCAGATATAAATTGAAAAAAACAGAAAAAAAAAAAATTCAGTGTCACCATTACGTTCCTCTAAAAGGACTCACCAAAATTTTTTAATAAGCTTGCCAGATCCATACTTCTTGAGTACAGTAGATTTACAGGTGTGTCTGTATTAACATTTTAGTTTAGATTTGGAATACTGCTCTGATATCCAGATATTATTTTCATCCTATCGCATTCATATCTGACTGCCAATTTCCAAGCAAATTTCCTGATGGCATCTCTATTGCCTTGCTTTCAGAAAGTACTCTCACAGTGCACAATTCTGTTTGGATGAAAGAGTCACAAAATATCTTTAAGATATATGCAGGATAGCATTTGAAAAGTCCAGAAGAAAAGCTGGAGCAAACTCTCAAAAGCAGCTTCACTTTGTTACTCCTGATTTAGATCTGCAAAAAGCAAGAAAAGTCTTCCCTTTGCCCTGAATACATAGTTCATTAAGAAGGAAATAACACTAGTTTATTTGAATGATAAGGAGGGGAAAGCTAATGCTTGCAACGCCAGCAGTTTTTCACCTGCTAGGGAAGTTCTAGATTTCATTCTGAGGTCCAAACAGACTCCAGCAGCCCTTGCTAACCCAAAAGCTGAAGAGACTTGTGATGACTTAAGTTTTTGTCTTCACTCTACTCCCACTACTATTGTTATGGCAGTTTCAGCAAGCAGAGATTTGAATAACTCTCTTTTATCTACAGAGGCTGGCATTTCCTTTCTGAATATAAACATTCTAACAGAAATATATTGCCATTTTCATTGCTGATCAACTACTCTGCTGTCAGTCTCTTAGTCCTTAAAAACACTAGCCTTTTCAATGTTTTAAAGTATGTATTTATTTGGTTACATTTTAATCTAATCCTGAAATATATTTTCATATGACTCAAGGGAACAACAATAATTTAGAAATGCACATTTTGAAAGAAGTAGTGATATCTGGCTAGTTTGTGGATTGAATCAATGAACTGAGTAAAAGAAAACCTCTTCTCAGATACACATAAATGAATGGATACAATTTTGAGTTGCATTTTCACTCACACAGTGAAAATAAGATTTTCTGTTATGCAGATAATAAAATATTTTTAAGACTTGGCTGGGTAATGCAATTTAGCCAATTCAAACTTTGTGTTTTAGATAGGTGAGTACATAATAAACTGAGAGTTCCTGAGAGCAGTCCATAATTACCTAAGGCAGAGAGAAGTGGACAGTAAAATTGACTCTGCAGTTAAGAATTGCTGTGTGTGCTAATTTGAATATCTAAAGCAAAACCTTTGCATTTATTATCTTTGTGCATTTCACTGATGGTTTAGAATAGAAAGTTATAAGGTACTCCAATGGGTTTTAAAAAGTGTCCAATGTTTGGTGTGTTTTTTTTTTTTCTTTTCTATCTTGCTTCTATATCCTTTTTCACTCACGATTATAAGAGCTGCCAGAATTTGCCTCCCTTTTCAAAAGCTTAATCAGCCTTTACAATCTAATAGTGTGCACAGTGCTCTTCTGCTGCTTAACACACTAATATTTCTGTTGGTTATGGTTGACATAAAATCCCCACCATGAAGTAAAGCACTTGTTTCAGTGCAGTCCAGAGATGCTTGCTCCATAGTTTGCTATATTGCAGTGATCCTCTCCAAACAAAGGTGCTACAACAAATGAGGATGAATGAGGAATTACATCATCACCCATTTCTCTAAAATATATTTTCTCTTTTTCTTCTTCTGAAATAATGTCAGACACATCTACAGTACTATACCTGTGTAATCAGGTTTTAATTCTGAAGAGTTAAAAAGCATTAATAAGACCTGCATCTAAGACCTTTATTTTTTATGAACGAAGAACAGAAAGTCTCAAACCAGTGAAAACATATTTTATGAAATCTAGGGTTTGATTATATAGTGGGCAAGCACTCACTGTCATTGCACTTCTGCAATGACCCTTTGCAAATCAAACATCTATCTACAGGGCAATAAACAACATTTTAGACTTTTAAGACCGAATAATGGTGTTCAGACATACAGAATATACAAATCAGTGTACTTCTCATTAATGTAATTAATATTCTAAGTTATTTAATTATATTTATTGAAAAAGATTCATCTTTCAACATTCTTAAGTACATACATGAATAATATGATTGTATTTCTACTTAGATTGATTTCCATGATCGTATTTGTTGAGTATATAGGCACAATTTATACTAATAATTCCATGGTAATTATTACAATTTTGACAGCTGCAATAAACTTCATGTTTTCTTTTTGGGCAGTATTGCTTCCTTGGAAAAAATGAAATGAATAAAACAATTGGTTATGAAGCTAACACAGCATTATTTAACAATAGACTTCTTCACTTGAGATTAAAAAAAAATGTTAAATCTAAAGCCCTGTTCTATCTCTTTAAAATGCATATAGGTAAACACTTGTATAAAGTAACATATTAAATGTAAAATTGAAAGTTAAACAATACTAGTTAAAAAAAACCCAACTCTTTCCAGGTTTTCTAATTGTAAAATAATTTCATACAGGAGCTGAGAAAGTACTTTTTCATACACTCAATTTAAAAAAACAATAGATAAAGATCCTGTATATGCAGAGCATGTGCAACACACAGTTTGCAGTAACTTGATACCCTGCTGAAAATGTACCATAAGCTTTAGTCAAATAATGTAGCTGGATTTGCACCACGCAAAAGCTTCACCTAGATGTAACTTTGACAGAGTTTTGCAGTTAGCTGTGTAGCACACATCCTTTCTGTTGGATGTGAAGAAGAGGAAGCAATTCAACACTACGAATATTAATTTTCACTTGCCTATATATACCTTGTAGAAACAAAATCATCTAACAAAATGAGTAGAATGCATGCAAGTTAATCTCTGCCCATTGTTTTAATGAAAGACGAAACATGTATGGTTAACTCAGGAAATACTAATAAATGGCACCTATATATAATATTAACAGTTCAAGAAAAAATGCAGCACTTCATCAGCCACTCAAATATACACTGCTATGCAAATTTACAGCAGTTAAGGATTTGCTGCAGCCTCTTTTCTGCTTCGCAGTGAACATACGGGAGTTTATAAAAATATTGCATCATTTCAAATCCAGACTCTGCGTTTTCACTTGCTGTAATTTTCAGCAACAATTAGGATCACTTATCCTAAACACTGAGTGTGTTTCCTGCTTAATCAAAGCACAGCTTCCACTGGTATTGAAAGAGGTGGAAGCATTGAGTGTAGGCTAAAGTTTGTGTAGATAAAACCATTTATTGTTGAAAACGAAATTTCTTTACTTTCGCAAAACATTGATGGAGAGGATGACTGCAAGGATTATGACCAGCTAGAGACTAAATTTATTATATATGTTTCAAATCAGAACCTCCAGTGCGCATCCTTTTGCTCGTGTGGTAAATGACCAATTGATTTTCCTATCTCTAGTCAGCAGTAAATAACCTCACATACACTGCAAGGTGAGGCAGACATCCAGAAAGCCACAGTTTTGTGCAGATGTTTGTGTTTACCGCATAGAAACCAGCTTTCAGAGTCACACCATGAATAGTTGAAACAATTCAGGAGTGCAGGATTCCTCTCCCTACTGCAATGGGTTAAAAAATATCTCTGATATGAAATAAACTTGCCTTTGAAACTGTTTTTTCTGCAGATCTAAAAATGGTGTCATTTTTGTTTAGATGCTTTCTATGGTATTTGATATACACTTTGGTTTTGCTAGCGTCCATACTGTCATTACATCAATCCATTGCAGGTCACACCAACATATGTCCAGCATTACAGAGGTTCAGCCCCTTTCATAAGCTCCTAAGCCCCTCATCCTTTAGCTCCCACAAGCTAAACAACTGAAATTCATCAAAAACCCCCCACACTCTGAATTTAAGTGGAAAGTTCAAAACCAGAATTTTGAAGTCCTTTCTTAAAACTTATAGATCAGACAACAAACTATACAGTTTACTAGCTCTTTCACAATGGACCAGTTAAAAGGGAAAACTGCTCCTATACTTACATATTGTCTCACAATATTCTGATCTTCTGAAAACATGGATCAAAGGAGCACCATTCTCACAGGAATACACTATATCGAATCTCAAAATGCAGTAGATGTCAGACAAGAATTTTGCCCACTGCAAAATATTTCATGAGTTGCATGGAAGCTTATATGACAAGAGTTAAAAGAGAGGGATCGTCTCTATGGAAACACTATGGTCAGCTTAATCAGTAACGGATAGCTCAGAAATGAACTATCCAAATGTTACAAGGCAGTCCAGTAATACAATGATTTGAAACTAGTGCCTACAAAACCAAAATGAAACTATAAAATGGTTCACACAAATTTCCTGGGAGATTTTACCAGCCACAACCACCAAAGAGGTGATTAAACCTTTAATTGTTCTTTGGCCCCACAGTACATAAAGGCCCCAAAGTTCCTTTCACTACACTGTCTGTTTCAAGAATTAGAAGTAAACTGTTGTAGCATAATTCTTGACAGATGACTTGATTTTATATATTTAGTACAGTCTTAGTAACTGACTAGCTAATTTCAGCTTCAAATACTGAGTATTTGAAATGAAATTCCACTAAAAAACAAGAAAGGAATATGCTCAAATATCATTGTTTTAATCAACAGCTTGACTTCAGTCATATTTATTTGGAATGCAATTTCTTAGTTTCACACCAAGCCATTATTTCTGATTTTGCATTTTCCTCAGCCCAGATAAAACACAGCAAAAGACAGAGCAAACTGGCTTCTGCTTCTCCTCGTGCATCACCAGACTTGAAGTGTAGTGTCTAGTCACTTGAAACTACAAAAACCCATTTAATACATCAGTGTCAGTAGCGGCCTAATCTGTACTGTTTAAAAAAAAAAAAAAAAAAATCTAGGTTTTGATGTGAATATACAAACTCGTACTTTAAAGTACTTCACAACTGGTAATAACTGGTAATGGCTTAGTCCAGAAAAAAACTTTCACCATAGGTAAAGATTCAAAATGCTGTACAAAAACACATTAACCAGTCCTTATTTTTATAAGGAAGAGCTAACATATCCAAAGATTGGGATGAATTAAAACAGAACTGAAAAAAGGACACCCAGACGACAGAAACTGGACTAGGAGAAAATGAGAGCTAGGAATAGACAAAGTATATGCAATTACATTCTTTTGCTGAATTAATTTTGGTCTTGTCCCCCATATCTCTTCCATCTCTCTGTTGCACTGAGTGATAGTTTCTGTAACTGATATACTGCATAGGGTTTTTACAGCTGCCAGCAAAGATGGTGATTATAGTGTGTGTGCACAATTATCTTAAATCTCAAATCCAACATTTAGCATGACTATTTTTACTTTAAATGTTAACTACATTTTTATCTGGTTTTTTTAAAGTACACAAAGTATTTTTACAGGTCCGCAGCTTGGGGATAATGCTGCTTTGGCGTAAAGAACATTACAACTATTTATCTTTCTTGTCTTGTTTTTTTTCATATATCGATAGGTTTTACTAAAAGAAGGACAGAACCTTTGAGCCACAGCTGAGTAACTCTGCTTTCACCTAACTGAAGACCACAAGTATAAATTGAATGCAAATCATCTCAAGAAGAGGCAGACATATGAGGTTTTTTGACATAAAGCCTTTGTTTTGAATGTTCAGTGTAAATATTTCTAATCACTTCTGAAGACACTGATGCCTTTACACTTTGCCTTAGTTCAGTAATGACACATCTTGGTGAGAATATCAGATAGTTATAACAGATAAATACAGAATACAGAGGCATTGATACGCAAACATACCTGAGATTGTATGTCACTGAGCACTGACCGGTCTGTGCAGCTCTGGCATTCAATATTGTTAGCACTGTTGCAGGTGAGAGAAAGCTGCAGGCCTTAAAAGTTGTGCGGGAAAAGCAGTAACATCAAACTTTTCAGCTTAAGCAAAGATAGAGGCTTTCAAACTTTGAAAAAATTCACACCACATCTGTATACCTACTTATAAGACTAATAATTGATTAAAAAAAATTCTAGCTTATCTGTGCCAAAAAATGTGACTCTGACTTCAGTCAGCATTCGTTGAGCAAAGACGAACTACTCCAACATGCACTGTGTACAAGGGATGGAGCAGGAGGAGTTCAAGATGAACTCACTCTACTTGATTCAAAAGTTAAAAACAATAAAAAACTAAGAAGAATTTGCCATTTTGTAGATAATTTGATCACCACTACACATACCTGGCTTGAACCATAAGAAGGCTAATTATGCTCATTCCTGAGATTATAAAATGTATGTATTTAAAATGTTCTTAAGTGCAGAGACTTGATAATAATGGTGCTGTTTAATATATATGTGTTGTACTACAAGTGCCTTAAAACATCACTGGCATGCTTCCATCAAGAAGATTACCTTATTTGCTTGTAGTACATCTGAACAATGAATATAATTGTTAGTTCCTTGTTTGTACTCAAGATCTCATTTTGAGGAATAAATACTTAAAGTTTACATAATTTAACACAAAATCAAATTATCACCAAATTAAAGAATATTGTCATTACAAACATAATTACCAATAGCCATGATTCAGCAAAGTTTATCAGAGCTAAAACTCAGTAAGCATAATTGTTTTCAAAAAGAATTTTTCACTGTACTTGGTACCGATAATTGAAATTTCTGATCTCAGTTTATTAGCTACTAGTAACAGCAAGCCTGCATCCAGAGGAAATGGTGTTAAATCATCGCTTTTCTTTGATATCTGTCTGGCAGATAAAAACCTAAGTGTACATACCAACATGTCTTTCTCTTCATGCAACATGATTCTGTGAAAGAGCATGGTATAGAAGCTACACTGGCTTTCGACATACTCCAGTAGTATTTCAGACACTATTTCAGTCAATTGATGAGTTGTAATTTATGCAGAATGAATGTAGATATTTTTCATCTGCTATTTGGATTGTTATGATATTTACAATAATATAGATATTTATTATCTTTATAATGAAAGTGTCAGAAGTAGTAATACTAATACATACAAATGCTGAATAAAATGAAAATAAGCCTTTTTTCAGAATTTAGGTATGAGATGTATTCTATTAGTTTTTGTTTGACCAAAGCATTGCTTTGTTGGGCATGATGGCAAGTAACAGCTTTTACGGTTCAAATGGCATGGCATAGGACGTCTTTAAAAAATACCCAAATACCTTTAGAATTGAGTTTTAACTGAGGAAAAGAAGCTTGCTACCAAGAATAAAATACAAATCAGTCATATAATCAGTTTGAGTCACCATGCAGAGCCAACATAAAGGATAAAGGAAAGACAGAGAGATATGTCTTGGTAGATACATGTTTTTCTTTTGATATATTCCAGACTTGAACAATGCTTTGAACTGATTAAAAAGGTTTTAACTTGGCACTGCAAACCTGCTTAGACTTATATATGATATAATTTTGGAGAATACATGAAAAATACCTCAGTTTAACGTTGATTGTAACACACCTTTCTCAGCAATGCAGTGAAACCCAGTAACCTGCTGAAACTCAATAAAAAGTGAGAAGACATAGCTACATGTACAAAAATAAGGATAGTGGAAGTTTTTCCTGGCTGTTTAATGAGATCACAAACGAGGTTTTGCAAATGAGTCCTAAACATGAGAGGCCAAGAGCACACTCTGGGAATATGCCAAGTCAGACATTCCGAAGGACGTGCTTCATAGGGAAGAATATGGTTTTGTCTACTTGTTTGCATGTTATGCTGAATTTTTGCATGGTTAGGTTAGTGCACCCAATTACTCCCACAGAAGCAATAAAAACACATGTAGTAATTTCTCATATTAGAAGAAGATGTATTCATATACTACAGATAATGTCACAATTGCAGAATTATGCTGTTTAAAAATGTTAACAGAGAATAGAAGTGACAGGTGAAACTAAGCGATTTGCTTAGCCAGCAATGCTGAACTTCATCTTTTAACAAAGGGAAAGTCACAGATCAGAATATAAATTTCAAGCTGTGAATTCTGCTATGCTTCACAAGTGGGAAACAAAGCCATTAAATTTTAGAAGTTCTACTTGGTGGATATTTTGACATTTCAAAAATTATTTTGATTCTCTGTAATGAGAGTCATATTTTCTCCCTTAAGGATCACCAAACCTAAACTGGCCTTAGCAGCTAAAAATAGTACAAAGATGATAAAGATTCAGAACAAGATGAAGAAAAAGCATGTGAGGATGAATACACAGTTCAAACATGGAGCCACCAAAGATGATATATTTGTGAAGAGGCAGAAAACCAACCCACATATAGATCTTCATAATAGAAGTTTTGGTCCTACTCCAAATTTATAGTGCTCTTGCTGAGTAGCTGTTAAAGAAATACATGAAGCACTTCATTATGAAATTTCCCAAACAATTCTGAAAGCACAGAGGGAGAAGACAGAAGCCAAACTTCAGGAATTTACATCATCATGTAAATGTGTTCAACACTCTCATGGCTACAAGGGAACAAAGTGCCCAACCTTTTCTAGGGGCAGGAAGCTGGAAAAAAAAACAACCAAACAATCCACTTATATTGCTCCGAGGTAGAACTTGCTAGCATGATATTGGAATGTTGACAAAAGACTCTGAATTCATGTATAAGACTCAGCATAACTGTGGTTAATTGGAACCCCACAACTTCTATGCATAATTGTCATTATTTTGCCTTCTACATGAATTCAGTCTTTTGTCAACACTTCGATATCATGCTAGCAAGTTCTACCTCGGAGCAATATAAGTGGATTTGGTTTTTTTTTGTAAAAGCAATGTTATTCTAGCTATGTCTACTCTCATTGCCAGTGCCAGAATCACTGTCTGTGACATCAGTCTCATCATGTCAGCAAAAAAATTTCATTTGGTTCCAAAGACATGACATAGAGGTTTTTTGGGGAACTAGTAGCATACATATTTTGATATAAGAAGGGGACTTCATGCATTTGATTTCTAGGAGACCCTAACGCAATTCAAGATCCATTTGCAAGACGTCCAGGTAAACGTATCTTAAATCTGACTTCAAGAACCCAGATCTACAGCACTGTACAAAACCAGTAATGAGGCTGGATTTGAGAAAAGATTCAGTTCGTCTACATCATTTACTCCTTAGAGCATTTTGGGACAAGCTTTATAGGGGGACTCAGCAAAGCTCCTGTGCGCTTGGCTAGGCAATGTGCCTACCTGCCTCATCATATTCCGTCTGTCTTTTTGCTGACATTATAAGACTGATGTCACAGAGAGTGATTCTGGCATTGGCAATGACAGTAGACATAGCTAGAATAACACTGCTTTTAACCAAAAAAATTGCAAGGACACCTGCACTTAATGTCAGAAATCTGTTGTTCCTTCAAGCAGAAATACATCGCAAATATGTTGTCTTTATATTCAAGATATAAAAGCACAGGTTCAGAAAAAGAAAAAAAAATCCTAAAGATCAGGGAAGACTACAAGATCTGCTTAGGATTCAGACTGAGCAGGATATACACACTTCAATGCATGAATGTGCTGACTGAGGCGTATATTTCAATTCACACTTCTTTTTACCCGAGAGAATTTGCAACGTTCAGTCTCATATATAACTAAAGTAATTCATGCCCCTATATCTTGCTATCTAAAGATAACCACTGGTAACAGTATTTGTGCAAAAGAAAAAAAAATCAGCTAATTTTAGCTCGAGACTAACTTAACATACTCTGAGAACAAGTGTAGCACAAATATAGACAGAAAATATTTCCTCATCTGACAAAAAAGCAATCCAACAGGAATGCAAAATTTCTATTACAGAACATTTACATGCCTAATTCATGGCTTCCCTTGAAATATTGCACTTGTCAGGAGCATAAGTTTATGCCATTTGAATTACTGTAGCTGTTCATACAGTAAAGATAAGGAAGTTCATATTGTATATTCTGAAGTTAAATTATTTACACAGTTTTACAAAGTTTTGCAAGATTGGCAAGTGTGACCTTGTCAATTGCTTCATATAAATATTTAACTGTCATGAACTCATGGATTTGTCCAGCTTCTCAGTGAATTAATTTGCAATCAAGTGCAACAAGAACTGAATATTGTAGTAAACATCAGCAAAACAAAAATCTGTTGTGAATAAAAGAACACTTCCCAACCCTATAGCATCTTCTATTCAAACATTTGAAAGTGTTCCATTAACATTTCATGTAATCATACAAAGTAGTATTTATCCCTTAATTGCTCAGCTTGTACAACTGAGTCTCAAAGAATTCAGGTGATTTCAGCATCACCATGCAGAAAATGGCATGCAGGCAAAAATACAACCCAGCCCACCTGCATGCTAGTCTGAAGCCTTACCCAAAAGACCACAACTTGTGCCTCCTGTCAAACTTAACAGTTGAGGTACTAAAAACTGTCCAACCATAAAGCTCTCTAGAGGTTCCATTGGTACTGCTTTACTATTGCTCCCTGTCTTTTCCATGTCCAATCCCTTATTCATCTTTGCAGCGCTTTGCTGACTCAGTATGTTAATGTTCTTCTTGTATGGGAGACCCAAGACCTGGACACAGAACTCCAGCTGTGGTCTCACTAGTGCTGAGTAGAGCATGTGATGCAGACGGACTGCAGTATCTAGCTGGGGCATTCATGATCTCATGCAGTCTAGTGATCCTAGTCCTGCTAGAGTGTTGAGCACACTAAAAATACTTTCATAAGCCTCCTTAGGGAGATGGATGACTAGACAACAGAAAATTTAAGCAGCAAATGCAACTAATGCTAAAAAAGCACTAGTATTCGAGCACTAAACATCATACAATTTTCACAGAAATGCACCGGAATGGGCCTGAGGGCTGTTTCTACTTGAAAGGCTGTAGACAAAACAGTAAACTCCTACTCTTTGGTTAAGTTGTCATAGTAGAATCACAGGATTTACTGAGATTTTTATCATTGATCTGTAAAATGGTGACTGTAGATCACAGACCATCTTCAGTCCCCACATTCTGAAAGCTTGGAATGAATTCGTGATAACTGTCAAATATGCACTCAGATCTGGATCTGAGTGAAATGAATGGTTATGAATATACTGCATATAGGTTTTCACTCAGTTCCAGAAGTCTGAGAACACGCCTTCTCCTATTTCTTTGCTGTTCATCAATTTCTACCCACTGTTCAGTGCTATTTGTTAAAGTGCTGCTTAAACAAGAATATTAAAATGTTGTGAAATAATAATAGTACAATTTAAAAAATGCATAATAAATGCAATTGGAAGAAACACTGGATTTTTAATACGTATTTTGAGTAAAAATTACCCGAGAGTCTGGTCTGGAAGTCTATGTTTTGATTGAAAGAATCCTCACTTTAAATGTAGAAATAACTATAAACACTCCTATTGAAGTCCTTGGGTGGTATGGATTTGTAATAAAAATGCAGGATGGCCTCTAATGCAAAGAAAACAACACAAAATTCCCCAGGACTGAAGAATATTTTTAATAATCTCCTGTAAATGAAAAATAAACAAACAAAAAACCCCACAACCAACCAAACAAAAAAATCCCCAAACAAACCAAGCAAAAAACTCAACCAACCAAATAAAAACAAACAAACCTCCAAAACCAATGAAGTGGAGAATGGTAACAGTAATTATTGTCAAGTGTCTTATAAAAAAAAAATCAGTGCGTGCTTTATACGTGCTATTCAAAACCAGGAGAAGATCGCAAAAATATAGATGGATTCTCATCTGATGAGGTGTACTACATATTTACTATGTGATGCCACATATATGTTATTAGTCTTGAATAATACATTTCCTGTAGTGAAATTTTCACAGACTAAAAATATGAAGTCGTATACACGTTATTATGTAACAAGCCCCCAAACTCTCATTGTTAGAGAGACCTGTAAGTCTAAGGAAGCACTTCAGAAAAAAGTAATGAAAGCAATAAAAATTTGGTGTCTTCACCGTAATAAAAAAATACGTATCTGTTTCAGAGAGATTAAATAAAAACACATATAAACTATAAGAGAGTCCCTTTATGACCTTATAAAACTGATGTTTACACTTCAAAGAATATTTGTGGAAAGAAACAACCATTGATACAACCAAATAAATAATTTTCAATGGCTACAACACATGTATATGATATGTACATGACCAAGTACGAATTTTGAGTTAATTTTCTGTTCATAAGAGAAATTTCATTTTCAAGTATTTAGAAGTAAACTCTAGATAGCCTTGCTATCCAAGAAAATCAGTTCTACATACTGCAAAGTAAAAAGAGAGAGCAAATTCCTCCCTTAGGGTTCATAGCACTAGAGCAGCTGTTCTACAGTCATCACTGCAGTCTGTAGGCTGTAGCAGCCACAGCTGTTATACATTACCCTAAACAGGCATCTTGGGCAGTAGATTAATGTAATCACAGACTTAATGGTCATCTTCCCTCCCCTTGAACTTATCAACTCCTCCTTACTATTACAGGGGGGGAAAAAACACTTGGAGATTTTCCCAGTGTGAACAAGGAATACAGAATTCCTGGTGTGCTTTCAATATCTTTCTCCTTAGCAAAATATTCCATATATACTGCCATGTGCATTGCACAAAACAGTGGAAGTTTGCCTTCTAAGCAATATATTTAGCCTCTACCATCTTCATTTTCCGTTTATTTTTCTGTATAAGCAAACTTGGTTTCTGAAGTGTACACACTTTAAAAATTATATTCTGGACATGTATTTGAAATATGCTCTCTAATCTGCTCAATAAATAGAATAATTAGCCAATACTTATTGCTAATCTGCACATGCATTTCATACCAAATCTTATTTAAAATTTCTGCCAACAAAGCAATTATCTTTCAGATTTCAATTCTATTTTTTACTTATTCATTATGATAGTCTCCAATAATTTAACACCCCATGTTCAGATTTGTTAGAATCTTTCTAGCTGATCTTACAATTTCTAAGCAGTATCTTGGTACGTTCCCAGTTTCCACCCTTCTCTCAGTATTGCACATGCCCTTAAAAGACTAATGATATTCTCTTTTCTCATTTAGGCTTCTTTTCTCATTCAGGCTTCTTTTCTCTTTTCTTCCTCCTGTCACAAATGCTGTACTCAATACATTGATCATGACATACTTCCCAGTCATTTAGCACAGTTCACTAAAATCATCATATTTCAGTTTATGAGCTCAGATTTTTTTTCCCTTTTAAATAAAAGTGTAACAGTATTCTATCAGTATGTTACTTTGATACAGTGTCTTCTCAAGCTATAAAAAACACACATATAAAAAAGGATAGTACCAAGAGTGTAAACAATATTATCTACAAAGGAATAGCATCAATTTTTCAGAGAGGGTGGTGGATTAAGTTGCTAATTAACAACAGGTAAGGTGCATTAAATCAACCAAAAAAATGTTATTAAAAATTGCAAGTAGAGGAAGCACGAAAGGGTCATTCATTAACAGAAAAAGGTCAAATCACTGACAACAGAGAAAGCTAACACAGTTTGGGTTTTGGTTTTTTTTTTTTGTTGTTGTTGTTGTCTTTAGAAAGCAACTAATTGTGACCAAGCACTTGGTATAATTTTAATAAAAAAGGAGACAGCACAGCAGGAAAGAGAAAGGGTAAAACAATATTTAGATTTTCAGTTCAGCAAGAGTTGGCAATTTAAGATAAGTATCATCAACTGAAACAAAACTTTAGCTGTTAGGCCTGACAACAAATCGAAGAGGGGGAGGTCTCAGAATTAAGGCAGCAAACCCACTCCTTACACTTTCCCCCCTCCTTTTCATATGTAGCATGGTATTCACAGATGAGTGGATTAAATTGGGATATGTGAAAATTTATTAGAACAAATTATTCAAAAATCAATTTCGAAGCACCTGAGGATAATAAGATAATAAACACACAACACAGATTTGTCAAGAACAAATCATATTAAACTAACCTAATTTAATTTATCTTTTGGTCAGAGTAATTAGTCTAGTGGATAAGAAGGAAGAAATATTTGCAATGTATCTTAACCTAGGCAAATAAGGGAAATGCAGTCTAGATGAAAGTGCTAAAAGATGTGCACACATGGGTTGGAAATAAGGAATGCAAAAAACAGGTTTTGACACAAGATTACAGCAGAAAACATTTCTGCTTGAATTCCAAAAGGCCTGTTTGGGTCGGTTGCCATTATATATTGTCATGAATGATTTAGATATTGCCTAGAAGACACCAACATTCTAAATAATTTATGAATAGATTATTCTAAGAATATATAAAATTTTCTGGAACAAGTGAGAAATTTCTTGAAAGCAAATGCAAACTATTATATTTTAAAAGAAAACATTCATGAACACAAAGGTGACACAACTGGTTAATTCAACAGAAATAGAAAAATTTAAGTTATCTAACTTCGATGCTCAAAAACCGGATATACTGTTTGGAAACAGGTTACAACAGGTAACTGAAGTGTCATATGAAAGATGTAAAATGCTACTATTCCATTTTGTTTGAAGTTTTTGAGGCCTCAGCTAGAGTCCATAGTGGGGTATCCTACTTTCAGAAGACAAACGATCAGATAAGATGATTCTTGATGTAATTTGATCCATTCAATAACTTTTTTTAGAAGGCTGAAAAGCAACATGATAATAAAGTGTGTTTCATATTGCATGTGATCAATCATTTTCATGATATGAAGGGAAAGCTGGCTTATTTGTGAAGAAGATATATAATAGTTCTGATATCTGGAAAACCTTTTCAAGTATTGGAAGAAAGAAGTTCATCAGTAGTTGTGAGAGGCTATGATCATCAATGGCTCTAATGAAAATAAATAAATTTGTCAGGCTAGTCTACATATACTTGAAGCCACCAAAAAGGAGGAATTATGTAGAAGTGATAGCTCTGCAGTCACTTGCTGATTTCTTCTTCTTCTTCCTCTGTGGTTAAGCAGTATGATCTTAGCCAATTTTGTTTGGTTTTAAGATTCTGCTTCAGCAAAAAATGAAATAACTTTTCTAGAAGACCTTTGTACTTTCCAAGCCAACAGATGCCACAGTTAATGGACAGGTCAACAGGCCAGAGACAGAGAAGGAACTAATTAGTTAGCTTTTGGGAAGAGAAGACTTAAGGATGTAGTACTTCTGATGTGAGAACGACTCCCACCTAGGAACCCCATACTCTCCTCTCATTGTTCACTCCTGCTACAGCATCTAGAACCAACTTACTGAGAGTCACTAAAGCTTAAACAAAGCCAAACAGCATAAGAAATCCCGTTATTCGGACGTTGGAATGAAACTTGTACTGTTTGCTTAACTGTGCATTTTTTGAGGTTGACATTTGGAATTAAGTTTCTTAAGAGGCTGCTATGGCACACAGTACTTTGGTCACATGATGTGTCTTTTTAGTTTACAAGTAGATTATATGCTGCAAAACCATTAACAAATGTTCCAAATGCTCCAACTCCCAATTTGATGTCTGGAATTTTGTTGCAAATTGGAAGTTTACAAAGGTACAGTCTAATTCGGAGAAATAGAGTACCTTACCACCTACCTATCTCAGGCTCTTGCTTGTCTAGCCAAGTATGTTTGGTGATGGAAATAAAAAGACTACCTTGTAGCTGAGTATGTATTCAAAGTACACATAGTCATTAAAACGAAACAAATGAAAACCAACAGGTACTTTGTTGATTCTGGGAGTGATTTTTGGTAACACTATTTAAAGACAAATACAGAGATTAGAGTATTTATACTGAAAAGTTAACCAAAATGATAAAATTAAAAGTTAACCAAATGATAAAACACAGAATAAACTCCAACTTTTAACACAAATAGTCATACTGTTCTATAGCTATCCCTCTACTGCAGAAATAAGCACTGTGCTAACTACCATGAGAAGCTCTTATCAGTGAAACTACCTCTATTCTGACCATAAAGACTCCATCCTGTCAAAAAGTAAATTCAATTTATCCCAGCTGCGGTGTGGGTGTTCATGAATTTGTGCCAGCTTTTGTATAGAATCATAGAATGTCCTAAGTCGGAAGGGACCCACAAGGATCATCGAGTCCAGCTCCTGTCCCTGCACATGACAACCCCACAGATCACACCATGTGTCTGAGGGTGTTGTCTTTAACACTGTCAGGCTTGGGGCCGAGACACCTCCCTGGGGAGCCTGTTCCAGTGCTCCACCACACTCTGGGTGACAAACCTTTTCCTAATGTCCAACCTAAACCTCCCCTGGCACATCTTCCTGCCATTCCCTCTGTCATTGGTTGCCATTGGTTGCGCCTATCCTTCCTCTTCCTCTTCTGAAGAAACTATAGACTGCAATGAGGTCTCTTAGTCTTCTCCAGGCTGAACAAACCAAGTGACTTTAGCCATTCCTCATACAGCTTCCTCTCCAAACCCTTCACCAACTTCATAGCCCTCTTCTGGACACTCTCCAGTAGCTTAATATCTTTTTTATACTGTGGCGCCCAGAACTGCACACAGTGCTCCAGGTGAGGCCGCACCAGTGCGGAGCCTGGCTGGCAATGCTGTGCTTGATGAACCCCAGGACACGGTTGGCCCTCTTGGCTGCTCAGGGAAGCAGCTTTTGGCTGGTTTTGGAAATACCTTCATAGGATTAGCTATGCACTATATCTTAAAGTGCACAAATTGTTGCTTGGTTGTTTGATTAGAAAAGGAGATTTGGTTACATTTGAGATAGGTATCATTTTCCAAGCATTTTGAGTTGTCCCAAGACATCTCTATGCCTTACTTGCTTGGGATTATATAACAAAACAATGTTTTTTTTTCTTTTAATTTTTTTAGTTCAGCTGAAAATAACCCACATTTTTCCTCTGGGTCCTTCCTACATGATATTTAGGTTTGGTGCTAATTTCATTCAATGTTTATTTATGCATTAAAATAATCTGTGGTTTTGTGTATACATATATTTTAAATTTGTAAGAAGAAGCACAAACTTCTTCGGTAGGAACAGATACCTGAATAATGCAGCAGAAGACCTAGATATTGCTATAACATAGTCCCTGTATGTCAGTGAACAAGCAAGTCTGTGTGATTAAGGAGAGTTCCACTGGAGAGACTGCAATTCACATGTTACCAAAAATGGCAATAGAATACAGAAATAAGTTACTTAACTTGAGATAACTCTCAAGCACATGATAATTGAGAAGACACTCTGAAACATCAACAGGATTTGGCAGTTAGGGTACATTTTAACAAATCTTCAACTCAAATGATGTTCCCATCATACCATATGGATTTCGTATCTGGAAATTCATCACCAGTGCCAACAAATGTCAAAAAGCTTTCAAAGCAACGGCCTTGGAAAAGATTATATATATTAACTTAAAACAATTTATAAACATGCCAAAATTTCTCAAAGTTCATCAGCCTTCCCTCCTCCCTGTGCTTGTCCTGAAAGACCATGAAAAGATTCTGAGGCTCACATGAAGAATGAAGCCTGGGTATTTTCCACTGCAGGGCAGCAAAATGAAGATGCAATGCACCAAATGAAGTTCTTCCCAAATGAGACTTGGAATAGAAGTGGATTTAGCAACACAGAAAAAAACCTTCCCAACAGGACAGTGGTGGCATAACCTTATTAGTGCCATAATTACAGGCTTCCAAAATCAAAATCCATATTTCACTCAAATAGCTGAAGTACTTATTAATTAAATAATGAATGAGATAAAACTAAGAAATTGTTGATATGTGGTGGGTTTTTTTACTTTTAAATACAATTTAGAGCGTTCAGAAGGTGACAACCAGAGAAGTCTAAGGATCTACTACTATATGAAACACAGTTTCTAGTAACAACCTCTGTGTAGGAGCTTTATATATTGTTTACTCTTCCTGGATACAGAAGACTACTGTCAGGGTATTATAACTCAATATACACAACTTATGGCCTACCAGAGTGAAATGCACTATTTTGTAGTTGCTTGTAAAACGAATTTGTCAAAGGTTATAAAGGAGAGTTTAGTCCACTTTTATAGAAAAGCAGTTGTGGTTTATGTTGAAGCAACCATCTATTTGATACAAAACATGTCAGTTTTATACAAGGCAAGCTAGATAACTAAAAGCACTCCACGTAAAAGTATGGAAAGCTTATAAAAGCTGATGTGTTTTAAAAGAAATATATTGGAGCTGCTAGTCCAAGAGAAGGAAAATATGAAGAGAACTAATTTTGCCCCTTCCCTTTCTAAGGCGTCTTCACAGGCAAAAAACCAATAGCCTAAGTTTCATTGGCTGGTTAGCTGATGAGTTATGTCAACCCAGTTAGTGAACGGATTTCCACATGTGGACTCCTGAGAATCTGTGTACAAATTCTAACAAGTCTATAAAAAAGTACTAAGAAAAATCAATTAATAGATACTGTATACCAACTAATGGAAGTAAAGTTTCTTACTTTGTCTACGCCACCAGTGAAACTATACTAATGTCCCAGGAACCAGAACAGCTGAATATCACTGCTACTTGAACCTGAAAGATCACATAGAATTGTATACATGATGCTTCTACATAACATTAAAATAATTTCCCCAAATAACAAATAGCAATGTAAATATGATAGTCTGTGTTTTCCATTTCCCGATCCACTGAAAGAGAACTCTAGTGCAATCTTAAATATCTCTAAAATGCTACCCAAATAAAATCAAATACTCAGATTACTCGGAAGAGTAAGACCTCAGCGGCCAACAAATTATAATGAAATATCAGTGGAGTGACAATTTTCACCTGCGACAGACCATGACAGCAATATTTCTTAAACTGTGAAGCTATTCAGGAACATGTTTGCAAATGGTCAAGATTAAGCACAGCTTTTTTATGCTTTTGCTATTATCATTCTTGCATATATAGATGTTTAAGTGTATATATATATGTGTGTGTGTGTGTATGTATAAGTCAAAATTCTCAGGGAGAGTTATATAAAAACAAGATAATTTCAACAAAAGCCAGGAAATAGTGTATCACTGAATATTTACCAAACATTGTATTGGCAAGTAAGCTTAGTAACTTCAAAACCAGTGCAGCTGTTTTGCAATACTTGAAAGATTATTTTTAGCTACTCATGTTAAGTAGTCATTTCTAGGAGCCTACAAGAATTGCACAGTTATTTCTAATTTAATAATTAACATTTTACTGATATTAATTATTAAATTCATTTCTCAACACAGGAACACTATAAGCTTTCTTTAAGTCCTAAAATAGGAAAAATCAAGTACATAGGAGAAGCAGCTCCTTTGACATAGTTCTGTCATGACCATTTACAAGCAAGTCAGTGTATATCAGGCCTTTCAGCCAAGTGCATCAGATCACACAAGATGCTGAATATCAGATCTTAATTATACTATTTTGGCAGAATATGCAACTTTGCAACACTGGAAGTGCTGTAATTTTAGTTCATAACAGTAAGACTTGCAGAAATCTCCTAATTTTCTATTCAGAGAAAGTGTCTCATTTGTTATTTAGTGAAACATGAACATTATTACTGATTCAGAATCTGACTTTCACTGAAGTCCAGTGCTCTACTGTCTTCTGTAGCTGAGGTGTTATCAGTACAAAAAAGTACAGCAGTAGGTCCAACAGTCACAGACCAAATCCACACTTAACAAGGTTTAAAACATAGTTTATCCTAAGCCACAATTCTGCCTTTTTCTCTAAGAAAAAAAACCCCAGTAATAACAACAACCCATTATAAGATATTTCCCTAGACAACACTATGAAAGAAAACCTAGAGCAGAAAACTGGTGAAGGCCGGAGAAGTGTTCTGGAACACTCCCTCTTCAGGCTAGCCCTGTTCTGACACCCTTCCCTAAGCACTTTCAGCCACTTCCAAAGACAACATAACACATTGATTAATCTTTAGTCCAGGCCATTTCTATGTTCCTAGTTCTTTACCAATGTATCTTAGGTTCAGCATCAGTTAGTTAAGGAGAATATTGATACAACCTAAACACAGATCTTTATGGAGGCTTTGAAATTCATAGGTTGTATCCTACAGGAACAAATGAGCACAGGCCACTCAGAAGACCTGCCTCCTCCAATTGTAAATTCACAGGTAGTGACTTCTCAAGACCTCCAAGGGAACAGGAGGAGGATATTCTGTTGTGAAAGAACTGCATCTGTTTTCACTTCAGGCTGTTTTCACTATCTGCACTGTCCAGTGCAGAAAAACATGCCCAGACCATAGCTGTGACAGTCGCGCATGTTTGTAGTTGACAGGTGCCATTACAGTGCTCTGGAATGTATTCAGGGGAGGATCTCATAATAAAGACTATATCTATTAATTCACTTCCAAGGGAAATGCACATACGGAAACCATATGTAAAAACTGCAAAGGAACTAGAAGTTGGATTTAATTTTGTGAAGATAATTAACATCGATTTATTTAGACTACAACAAAACTGTCTTTTACTTTCATTTGCTTTTGTTTTTACTGACAACCTAATACTGCTTTGATAAATATTTCCTTTCCTAGATACAGGGACACATACTCCACTCAGTAGTAATTTACATGGGCGTCTAAAGTCCAGGAAAAGGTTATTCTAGCTACATTTCAAATGTGTGTATGTCTGCACTTGACTTCCTCAGCATTGATTCCTGCAGCTCTTTCTTTTGGAGACTTGATCAGTTTGAACTTTCAGCAAGATGGTAAATACAGTATGCATTTATGTTCTTAACTGTTCACATAACTGACTGAAGGTCAGGCCTATTAGACTTGGTTCAGCTCACGTCAATTATCCCACCATTGAAGGTGATGTAACTATGATTACAGCTAATTAAGTATGTAATGTTGAGATAGAGTGCTTAATAAGGCACAACATGGGAGAATCAAGTTAACTCTGTCAATCTTTGTAATAATGCATTTTGTCACATAAACAGTCCAACAGCCTATGATTTGTAGATTTGTATTTGGGTGCCTTTTTCTGATAGACAAATCTGTTGTTTTGCGGCAAAATATCTTTCAATGGCATTCAATGCCATTGCACTAAACATATCCTAATATTGAAAAAAGTAAAGCTTATTTTACGTTCTAGAAATAATTCTGAGGTTCTTAGGGACATGGTTTAGTGCTAGATTTAGGTTGTCGTTAGACTTGATGATCTTAAAGGTCTCTTCCAACTAAAATGATTCTATAATTTATCACCTGTAAATGAGAAAATCAGAGAAGTACCCTCCAAGCAGCACCTAGTTAATAACTGTAAACAAAGTAGTATCTATCCTCTCATTCCCAGCAGTCAGTGTTAATTTTCACTGTCTTTGCATAGCTGCAGATAATCAGATTCTTATTAATTTACAGCTATGTTCTAATCAATTTAAAACTCCTCTGAGATTTTGATTTTACCACCTGATCATTTGACAATGTGTAAAGTGGCAGAAGAATACTAGTTAACTTGAGACCTAGATTTTGCCCAAGAGTAAATATTCAAGGTAGCAAAGCAAGGAAAATTCACAACTGAAGGGACATCCCAACAATGACCTCATTTGAGGGTGGCTGGTTATAACCTGGACCATGCATGCAGTCATATGGTCTTACTCCATCCTCCTGGTCACACAGTTTGGAAGGATACAGATGCTGGAATTTTGAAAATCAGAATGCTCTTTCTTCCTTTCTGGGGAGGATTGGGAAAATTCCCGCTCTTTTTCTTCCTCCCAAAGCTTAGGAATCAGCTAAGCCAACTAACTGACATAGTTAGACGCAGACTCAGCTCTGCTTGTAATGCATATTAGAGGTGAGCTGGACGACAACATTAATCTCTGACGCATACACCTGCCCAGAGTTTCAAAGCTGGACTACACTGTATTGTATGTTACCGTTAAATTTTTTTGAAATTGATATGGGAAGAGTTTGAATAAGGAATCAAACCCAGAATAAACCTTAATTTGATATTCAGTGTAAATGTAGCACTTACAATTTTAGTCTTTACAGATGGAATTTCCACTGATATAAACTGATTAGCACCATTGACAAGCCATATGAGTCAAAGATGTGATTCTAACAATCTTCAATGAAACAAGACCTTACATGGGAAATTCTACATATTCTACTGATGTCTTTACATAAAATTTTTAATTTAAAATCACTAGCACGAGTGACCATATTTTAATGTATTTTCATTATGTCCGTGCAAAAGTATTAATTTTAAATATTACCAATTTATTAATTTCTAATTGACAAGGCAGGACTCTATGCTGTCTTACTAATTTGGAATGTTATTTAGCAGACACTTGACATGAAATAAAAGTTATATCTTCTAAACATAAATGTATTGCTACAGAAGCTTTCAAGCTAAAGTACAAGGAGAGCAAAACCCCTTCTATCAAGCTTTCTATGACAAATTAGCACTTAACCCTTGCCATTAGCAGGGTGCCATTAATTATGCTTAGCACAACAAAGACAACAGGCGCTTGTAGGAATGTCATACAAAGGGCTTCACATGGAACTAACAAGTGATTGTTATGATACTGCAAAGTGATATACAGTCTGAAGAAGAATGTATTTCTTGAAAATCGTTAATGGTTATAAACAAGTAAAAATTAGCTAGTATCCCAAATAATACCATAGGCTTTTAGACTGAATGTAGTAATAAAAAAATATAAGCACAGATGTATCAAGCTGATCCAGATTGAGAAAATAAAACATTTCATTAGATATGTTGCAACTTTACCTTCTATAACTGATTTTAACTACATCTTTTCTTTTATGTACAGAAGAAAGTCTTACATTATGGATAAATAAAGAGCAGCTTGGTAGACATTTTTCTAATCTGAACATGCTAGTTACAAAAATGTTGTGCGGTATGTATCAGCAAGAAATAGGGGAGGACTACTTTTCTACTAAATTTGTTACAAAAGATGGAATGATGACTTAATCTGTCCATGGGACAAGAATGTGAAACACAGTTGAGCTGCTATTTCAGCAAATAACTCAATTTTTAAAAATTAAATACACTCATCCTCATTTTAACAAAAACATTATACTTTTCTTCCAGGTTCCTGGGACACCTGACATGAGAGTCATCAAAAAGAACTGCAAGTCTATCACGTGAAAAAGTACAGAGATCATTACAGAGGATCCCTTACTAAAGTCTGGTCAACCCTTGTTCACTTGGAAATCTTGTTCATTCTGTGAATAAACGTGATACAGGCGATAACAATGGAATCAAAAGAGCTGTGATGGTAGCAATGGGAAAATATGGACTTGAGTGGTAGGTGATGTTACCCAAGGTTCACATTCTGTGGCAGCCTTTTTCCCCAAGTACCTTATCATATGGTACAATCCCACTATCTAAAAGGGTAATATTTAAGGTTCCTGTATCCTAAAACAAGAATGGAAGCAAATCGACACAGATCCCTAGAAATTTCTATGATTTATCTTCATCTACTATACTATATAAGTTCTTGCTCTGGGCATTTAAAATAACCACGATAAAGTAATGATCAATATTAATACTGATATAGACATGAAAGATGAAAATATATAACTTCTGTTTTTATGCAGTGATAATGATCTCCAAAGTATTATTTTTTGGTGAACTATTAAGACATATTTTTAAATCAATAACAAGACTGACATACAGTATATATCATGAAAGATCCATAAAAACATATTTAAGATTCCCTTCTCTCACTGGGATAGTAAATGCAACTAGTTCTTACAGTAGAGTAAAACATGCCAATTTAACTGAATGTATACCAAATATTCAGTTCGTCTGCAAGAGAGGTGAAAGATATCAGGGTTTATAAATCACTGTCTGTAGACAGAAAAAAACAACCTTATTTGTAAGGACTATAATGGCTATATAAATGAATTTGCAGCTGCTTATATTTTTTGTTACATCTCCCATATTTCTACAACCTGTGACCACACTCATCATTCTTCTAATTTTCTGAAGCAGGAAATCCAAAAAGACCCCTTCATCTTGGCCTTATTATGAGCAACATAGGAGAGAAGAGGGGAGTAATGTCCTCTCTGCTTGAGTATCTCTCATTTAGTCTTGACTGGAAAGCACTTGAACGCTTGAATACTTAAGTCAATCCTCTTCATATCAAACAGGCTTCATCTTCTCAATTAAAAAAACAACCACACAAAAAAACAAAAAAACCCAAGTATAAATAATACTTACTAGCCCTCCAGAGGTATTTTGAGACTAGCTGGTTAACCCTTACATAATGTTTTAATAATTAATGTATTGTGACATGTTTGCTTGCTATGTATAATCATCACCTACATTAGAGGAGGTTTGCCCACTGGCAAGATGGAATTATTTCTGTGTTTAATGGAAGGTTAAATGAAAGCAAGAAAATGCATAAACAGCTATTTCATATATGAGAATTTTAAATAAGTGTGATAGAGATCTGGATTGCAACTCAGTGCTTCCCCACCCCCCATCCCCCCCCTTATTTCATTTCAATCCACTTTTAAAGCACATTCTACAAGAAAGGAAGCTTTTATTCCTGTGGGAGATAAGAGTAAGAGCAAAAATGGAACAGATCCTGGAAACATTAAAATTAATGATGTCTGAGAAATCATTATGGTTATAAACCATGAGCCTGACAGTTTTAATTCAATGCTCACAAAAACTGAGAAACAGTTAAATAAACTGAAGGACCAGATGGTCTCAGCCTTTAGGGAATTCATTACAGACAGATAAATTGGGAAACAGGAGTCAACAGTCAGAAACTAAAGATATTCTGAAGTGTTTTGAAGGGTCTGATTTCTGATGAAAAACTTGAGAAGATCATTTTTCTAGAGAAAACCCAAAAATAAATGTTGTTCCTGAAGACTGTTTTTCTAAGAGATTTTTAAACGCTTACATTTAAAAAGGTTCAGATTGGATATCTCTATGCCCAAGTACAGGTACTTGAAATGAGTTATTTTTGTAAGAATGGGCATCAAGACTTAACATTGGCAAAGGAGGAGGAAAATTTCCCCACTCTTTGGTTCCATTTGTAACTTTAACTTTTTTGATAAGTAACTCTAAGCAATTAATGACCAGGATGCCATGTAAGCAGGTTGAACCACTCAAGCAGGAGTGTCAAACTCATTTTCACTGGGGGGTGGGGGGGAGGGGTGGCCCACATCAGCCTCGCAGTTGCCTTCAAAGGACCAAATGTAATTTTAGGACTGTATAAATGTAGGAGTAGATACATTGCATTAGAAATTTAAATTAATTGCAGTATATTATTTTGTAAATTCAGTGGCTAAAATGAAGGACAAGTCTTCAGCCCTGTAAATTGGATTTGTATATTACCTTCTCTCTCCTACTTATTTTACAGCTGGTCTTAAAAGAAAGGGAGGACGAGGGAGGACGAGGGAAAAAAGGAAAAAGAAGTCTTACACCTGTAAGAAGTATTATTTACTTCATGGTTGTATCGTCACTACAGAAGAGAGTTATATTCTCCTTCAGGTTGTACAATGCCATGGAAATTTAAGATTGAGGTAATAAAAACCTAACTTCTTTGGTAAATATGACAGCTACCACTATCTTTTGAAAAAAGTTTTATTTTCAAAAGTAGCTGAAAATAATTTGAAATTATCAAACTTTATTTTTTTAATCTGAAAAGGATATTTTCTGATTAAAATGTGGCATTAATTTAAATTGTGTATGTCAGTGCACTTTGAGCTTTAAAATAATTTTTTTCAAGAATCTGTAACTGCAAGTTAAGAGTGGGACTTTCAGAGTGTAAGTAGCTATTCTGGTGTGTCCACTCCTTAACAGGAGGGCAGAAGTTGGAGAAAGAGACAGCTTCTTCCAGTGTTATCTGCTAGAAACAGAATTGCTTAGGAATTCTCACACTTATACTACCAGACTGAATCTAGCTTTAAAACTAACAGCAAACATTTTAATCACCTAGCATATTCAATCAACGTTACACATGAAATTACTTATATTTTTTGTTTAATTCTTACTATTCATTTGTCCACACAGAAATGAAACATCACAACTGGATCTTGCACCCATATTGCCACTCTTGTCAGAAAAAAACCCTGAAGATTAAATAGATATGAAAACTGAACTACCATATTTCAGTCTTTACGGGGCTCTCTTTAGGTCAAAACTCGAGCATTTTAGTGAGCTAGGAGGTTGTCCGGGGGCTTTGCCTGTTCTTCCTTACATATGCAAATGATTCTACTTTCTAGGACTTTAGTTTCGACAAACATATCTGTAGTTAAAATATAACAACATAAAACTTACATTTATTTCAACTTCTAGCACAAATAATTATAGGCAAACAGAACATCTTTCAAGTCATTATAATCTGAAAAAAAATGGAGTTTGGAAAAATCATGCTACATTTTCTTGATTTAAAAAAAAAGTAATTTATTTCAGACATCTACAGTCACTGATGATGGCTAATGCATCAGTGACTCATTAAAAAAATAAGCCATTTTTAACAAATGTAGACTCGTCACTAAACTGATGATAACATCAATCTCAGTCATATAAATCAGTCAACAAGAATATCCACTCAATTTTGCTTCTAAATGATACAGACTGAAACAAATCGTAATCCATTCTTCCGTCTCTATTAAGAGGCAAAAAAACAAACTGTGCATTAAAACCATCATTGTGACTTATAAAACTGTGGATGAAGAGTCATCTAGTAGTAGAGCTAGTATTTTAATTTGTCAATCAGATTCACCAGGAAGAGATTAGGATAATAAATTCGGCTACATATGTGATGATATTATTCAGACTCCTCCCTTTAAATGACTGCTCTATCTATTTAGCATCTAACAGTTGAACAAAGCAGGTTATATTCTGTTACATGGGGTGGAGTTTTCTGTTTGTTTGTTTTCAAAAATGCTGCCAAACAGCTCAAAATTCCCCAAATATCACAAACCAGGAAGATTACTTCTGGTTAATGGAATACAGGGTAAGAAAGTGGGAGTTTGGGAGGATGTTCTCCAGTCCCTCTATAATACTTTGAGCTAACAGCAAGAACAGATGTAAGAACAAGTAAGAATTCCTGCTACTTCTGCAGAGTTAGACAACTGCGGAAAGAAGCTGCCTCTTACAGGAAGCTATTCCATAGTGTGGTTTGTGACTAGTAAAAGGAATAAGAAATCAGAAAACAAAATTAAAGCATTGGAAGCCTCACCCCACTTATGGCCTGAGAAGTGTCACAAGGGTTGCACAGAGCGCAAATGGGTTCACCATCAAGAAAGATTATATACACTGTTCTGGAAGACATTAAACATCAATATAAAAGTACCCAACTGTTTATTTCAAAACTGGTGAAAAATGTGGCCAGTTAGTTATCAGGACAGTTAATAGTGAAATTCAAACACAGAAGAGAATGGTCTGAAACTCCCCATTAAAGGGTACCCATTGCTTTTCCGCAAAAAAAGACAACAACCACCAACAAAAAAAACCCAAGCACTGCAAACAAGAATAAATTATATTGACAAAAGCCAAAATGCAGAAGATCCAAGTTAGGATAAACTTCTAATTATTAATTTTTCTGTTGACCAAATATGCAGATGATACGAAAGATCTAGAGAGGCCCTTCACTACTTTGTTTTTTGTTTGTTTTCATTTGCCAACAAGGTTATCTGTATTGAAAAGGAATGCAACAGCACTAGTGAGGTCACTTGGGTTCAGTATTGGCACCATAGGGTACAAAAGTAATATATTGTAATTTAAATCCCTGAAAGAGACTTTTCACCAAGAACATCTTTCACACATACATACATATATATATGTATATACATTTTATAACAAAAATCTAAATAATTCTACAAATGACATTTTTTTCACTGCTTTCCCCTTAGTATGACCGTAGGCTGGCAAACACTTGAGCTTCCAGTCCTTGCATTCCTCTTTGTCACTTGTAATGTCTACAACTTTGTCTCTCCTAGAGGGAGACTAGATAACATCTTTTTTTTTTTTTTTTTTCTCCTCTTCTTGCTTGACAAGTAAATACATGCTGGCACAAGATTCTAACTGAGAAAAAAATTGCATGTGCATTGAAATGTTTAGAAAAAATAGTCCCCAAAATTTATATCTCACTTGTTTTATTTTCAGACTTTCATACCAAATCGATTTTGGTAAAAGGGACTACTTATTTTTTCTTTTCTCGATGTCTTTTAAGACGGAAGTTTAATTTATTAAGACAGATAAATAACTGCTGGTTCCTTCTTCTCTTATCTCAGTATGTTTCTCACAAATTCTTTATATATTATGGTAAACCACGTATCATTAAAAAGTGCATTCATTCCACACCTCTGAAAAGACATGGAACTAATCTAAACATGTGAAACAAAGGGCAGCAGTAAAATTTTCTGCTCTATGAGATTGCTAGCTGCTCACCATGTGAAAGTAGGTAGGGCGTACTATAATTTGTATATGTAAATATTTCACATCAAACCTATGCCAGCTACAACAGTAAGGAAATAATTTCCATAAATAATTTTCTGTAAGCAGTCTTGAAAACAGCCATCTGACATCAGACAGGCCTAAACCATGTATAGATGTAAATGATTTCACAATAACAGGCATGCTCACACCTGGGTCCATCAATTCTTAATGTGGAAAGCAAGGTAGATATTTCCAGAGACAAAAGGCAGTGATAAGCATCTCACTACTTATAAAATGCTGTGTATCTAAAGCTCAGATTTATTTATCTGATAACAGTTAGGATTCTTGAGGCTTTAAAAAAAGGTTGTATTTTACTTTACAACATGATTTTGTCCATCACTTGGACTTCCCAATACTAAATCTCTTTGATCCTGATAAGGTCAGCACAGAATGAATCAGCCACACCAAGTAAATAATTATTCATTTCAGCCCCTCCACCTAAATTTGATCTAGTGAACATTTCAGAAAAAAGAAGAAAAAGTCAGACCACTTCTAACAAGATTAATGACACAACAGACCTCTATTTTCTACAACCTGCAGCGGTAAGAAAAGTAGAAAGCACCAGCATAGAGTCGTTGGCTGCCCTTCCTGCCAATGTCAACATGTACAAACAAAGAGTGCATACCAGCCGGTACGTGTTCCTTTCCATTTTCAATAACAGGATATGTTATTTATAATATTGGTAATACAGGAATTTTTTCCCAACACATTACCAATAATTGGGAGAATAAAATAATATTTCTCTTCTGCTGACTATCATGAATATCAAACAACTGAAAATTATTAGTCTGATATGATCTAACCTTTGTCAATGAAAAGCAAAAAACCATGCAAGTGTTGATTAATATCATTTACAACAACTATACTGAATTGTTGCAAATAATCAGAGATCAAAGAGCCTACAAAAAGATCAGTAAATTACAAAATAACAAAAAGGAAGCTATTCTATTGTTTAAATACATGACTGTGGAAGATCTGATTGGCAGAATGACTGGACAGATGCTTTTTCAACAGCTAAACAATCTGTGAATCCTTGTACTCTCTTGGTCAGTTCTTGTTAGCGATGCCAGAGAGCTTTTACAATTATTTTACAATTATTTTATAGTAAACTATGCACAGTAAATGCACTGTGACTGTGCACATTTTATCTTATTACAATAACACTTCTATTTTGATTGCATTGTATATTTAGGACTGAAGCATACTGTTATAAAAAACTCTGAAATATAACAAGTGAAGTTTTATCCAGCTTCTCTTATGTTGGTGGTAGTAGTAATTTTAATTTAGGTATTTATAAAAGTTAATGGAGCAGTTGTTGAACTATTTTTACATGGTTTATATTGCATATGTTTAAATAATACAAAAACTTTGCTGAGTAAGAAGATTCACAGCAATTAAAAAATAACAAGAACTTTTGGTTCAGTGTGTACTATGTATAATTTTTTTTTTCCAATCAGCCAATCTAGTTGCGTTCTAATTATCTAGTTGTTATTGAGATTGTCTCCAAGGAGTCTGTTTAATGATCATTCATTGAACTGCTTTAACTTGGAGGAAAATAATTAGTCCTTTCACAACCAAACCACTAACGATGCAAAAGCAAACAGGTGAATACATAACACATGAAGGCTGCTTGGTTAATGTTGTACATAACATAGGTGTAATATTTTGACTGTTTTTCCAAGCTTGCTGCAAAGATTTCAGTGCAAGTTAAAGAATTTACTATACCTATGAAGTTTGAAAGGCTTATCTACACATCTTTATCTTGGTTTAACTGTTGGATGATCATGGAAAAAAGAAAAAGAATAGAGCTTCCCCAAAAGGGAACCGAGGAAGGATGTAAAGGTGAAAATTTACAATAATTTTCATTGATCTTTAGAACTTCGATCACTGCCAAAATTCATACCGCCTTTTAAAACATGACAGCTAAAGTCAATTGAACATAATTTAATGTTTTAAATTGTATTTATTTTTTAAATTCCTTTATAGCTGAAATATGGGTTCCATATGGCTCTTCTCAAATTCTCCCAAACCACCTGGAAATACTACTTTCTATCCATTGAAGTTCTTCCCATGAAGGTAAGCTGTAGTACTGTTATACAGCAACAATCATTATTTACCCTTTTTTCCCTTCATACCGGACATGCATGATTTCTCATACAGAGGCCACAGGTCAGTCTATATAAAATTACTGGAGCAGTTATTAACTATATTAACTCTATAACTATATAGATATAACTATATTAACCTACAGGAGCAGGTTAAACTCTTAACTATTTCGCTAGGAGATAGTACCATACCTCTCTCACAGACTTCTTGAATCAGAATGACATCCTATTTCCCTGAAAACATCAAGAATCCTTGCTGTTCATTAGAAGCCAGATTTTAATCCAGAACTGTATTTTGAGAAACCTTGTTAAACTATGCTTAACTTTTTGACAGAGCATTATCTTATGACCTAGACAGCTAATAAAATCCTCCTCCCTTTTTCACAATGATGCTGTTACCTGTCAAAAAAATTAGGTTGCATCTCCATTACTCCAAGCATACCATATATTTAGTGGAGCTAAAAATGGACTCATCCTCTTGAAGCAAGAAATTTCCCTTATGTCCTCCAAGCAGCTGTAGTTTTTATCTCAGCATCAATCTGTTTTCAAAGCACTTGACAAAACCACTTAAAACTTACACCTTTATCTATTTTACATGCAATATCCAGTACATGTACAATTTTAAAAGCATACGTACACTCCTGAGTAAAATGCTAATAAAGGTATTGCAGTGTTCAGAGCTAATTTGATTATTTCTCTCAAAGTTACATGTCATTTCTTGTAATACCTTACCTATACACTTTCAACATTTTAATAACTTTGCCAATGCTATACTGTCCTTTGTCAATATCTGATATTGGGCTACCTGTGAAATGGAACCCATGACAAGATTTTGTCCCTAACAATGTGAATTAGGTTTTCATTGTATTAAAAAACAAAACAAAAAAACCAAACAAACCAAACAAAACCAATGAACAATTGTATCAATGCTAAATATAATGCAGGTTTTCCTAATTCCTGTTTTTTGAAACTTGATATCAGAATGACCAGACAGTTCAACATATTCTGCGACCTGAGAAACCTTTGTTGACTTCTTTGAAGACAAAGAAAAACATGGAACTGTTTTGCCAATAAATTTGTCCAAAAACTTCCCCCCAAAATGGTTAGCTAAGAGTTTCATCAAGCAGATGCATAAGCTGCCATTATTATTGCTGTGACAAATGTAATTTGGATTTTTTGTAAGAAACCTTATCTAAAATGAGTATGACTACCATCAGTAGTCATAAAGGTTTACAATTTTAGGTACATCTGGATAAAGATATACAGAGAGAAGTCATGTCCACCAGTTATCATCATTAAGTAAATTTGAGTTACTCTGTACTGTAGGGTGGTCACAAAGAACAATGACTATATGAAATCACTGTGTCTGAGTACCAAAGCTTTGAGCTTCAGTAAATGTGGGGTTAGCTGTGACATCTGGAGTCTAAGACAGGTGCTCTAAAGTGCTTTTACAAAGACCTACATATTCTCAGCTATTTTATTTGTGGAGCTCAGGGAAATGGTTAGGTGACATGAAGAGTCCTCTGCAGAGATTTACACAGAGGCAACTGTGTATTACCTGTTAGTGTTGCTACTGTCATCTGCCAAGTTAAGTGCCTCAGCTCAGTTGAGTCTTCATGTGCATAAATGACTTTTTAGTGATTAAAATGTTTTATTTCGATTGTGGGCTAAGTAAATACCTAATACAAGAAAAAAGACAAACTGCCTTTTTTTTTTTCCCCCCAATAGACATTTTTTAAATTTCCCAAATACAGCCATGATATACAGTATGCATACTATTTTATATAGTATTGTATTTTTATTACATTTTGCTCAGAGAATCATGGGAAGAATACTGTAACAATCAAAACTTATTGAAACAACTCAGCAAAAGTTTTTACATTTATCGTGTTTAAAATTCCTGCTGGATTATTTTAGATTTTAATTGAAACATCCCACATTCAAAACAATTTTAACCTTGGGCAATCAAATACCAATTTTTATAGTTCCTGAAAATATAATTATTTTACCAAACTTTCAGTTTATATTACAAAAAAATCAGAAAAACACTGTAACATAGACCTTTCAAATACTTTGCCTAAGGGAGACACACAACACTCCATAGATGACAATCTGTCTTTATATGATAATAAACCACCAACTTCTTGAAAATTTCTGCACTGCAAAAATGGAAATCTGTATTCAGCCTTTGCCAGGACCATCTTTATAATGAGTTTTTCTGCCTGTTGTAGAATGGCAGTCACCTTATCTGCCGAGGATAAGCAGAAGCATCACAAGCAGCTGAAGGGCAAGATGTGCCTGACAGCTTCTTTTGCCAAAAAAAGAAAAAGGAAAAAAAGTCAAAACTAGCCCAAAAGAACTAAATATTAGTTTAAGTCATAAGTAGCGCATTAGTACATTATTGGAAAAAAAAAAACCAGAATACCCAGCTAGTTTCTAACACATTGCCTTCCCCTAGAGAAAATAGAATCAACGGAAAAATAAATCCTAAAAATAAAAAAAAAGACATAATAAGCATCACAGTAAAGGAAAAAGAAATCAAAATGCCATAGAAGAGACTGAAAAAGTAGCTAAAGAGAACTAGGTGAAAGCAGTTCTGATTATCTTAGTTTGTAGTGATTATTGTTGATTTGCTCAATCAATAAGCAAATTCCTCGTGGCAAAGGTCTGATTTAAGTTCTAAAGAATTCTTAGGCAAGGATAAAAATATAGCGAAAGATTATTTTTTAAAAAGACTAATTCTTCAAAACATTGTAAGAAGTAGTATTTAAAAAAGAAAGAGGATGGCATTGTGACTTGATGTCAGAGCACATGGATTTCATAGAATAGCTGGTCTTTAACTCCTTCACACAAGATTCTACTTGTACTAAGGATTTGGGAAGTCAATCAGGAGAGACAGCCTGTCCATCCTATAGCAATAATCACTGAAGCAGGATTTAGGACTGTAATGCTCCTGTACTTTGCCATTGATTGAATAACAGGTACAGATCTGATGGATTCACTACTCTAATTCTCTTCCTACTCTACAAGTCTCACAACCTGTAGGAATACAACAAATTTCAACAACTTTGTCTGAATACAGTTGTAATGAACCTGAAAACGCAGACACTTCTTTTAAATAGTATGAGATTTATGCCTTTTTACAAACCATAGCAACAGAGCCAGCAAAGCTTTCTGTGATTTGGCAGGAAGGAGCAGGATTTACTCCAACAAATAGTAACCTAACTGAATCAGCTCTAAGCATTTATCTTGCTGCTTAAAGGTTAAAAGTTGCTTGTACTACAAAATAACTGTTTAGGAGCCAATTCCATACGAAAATATAAACCGATATGACAAAAGCAGCTGGATATCTTGACACATGCTGTCAGCAGCTTTATTAAAATTTTCTGTACCTGAGGCTCCTCACTGATAAGTTTCCTTCATTCAGGTCTGTAGACTTAGAGGTGCTTTTTTTACTTTACAGAGATAAAATTTGAGGAATTAATATGTATTTTTATTAGACTTTATGCTGTGCTCTGCCTGGGATGACTGCACGACCCTTTTGTATGACATAACTCCAGTAAAATCATACTTATTGCATTCTTATTTTATTGCTGTTTAGAGAGAAAAAATACCTGAATCACTTCTTCTACCCTTTCATTTTAATTTATTTTTAATTTATTTTTGTTTAGGGTACAAGAGATGGTAAAATAATTACTAAGAAAGCTACTATTCTGTAACAGTATGAAACTGTTGATAAATACATGTTGAAGATGTTATGGTCAAGCAAATCACCCTGAGCATTCCTGCAGACTCTGAAACCTTCCTAGCAATTTCTGAACATCGTGTTTTGTAAATATCCATTTCAGCTGTAATATAACTTTTAGAGCTATATTAATGCCATGTGATAAAAACTGTGCAGCATTTTTCAAGATGTAGTTCCACAGATAAAATGATCTACCTTATTTATTATTGGATAACGAGAGGTCAGTCAGGCCTCCTGCACGGCTTAACAGAAGAAAACACTGGACTAGAATGCAACAACAAGCTGAAATGGAGAGAGAGAAGAAAAATATCTACGTTTTCAAGACTGATTAAGCAGAGACAAAGTTATTCTACATGGCAGTATCACAGAACAAGCCTCTTGCATGCCACAGAATTTTTTTTTTTTTAAATCTTGAGAGTGTACATGTATTGAGAATGTGAGCAAGAAAAGTTAGAACAAGTTACTAATAGTCTCAATTTGAAGTAAACTAATAAGCTGTACTTAGTTCTGTTGATACTTTTCCTTCAAAACAAAGCCTTAATTCAATTTAGCTGAATTCATTTCCAAATTAATTAAATTCAGCTGAACTGAATTAAAGCTACTTTGATTCTGGATAAGGGTGTCTACTTAGGGTTTCACTTCAACTCTTCCAAAATTCATTCAGATTAATTTTCCCCAGTGTGCGCACATAGACAAAACCTTTAAACTGAGTACAAATGGAAATGAAGCAACGATGCTTGGAGTGCCACTAGAAACTGTTATTTCTCAAATAATATATTCAAACTTATTTTTAATGAATTTTATGCATAATTTCAATTTTGATGCATTATTTCAACATATACATATTGTAACCTATAGAGGAGATAGGCTTGTGCTCTTCTCAAGGTCTTTCAACTGAAGTAAAATAGAGTTGGTAACATTGTTTCTTCCTTGCAAATCAGCATATTGTATTTTCAGAATAGCACAAGAGAATATACCAGCAAAGCTAAAGACAACATGAGAAGAAGAGTTCTTAAGAGTTCTAGTGCTAGAAAGGTTTTCGTACAGTTTTTTCTTCTTCATAGTTGTGTGAAGACATCACCATAGCTGTATGTGAAATCTGTAGCCTATTGCCTTGTTGCACTTATGATGTTTAATTTAGTATCCTGAAGTTGTGAACTTCACTCCAATACTTGTTCACTGAGCCGAATAAACATCTCCCCGACTCCTCAGGTTATATAACAATTTCACATGACACATCTGCACATTTTGCCTACAGAAGGTGTATTTCATTTTTTCATTCTCCTACCCATAAGCCCAGTTGCAGAAAACCCATTTCATTTTAAAGGAAGTTTACTCTCAGATCCTAATAATTATTAAAAACTTCCATTATTTGGACTGTAATATAAGGCAAATCAATTTTACTGTTGTACCACTTTCAAGGATACTGTGAAATGGGCAAATAAACCGTAGCTCATATCAACTGTATACATGTTCCTGAAAACAGAAGGCATACTGGTAAGAAAAACATCGTCTAGATACCCTCCGCTTCTTAGTGGTAATAGTGCTTTAGAAGGAGGATTGCCAGGGCATGTCTACTACATAAGCAACTACTACCTGCATAAGCCTGAACAAATACATTGGCATCTATCAAGGCTGAACAGATAGTTACGAGAAGCTGGTCACCAGCTCATGCTTGTAGTGTCTCCATACTTACTTACATACTTACATACATACCTTACTTTCACTGATGTTTTAAGGATAAACTAAAGCACCTCTGAACCTAATGCTAAAAGAAAAAGATAACATTTTAAAGTTTCCAAATGAATATATAAAATATTGCCTTCTTCGGTTTATGTTTTTCATGTTTTTATGGGGTTTTTTTTGTTTCTTTCTGTGGGTTTTTTAAAAATTTATTTTATTTTTTTTAAAGTCATAACAAACTGGCTAAGATATTTCCAAGAATTCATGGATCGTTAGTCAAACTAAGTACAGACTCTTTTTTCAGTGCAGTGATTCCACTGGGATTATATAATGGTAAATCAGGCCCAAATACTAGAGTACTATGTTTTCTGAGTATTTATTGCAGTCAGCTATCATAGATTTGAAAATTCACTGCTAGTTTTTAATTATGTCCAGATTGATATTCCACACTTTAATGAATCCCCAGGAAAAAAAACACTGTGAACCACTGTAGCAAAAGGTATCCGGTGAGTCTGATCCTCTTTGGAAGTCCCTCCCTTAAAGAAACTCTAACAGTTGCACTGTGGAGGAAAACTTAATGCTGAAGCTTGATTCTGCCATTTGATTCGATTTGTAATTTGACAGAATTAAGCCAAACTCTAAGGGTAAGATGCACTTTATTTCAAATATACTACATACATTCTGACATATAATCCCGCTAGATATTTACTTACTACGGACTTCACTTAAATCAGACATGAAATTTCTGAAAAAGATTAAAATATAGATGCTGAATCAATCAAGTACACTAAAAGCCCACAGAGAGTGAAAACCAGTGTTCTGGTGAACAGGAGCTCTTAATAAAATAGTTTGGAATGCATATGTAATACTATTTTATGTGGAAATGAAGAATGTACACATTTAAATGATCAGTACCACTTAAATAGTATATTTGATGTTCTGTGGCATTTCTGGAGATCATTGCTACGATCAGAAGTGTAGCAATAAAGGCTGAAGAAACAAAACAACGCTGTGAATAACTCTTCATTTCAACGAGCCTGATAATTACATGCAACTTTGATAAACTATATTTAGCAAGAGTCTTAAATCTGTTAGACACGATTATACAGTACAAATCAAAGTGAGCTTATGAAATACAGGAGGCTTTCTGTAACATAATGCCACAGAAATGTGATATTTTTAAATTTTTTTTTTTTTTTTTAAGTGTCAAGTTCTAAGCATACTCTTTTTCTTTTAGAGTAGGAGCATATGCTGGTCAGTGAAGCATACGCTACACAGCTGTTACATCTACTGTATGACCTGTACATATTGAATTAGCTGTGGTGGTTTTCAATTCTGGTTCATCAGACATTTGGTCTGAGGGGCTTTAACCTAAATTTAGGAAAAGAATACAATTCAGTGTTGCCTTGTGTATCCATAATTCATAGCCTCCAGCCTGTTTTGATCTAAAAATATTGGCCAACTTTTTTTTCTCTTAAGCAGTAATATAGCATGTATGAAAAAAATTCAGTACAAGGATTAATGGCAGACAACTTCCAGGACTGCAGTTTGATAGTGGATGAATATATATTTGCCTGCACACAGAGAGGATTTAAAGAGATCTGGGCGTTTTAACAATCATCATCACTTACGTTCTCAGGTTTTCACATTTGCATTCATGGTACACTACGAAATAGAACTAATTCTACATTTAAGAACATATAAAATTCAGTGAATAAATGAAAACTTGTATGGTACTGTAAGACCTAATCCATTAAGATGTCTTAAAACTCCATATATATATATATATATGTGTGTGTGTGTGTGGTTGGTTTGTTTGTTTTTTCTAAAGAAGAAACCGATTTCTCCTGTAGACAGCCTTCTGGATACAGTCTGTTGTTGAAGAAATCCATAAGATATACAAAGGTGGATATAAAAGAGAGACACTACTGTGTTTCGTTTTCTCTATAGATTTTTATTCCAAAGCTGTAGCTTCTCCCAAATCTATAGATTTTTCTCCTATCAGTCTCCCACTAGAGGCAGGAAATGAGGCTAAATTGGGCTTTGGACTGACCCTTTGTGGCTCTGCCTATATTCCTAAATTCAGCACTTTTCATTAACTTTTGAAAGAACATTAGATTCAAGTTTCTTACTGAAGTAATGAATCTTTCTAGCTATTGTACATACAATTATAGCTTCTGATAAGTGTTTTTTAAAACTACTTTTTAGTAACTCATAGATAACAATAGGAGAAAGTGATACAAGGTGTGGATGAAAAGTAATTTAAAACCATTTGTTTTTCATTAAGGAAATCTAATTGTTTGTATTTCATCATGAAGTTCTCTCAGAAACAAAACAAAGCTGCATGAGTTTCATGCCCTAAAAATGATAGTGAATCAAATTAACTTCACTTAGAATGACTGTCTGTGTATAAAGTCACAAAATGAATATCTATTTACAATTCCTTTCTCTGTAAAACAGAACATAAGTTCTTCATTAGAAACTAATCTGGCATTACAACCAGTAAGTTCCTTCACTGATGATTTAGAAACTCAATTAACACCTGAAAGCTCCTTCACTTACAGTTTGAGAGTACAATAACAATAATTTAGAATAATGAGTTAATTCTTATGTAGAACTATGGAATTTTGAAGATGTGGTTTTTATAACTCACAGTCAGGAAGTTATGCTATTAATACATCTGTATTAATCAGGTCTGTATGTACTATACTAAAGAACAGTTCAACCACTTTACAACCTTTCCTTTATAGATTTAACATATACTATCCCAACCATGTAAAGATAAATAATGCATGAATAGTTCCCAGTATGAACATGGATCAGTGTATCAACATTCACTTAGTTTAAAAAAATCAATTTCTAATTGAGATGGGTTCAAGAAGTACTATGCACATCTTTGTAAGATGCCCCCTGGGACAGTAGTCACACACTCTTACATTCCATTTTAAAAGTATAACATGTGATATTCAGTCTAAAATGGTAGACAAGAATGAAGAATTACAGTCTCGGTCAAGTCTTGTAATGACGTATTTTGGTGGTGGTTTTATTTTTGTTTGTTTGTTTTGTGTTGTTTTTTTTTTTTTTTAAACAAACACACAACTTTCTCCTTATCAACCACCACCAAATCTCTCCCTCTTCCCATAGCCTCCAACAAAATACGTTTTAACAGAGCAGAGAATGATCTCATGAGGACCGTAAACCCAGCAAATTAATCCTAACAAACTCATTCTACTAAGTTAACCATTTTTCTCCTCTCCTTCCCTCACTCTTCTCTATTTCATTTTCCACCTGTATTTTTTAGGAGGCATTCCCAAATTTCAGAAAATAGATCAAACTCAAATAGCTTATAGACACCACAAACACATAGTACTATTTGTCCATGCTGACACTATTCCATTTAGAGTAGTTTTTGCTATCCCTATGCACACAGAAACCAGGACTATAAAATCATGAAATCTGCTTAAAATTCTGTTATATATGCACAGGTGTATGAGCATGTGTGCTTGTTGATGCACACAAGTTCACCACTCTATTTATACAGGAGAGAATGCCAGAATACCCCGATTTTTAAAGCAATAATAATAAAAAAAAACCCTCACATCATTATTTCATCTATGTATTTTTAGTGAATATCACTGTTTAACATCAACAACTACTGCAAGACAATTTTTACTTCACAGTTTTAATGTGTATTTTTATATTGACCAGTCAGAATATGCTAAGTGCTTCTTGATTCACCCCGATACACAACATCTCCCAACTTCTACAAAGTGATAACAGTCAATGAAATGAGGAAATATTGAATCCTTTAACCCCCTCCCAAACAAACAACCCCCCAAACTTGACAGATTTCTACTAGTATTCTCATGAATACTACTAGTATTAGTATACTACTAATTCTCGCTACTAGTCTTTTCATTAATCAATTCATTGGTACAGTAGTCACTTTAAAAAAGGCATTCTGCATAACTGCACCCCTAGGTCCACCCCGTGTTTAAAATATAGAGGTAACAAACTCACTTCCTGGACTGAAAATTACATTGCTGGCTTCAACTGCATATGCAGTAACAACCGTCTGTCTGGCTATATACATAGAGAGTCTCTAGAACACAACATAAAAATTATAGTGTTGTTACTACCGTATAGAAAATCACACAGATTAATTCCTCTACATGCACAAAACCAAAAACCACTCAAAAAAATCTTAAATACATGACCTTGTATACTGCTGCATTTTCCCTGAGCAGGATAGATCCTTAAAAGAGGCTCCAGCCAACACTATCACTTTTATAAGGAAAAAAAGATACCTTTCAGGGAACACCTTTATACCATGTGCAGGGTTTGAAACCTCCAAAAGGAACCTCTTCACCTGTGTGCCATTAGCCATTTCCCCCTGATTATCATATACAGCTGAGACTGAAAAGTCAGGAAACAATTACAGTTCCTAGGAGAAAAACCCACATTCAGGAAAAAAAAAAAAAAAAAAAAAAAACCAACCACACCAACTAAAAAACAAAAAAAAAATCAATTTAAAAAAAAAAAAAAAAAAAAAAAAAAAAAAAAAAAAAAAAATCCAGCCACACCACCTGCTAATCATCAAAGCAATCTATTTTAGTGAAGTCTTCGTCACCATCAAACCATTTAGTCTAACATAAACCAGCAAGAACCAAGCCAACCCAGAAAAAAAAAAAAGAAAACCTTTAAGCACACCCAGCAGTTACTGAAATTATTGATTTAGAAATTGGAAATGCCTTCTGTAACAGAAAAAACAGGTATCAATTGATTAGCTTAACAACCCTGCAGTGAAAAAGATTTTAAGAAACAAAATGTAATTATTGATTGGAAGTTGAAGTATGTTCCGTTAGCTAGCATCAGTCTTCCTCAGTGAATACAAAATTAGCATAAGAAAGAATTTAGAAAAGAGTAGTTGAAAAATTGAACTTATATGCAGTTCTATAAAAAATACAAAAAGTTGACTATTAGTATATTAAGAAAATTAGGTTTGGGCTATAAATGTCAATGCAGAACTGGGAATTTCACTAGTACACAGTATTTTACTTGTTCATTATTACTTTTGTACCATTAAGTTAACTTAAAATATGTTCTAACAACTAATACACTGTGTTATTAACTGTTTCAGTGTCAATGTGTTTTTATCTTAATTAATGTGATTTATCTTAACTAGTTTACAAACTACTATTAAACAGCAGAATGCACACAAACAAGTCTGATAGTTTATAATGAAGGAAACTAATCTTACAATGGCCTTTGAGAAATCCCAAAGAGAACTTTTCTGTAACAAGAGCAATGGTGCAGAAAATCAGAAGAAAACAGACTTACCCAACCATTGTGGATAAGAGTGACAGCAGCTCTCTTAGATATCACAGANTTGTGTTCCAGCTTGAACCCATTACCCCTTGTCCTATCATTGTTTGCCACCAAGAAGAGCCTAGCTCCATCCTCGTGACACTCCCCCTTTATATATTTATAAACACTAATAAGGTCACCCCTCAGTCTCCTCTTCTCCAAACTAAAGAGACCCAGCTCCCTCAGTCTTTCCTCGTAAGGGAGATGCTCCACACCCTTCATCATCTTAGTTGCCCTACGCTGGACTCTCTCCAGCAGTTCCCTGTCCTTCTTGAACTGAGGGGCCCAGAACTGGACACAATACTCCAGATATATATTGACAGCATACATAAAATCAATATGATTCACAACTGACCAGGAACAGAAGCTTGTTTCGCAAGAAATCAAATGCGAGTTGAAATAACAGAATTTTATATAAAATACAAGTTGGTAATTTTCACAGGCCTTTTGTCCTTGTATTCATTCTCTTCAAGCTATTCAGATTCCTTTTCACTTCTTTATACATAAACAAGTTAGGAGTACAAACTGTGTATAGTATTAGAGGAGAACCAGTTAAATAACTCTAAGTTCTGAGCGTAATACATGTCTCTGAAACATCAATACCATACACAGTGAAAACAAGATAACACTTTGAGGTGGCTGGTGTTATTTGAAAAATTGTAGAAACCCTTCTGTATACCCTAACATAATTGATGTTTGTCACACATGCAAGAATAGTATTTTGGTACTGTTTCATTGTGTCAACGTTTAGAAAGATCTGCAAAAGCAGGATAGCCATCCACATTATAAAAGACCATATGCAGAGAAAATAAGGTATATTGAACATCTGTATGAAACTACAAATACTGAAGATGTCCTAGTAGGCATAAATAGATAAAGACATTGAGAAGGAATAGTCGTAAGAGGTATAAATACACGAATGTGTGATTTGATCATTCTGGAAGAAGAAAGAGAGGGACAGTTTGTCTTCTCTGGTTTTGATTTTGAAATTAAAACCTTCTAATCAATGGCACATCAGACATCTCAGCTTTTTCCATAGCTAGCACTCAGTGTACAACCTAAACACACCTGCAAGCATATTAATACCTGCACAGAAAATACTAGTTTATACATCATATTGCTCTAACTCAAAATAAATGGAAATTCTTCCCAGACATTTTCTTAGTACTAAATGCTTTTACTTGGTATAAATTTTGTATTGGAGTAGCTTCAGTGAGTCAGAGGAAGGCTTAACTGTATAACTGGTTGTATATGCACATTGAAGATCAGGCTGGAACAGAGATTAGGTTCCAAGTACGCTTCAGGTCAGACATAAAACGGGAACAAGGCAGTGGGTTCATAACGAATGGCACTAAAATTTCATAAGCTATTCTCACGTTGTCCAAGCTCAAATGTTACAGCAGTCTTGTTGACGGGTCATTATCCTGATATCCTTATACCGCAGCCAGGTCATGAGACAGAATTATGCTTCGGGAGCATGCCTGTGACAGGATCTCAGTCTGAGTTCCAGGTTGACAAGATGCCCTCAAGCCTACTTAAACAGATATGAAAACAACCGCTGTGTCAAAATACAAGCCACTATATAAAAAACTAGGAAGATATACATGAGACATTTTTTAACCCAAAAGAGTCCAGTCAAGCAGCAAAAGCTCCCTGCTAACAGCAGAAATGGGATCTAAGAGAAGGCACCTCGGTCTAAATCCTAACTGAAGAAACTTGATTTGCAATAGTGATAAATGATTCTTTTCAACCTTTCAGATTGGATAC
Organism: Pampusana beccarii; assembly: GCA_013399365.1. Taxonomy (NCBI): domain Eukaryota; kingdom Metazoa; phylum Chordata; class Aves; order Columbiformes; family Columbidae; genus Pampusana; species Pampusana beccarii. The sequence goes on along the minus strand of VWYH01006503.1, from coordinate 672,972 downwards.
TGGCTACAGAGTCAGAATTAGATTCAAAGATAAAAATTTATGTATCAAACTGCAATAATATTTGGTTTAGGGCATTTGAAAACACTGTAAGTTAGCCTATAAAAGACCTACCACATATTTCAACCATAAGTCGATATAGGTATATTTTAATAGTTATCTCCTGAATATCTCTGAATGCTGGATCTCTTTCAGTGCCTTTTAAATTATTTTTCAAAGTTTTTTTATTTTTTTAACTTTTTCCCTTATTTATTCAAGTTCTTAATATTTCTTCCCTTCAGGGGCTCTCAATTCCACAATAACCAGATCAGGTTAAATTATGTACAGAAAAGCACTGACCAAATTTGTATTGATTTCCTACCCTTGCCAGGAAATATCTCTATGGGTCAACTACAAAAGCTTTGATTGTATTACTGAGATAGTTTGCGATCATCTATTTCAGTCTCCTTCCATCAATTGCTTCATGAGTATTCACTTTTTTGATTTATTAGTGCAATTGGTTAGCAACAGACAGATGGCATAAACAATTGTTTATGCTTAGTAAGCAGATGATTTACAATATTATAGATTTGAAGAGGGCTACACTTTTTAGGACAAAAATATATAAACATTCTCTTTTAATAAGCTTTTAAGGACACCTTTTCACATTTGTATTAGAAGTAAACTAAATTTGTAATTACCATTTGTACTTAGTCTAATCTATTTTCATCAGATTTTTCTGTTCTTTATGATTAATCCTATGCTACATAGAGGAAGATGTTCTAAAGAGTCAGACATGAGTATTACTTTAAAGTATAGTGACTAAACATCAGTAACTACAACAGGCAGCTCCCAGCTCCATCACGAATTCTCTATTTTCCTGAACTTTGCATAGCACAATCAAGTGTGTTTACTGTTTGCCTCCATTAAGCAAATACAGAAATAATTTTGCTCGTGAGTGATGATAAATAATCCAATTTTCTGTTATCAGTTACAATGTTACAGATCATTCCGCTAAACAATGAAGAAATGCAACTAATTTCAGAATTAAAGTTTTGCTTAGCTTAAAAGTTTCAGAGAACAGCAATGAATGAAAACATCTTGCTTTTCTGGATTAAGTTAAAGCAATATATTCTGTCTGAATTTGTAACCTGAGTACACCTTGGTATTGAAACTTAAAGTCACAAAACTAACATTTAGCTGAATCTACAATTTATTGTATTGTGCTGTTACAATACTTAAAAATTCTTATACAGGTGATAAATGGTGATCCACCTAATAAAGTCACTTCTGTCAGAATATATATAATATAATTCAAAATTACTTTACATGGTAATAAGTTTACTTACTTTCTACTAGCTTCTTCATGTAGTCAGTAGAATTTCCCTTCTGTATGTTGTATAAAATCAGCTAAGTTCAAAATACATTAGGAAATATTTCGCTGATATCTTTATATTGTGACATTCTGCCAACATTTTAAAAGGGGCCTTCAAATAAGTGTTTGAACTTTGCATATTTGGCACATGCATGCTGATAGGAGAGAGAAGAAATTTGCATTTATGACAGGTTTCTTTATTACATGAGAGAGACATCAGTGCTTGACCATCAAACTTTCAAGAGATTCATTTACTAGAAATGTTGATACTCAGTTTCTGAAGGAATATGAAATATATTGGTAGAGCCGATAAAGAAAACTTTCCATTTTCATGTAATCCCATGTATATTTCTATAGCAATCATGCTATCCCATACATTGCAGAGTGTTGCAGGGCTGCTTCTTGCAGGAATCTTATTTGTTTTAGATCTCTGGCATTTGGTTTTCATTTTATGGATGCCAAACTCTTCTCCTTTCAGAGACAACTTTCTCTTTCCTATAGATAGACATGTTAACAGTGTCCACAGAAGAAATGAACTCCATTGCAGGAAACAAATTTAACCTGTTCTACCATTATTAAGATGATTCCTTTTAACCAGAAGATCCCGAGAGCACAAACTACCATATCACTGACTGCAGAGCCCATATAGAAGATTAAAATGCACCGAAGGGGAAATAATGTCAATCTAGATACTTTCAAAATTCAATAAACTAGTAATATTGTCCAGAAAAGCAACATTTTGTCATAGTAAGTGTTTCAAGAAATAAGCCTATTAAACTGAGATTCAGCTGAAAGATAACAAAAATTTAACTCCACAATACTTAAATTTAATAACATGCTCAGCCAAATGCAAAGTTCCATTTCCTGCTAGATCAAAATTTAATTGTTCCACTTCATTATTTGACAATAACAGTGCATTCTATTAAAAGGCTTATTTATTATTGCTTTTCTTCAGCTACTACTCAAAATCTCCAACATAACACTCTCCCCCTGTATAAAGTTCAGAAGATAGAGAATGTTATATTATTGTTATAGCATACTTTTGCAGTGTAAAATCCCACGAGAGCACCTCACGAAAAATTTCCAAATTACTTTAAAGCTTGTTTACACACAGTAAAGTTCGCAGAACTGGACCCAGAGATAGAAAGAACAAGATATTTACTCATTTCTATTCATATAATGCATTCCTACATTCCACCTGATTAAATTAATGGAACGTCCATTAGCACAATGAAGTATGCTACACCAGCTTAAGGCAAGTTGCATGTAGAAATTATTAACCAGTTTACAATGCTAACAACACATAAAAGACACATTTTTCAAATCAGTATTCTGCTTAAATGTACTACTGAAAACACACTGACATAGGTAAGTTATATTCATGATTGTACTGACTTACCCTGGTAGAAGAATTCACCAAGGATCCATTCAGGTTGCCAGTGTTGCACTTGAAATTCAGATGTTGATCAGGATGGTAATTTGCTTCCCAGCTTCCGAAATCACGCACCACTGACTTGTCAGAAGTTGTGGATACTTTCTGGAAAGCAGTGCAGGTCATTCCCGTGAAACTAGATGGCTTGATCATAAAGGCCTCCAGAGCAATATTACGAGATACCTGTGAAAACATCAAGAGGCAGATAGGTTGCTAACTCATTAAGCATAATTGTATTACTATACATGCATTGTGCATTTCCTGTATATATTTTACAAAGGACTGGGCATGCACACAATTCCATACATATTCAGAAGGTAAGATTTTTAAAAACTGATCTAGAATTCTACAATGGAATAGTGCGTTTTCTTGGATCTCCTGAGGAACAGACCAGTTATATCAGTTACTATTATATCAGTTTTGCAATTGTATCATTATCAGCTTCCATAGAATCAATCCTGATTTAAAGCAATACAGTTATAAAGTGAACCAGCAACAGCAGTAGTAGGAATTATTTAAAAAACTGAACGGGGATGTGCTTTGTACCTCAGAAATGAAACAGAAAACTTCTTAGCTATTTGGTGGATGGATTGTTTTTTACAGATCTTGTTCTATTAGAATATTGAACGTGACTACGTGGTTTAATGCAACACCATGTTACAGGTCTTTGGCCTACCCTTTAGTGAGGTGATGTGTCTAGAGGGAGATTGTAGCGCAGTGCGGAGATATGCATCTCCAACCTTAAACTAGTACATTCATTTCAGCACAGTCCTGTGCATGAAGCAAACAGCCCATGTTATAATCAGGTTGATGATCTTAGATGGGCACATTAATTGGACTATATGGTTTCTGCTTTCAGACATAGATTGTTTAGTGATCTGTGAGTATATGTATTTTGTACACTGATTGCAATGTAAAGATACCCAAGTGAAGCCACAAACTATTATAGTGGTTTATCAGAAGGATAAATGTACAAATGTGGCACTTTTACGTTGCTGTACTTTGCTTCTGTTATGCAAGCTGACAACATAGAAGCACCTTAAATCCACCTAGTAAAAACTGGTGTGAATCTCTCATAATTTGAGCCGTCATAATAGTTGTGCTGACAAGAAATGACTTCACTGAAAAAAATCACATCAATTCATACTAATAAATGTACCTAAAGAAAACATTTTGCATGAAAAAAATAAGGGCAGGAGAGAGGGTAGCCTAGCTGTGTAGAAGTCATGGTACCAGAACAAATTAAATATTAGCATGAGACACAGTGCAGGACTTCCTGGTCCTCTTTTGAATTTACGAAAACATTTTCAAATGTACCTTTTTCAGTCACTTATGATTCTGTATAAGTCCAAAATAAAACTACCGAAGTCCCATTAAGCAATTTATTTTAGTTTTTGTCAAAATTAGACAAAATCCAGAAGCTTTCAGTATATTTTTATAATTTTTATATAAAAGTAGCCCAAGGATTCTTTTCAGTTTTTTCTAAATTCCTAAAACATCTCTTTTTCAGACTAAATTTATGTCTCTTTTGTCCTTGTCTGAAGGTGATTTTTTTTTTTCTACGCTTGAATAAAAATGCCAAAGATCATTAAGAATCAACTATTTTTTATATTAAAAATCCAGTGGCTGTTTATTCAAAACTCCTAAAATCTGAAACTAGGTTTACTTGGATAATTTTTTGTCCCATCTGCAGATAGCCTTTCAGGGAACTAAAAAAATTACCATTGCTGCTTGCAGAATACTATTATCCATATCACAAGAATCAAGCTACATGACTCAGCTAAAACTCCTGTGCAGTAACAGGTTTTCTTTAATCTTGGGAAAAGCCACTTAATTATTAATAACTTCATGTTTCCTGCTGTAGAATGGGCATAATACTAGTTCCCGATATCACATTTGTGAGGTAAGGTGAATGTTGTAATGGGGATTTAAGTGATTGCACAAAAGTGAGCTGCCCTATTTTTTGAATTTTGAATATTAAATCATTTAAATACTTGGGATTTTCCACTCCCAAAGTATACCCGTGAAGCCTTGACAATGTTGAGACAGTGTGGACATACCATTCTCGACATACAGAAACAGATGGGTAAAATGTAAGGTAAAACAGTGTTCATTATGTAGGATCGTAAAATGAGCTACAAAATGGACACAGATGAACTCAGAGCAAAATTAACCATGGAAACAATCCACAGTCAGGTACACATTATGAAAAGCCACAAGCTAATCTTGTCTCTAAGCAGTACAGATACAGAAAATGATAATTTGGTGTCCATTTCCTAAACCTCAGATAAAGGCACCACTTGGCAGAAAGGGCAAAGGGGATTGTTGCCTGGGTAGGCTGAGAGCAGCAGTGAAGGCTGCAAGACAGAGCACCAAAAAAAAGCCACGTTGCAATTAGCCTAAAATATTCTGACAGTTTCAGTGGCTGGAGAATGAAATGAAAACTCTTCAGAAGTGAGAACTATTGCATGTGCCTGACACAGGACCATTGAGATAAGTATTATCAGCTAGAAGTCTTCCTTTTCAAACTGCACATCTGACATGCATACACAGAAATTAAATAAAAGCAGGAGTAAAGAAGTGCCTCAGAACAAGGCTGAAGGGATGTGATTTTGGGGGTGCTGAGGCATATAGATCCACCCCAGCAGCTCTCAGTTGCCCAGGGATGCCCTGGGCACCCCTTGCCACTCTGGCTGTGCCCAGTCGCTACCGGCCACTCTTCCCGCAGTGTTTTGTGTGCTGTTTGACAGCAAGGGAGACTTAAGGGGATCTAAACAAAGGCATCCATCCTGGTGTTTTTCTGACCTTCAAATTAGTCATTCCACAACCTCATGGAACTTGAAAAACATTTTTGTCTTCCAAAAATGATGTAGAATAACCATCATGGCTCCCAAGTGGTTTTTCAATGTATAGGAACGCAGTCATGCATATATTATACAACTGACACAGTTTAGAGAGGTTCCTTTTTTTGAGGAATTGTATTATAAGCTACCAGCTACCTAAGCTTTGGGGGTTTTGTTTGCTGTTGTTTAAAATAAAGAAAACAGATGCGGTTTCTGTGAGACAGTTTGCTGGCTGGCCTCCCAAAGGAACAGAAGTGTTTGGTATTGCATGAGATGACAGCAGAAAACCTCCACAGCTTTGTTTATTTACAAATTGCACTCAATAGTAAACTAATTCTGCTACAGAAAACTATAAGAAGCAAAAAAATAAAGCATGGCAAAAAGGTTAGTGACACAGATTGACATCTGAGGATATAGAATTACTGTTTATAGCAATGTCAACAGCTTCCTGAAGCAGTGATAAGAAACAAAAATCACCTTTGGCACTTGACAGTTGAAAGAAATTTAAGTATAAAGCAAGAGAGCCCCCCTGTCATATCGCAAAGTACTATCAAAAGGCACATTATTGGCTTTACGTATTTAATATAAATAAATACTTATAGCAAATTTTATTCTTTTATGTACACAGGAGTTAAATTAAAAAAATCGTTTAGAAAACAGTCCAATATATTTTTGTCTTTGAAAGACTTCTTTTCTAAAAAGGTACAGTGAAGGAACTAAGGCTATTATGTTATTTGGCTCAACCTATAATTCCTTTTTTTTTTTTTAACTTTTATACCTTATTATTGTAACTAGCACTGAGTTAACTTTTAAATAGTGTCTTCATGTAAATGCAGTGGACAATAAAGAAAATAACAAAGATGGTTTAAAATCAAGCAAGCAAGCAAACCCAAGGAGTGATAAGGCTTTAAAATTCAGCCTGGAGAGGATAAGACTCTGGGGAGACCATTTTATGGCCTTCCAATCCAAACTATACTGTGATTACGTGAAAATGTTTATCTAAAATTCTAAAAATTCTAAAAGTTTCAAGCTTCTGAATTAGATACACTTCTGCTATTTAGATATTGCAACTCGCAAAACCACAGTTTCTTGGTATCCAAATGACAACTCCTCTCTAAATGACGTGTTCATGTAGGTGGAGGCCAAGGAATAAGAACATTTTTTTCATAATGCCACAGCTTGCTTCTAAAAATCTAAAACTAACCACAAATTAGTCATCTTTATGACAAGATACACTTTTTTTGATAATTTTCTAAATGCTTTATCGAAGTATTGTCTACAGTCTTCTCTGAAAGGCAAAAAGTCTCCAGCCAACAAGGGAGCTTGTCTTTTCTCTTATCAAAGATTTCAGTCAGTCAAGTTAGACCTTTCAAAACAAACCCATATGCTATAATGACAAGAACAACAGAAACTAATGGAACAGCAAGAACACTAGAAAAATAGTGCTGTAAACAGACTATTGTAAGAATAAATACAATAAATCAAAGTCAAGAAAAAACACTTTTTAATACTACAAGTGATACTAAAAAAAAAAAAGGTTTTGTCTTCCAAATAAAACCCAAGAGAATAAAAAAAACAAACAAAACAAAAAAACCCACAGAATCCAAGTATATCTATGTAAATCAGCTGTGCTGGCTAACTCAATCTTGCTCCTTTGTATACTAGTTGCTTGTAAAAATTGTGAAGAAAAATGACATTTAAAAAATAAATTCTGATGGAAAAAATCTTTGTAATTTTATGAAATACCTTTGATATAACTTGAGTATTGCTGGTCAGTATTTGACTTGCAATGTGTTCCACACATCGTACAATCCTGGTGCAGGCTTTGTCTTCCTTTTGAGCCATCCACAACACATGGTCATCGACCAACATCATATTACTGGCAATTTCAATAAGAGCATCCCCAACCTTGGGAAAAAAAAAAAAAAAAAGAAAGAGATATTGTCTGGAAAACTCTCTCAAAAATAGGAAAAGAGTACACAAGAGTACAACTGAAAGCAGGCACATTATTTGTCTTAGTAATCATCATTCAAAGACAGTTTTGATTCTATCATGAATATTAAATGAACTAAAAAATAAAGACTAAGAAAAGAATAGTGGAAGTGACTTCAAGGAAAAGATTTTTATTTAGAATTTTATAGTTTATCTTCAAGATGCACCACAAAAATTGAGTCCCTAATTGGGCGAATTCTGAAATGCCAGAATTATCACCCTTTTTCTTAAACTAATTAAAATTGACCATGCCCCTCTTCATGTCCGATCAAAACACCTTTGAAGGAGAAAAAAGAAAGAAAAAAAAAAAAGAGGGAAAATATATTTGAAAGATATTTTTGTTATAGTCATGGTGGGGTAAATTTGATGTATAACTCAGGTGCCGATACAAACTTATATAATCTCATTGGCTATACAGAAAGTGTGGGCTTAGAGCTTTAGATGTTTTAATTCATTCTTGTGGGTAACCCAAAGTGATAAATCTTTGTTTTGCCCGATGACATTTTACAGATTTTGGTAAATATGAGTATGTGTTTTGAATTTTTATTAGTGTATTACATTTAAAAAGAATAACCATCCATATTCATATTTTTGTGATTATTTCAAATTTGAATGAAAATATTTACTTTTAAAATTCTAAAACTTGAGTGAGATTTCAAAATTAACATTGCCATTATTTTTGAAGTCAAAGATATGCCAAAGATATACAAGGTTGTCACAAGTAAACCTGAATGAAATGCATATAGAAGAGAAAAAATGACTGAAATGTAGCTAGAAAAAAGTCAAACTAACAGAAACAGAAAAATAAGGGAAATACACAGATAAATCAGTGGGAAGGAAAAAAGAAATATAGCAATGGTGAAAAAGGTTTAAGAAATGACTGCAGTTTTGATGTTAGTTCTGCATTTTCAACAAAAAGTACATAAATTTCACATGCATTGCAAGGGATAGGGAAATAATGAGACTATATGTGAAATTTTATGTGACTGTTCCTGAAATATTTAACCTCTTTTTGAGAGCATAATTACTAGATAATTCTAGATAGCTTTTGACAGCATGACAAACAGAGCTATTGATACAATGAATAATAATAAAACACATTAAGAGACTGGAGTGATTTACGAGAAATGATTAAAGCATACACCAATCAGCTAAGTAGTAACTTACTGAGAGCATAACAATAGTCTATAAATATACAAAATGACAGAAATAAGAAGTAATTTATATTATAATTAAATGCATTAATGAAGAGTAAAGGCATGGCATTAAAAAATACAAAAAATTGGGCTAATACATGTATATCTTCCTGGCAAAAATTTGTAGTATATTGCAAATATGTCCCAAGTGCAGCTGTTGAAGCTCTTTTGTTTGAGAGGTGAACCACCAGATGGGACAAAGTACCACTAAGTTGTATAAAAATGAATAATCCTGTGCTGACTGGGAGAGGTACTCCCCAGAGAGGATGTACAGAAACTATCCTAGTTCAGCTAAAAGAGTTATTATATTATTTTGATAAATCACAGAAAACCTCTGTGTATGTATTTTCATTAATTTCTAGTAGGTTTATATAACTGTAGTTTTGGCTGCTAGTCAGTTCCAAAATAATATACCTTTGTTCATATGTTGCCTTGTATTACATGAAGTTCAATCCTATTCATAACTATACGTGTGCAGCCTCGTGTGAAATTACTGACACTTAAACTTCACAGGTGTTTTCGTACCTTGAGAATCATAGTTACAAAATACGTATTAGTAAAGAGGAACTAGGTATTAGTAAAGAGGAATGTAGTGAACTAGAGAGGAAAAAGTGTAAAGTTCAAAGTAGAAAAGGGAAACAGAGATGAATTAGGAGAAATGTTCTACATTATGAAAATAATAAGAAATTATGAAGTAAGAGATGTAGAGATAAATGGTGGAGACGGATATGTTTCAATAGCAAAAACCACAAACTGAAGCCTATTTGAAAGGTGAAAGAAATCAGTTAAAAGATTAGAGATGGTGCTCAGTTTTAATGGATAATATATCAGCTGCTAGGAAAATAGAGACTTTATGGTAAATCCAAATGTTTCTTTTGGATGGTAAACTTTTGCTTTGTCAGAAAGCTGTAAGATCTTATCAGGATTGTGAGTTGAAATACAGTTGAAGCTCTGAAACATGATTCTTGGAGAATATTTAATAATACACTTTATGTCTGGCATATAATGATGAAATTGGAGGCTTTCTCAAATTGGCATTTAAATGTTAACTGTTACAATCCCCAGAGCCGGAATGGAATGTACATTGCCAAACCAAAAGAAAACAAATGTTTTAACTATAGCTATCACATGTACAAAAAATTACAGGTTATGAAATCTTTACACAAGCAGTTACTCTGAAAATTAACTGTAAAAGCTATGATGAACATTGCTGTTCTCAGTAAAGAAGTATTTTTTCCATAGGGTTTGTATAACTCTCTGATTAGATTGCCCTGTAAAAATGCCATGCATTACGCTAAAAGTTTCTGTAGGAAGTTGCACTTAAGGACACATCTTCACATGGAGTGATACATGCTTTCAAAACTCAGTGAAAACCTCATGACAAAATGGAGAAAACCAAGCATGTGTAACTCTGGTGGCCAGATGTAGAGGCACCTTGAGTTCATCCTAATATGTTAGACATTGCAGAAATTAGAATGAAAAAGAAAACTAAAGAAGTGGCATATTGAAAACCAATTTTTATTCCTAAGCAGCAACGCTTTTGTCAGATGTGATGGCTTAGCTGTCCTTTTTGGCATAAAGAAACATAACACAGTATATGCAGAAAAGTTGCAATCGGAATATCAGCAATCAATTTTAGAAGCTACTCTTCAGTGTGTGCCTGCATACATTGAAAACAGGGCCATATGTGAAGACTTCACTTTTAAGTGATACTTTTTTTTTTCCAGCATAGAGAAAATATCTTACATCTTGAAATTCATCCACGAAGACAATTAACTTTTCCATTATATAAGCCAAATATATTACATCCATTTTATCCGCAAAGTGGGAAGCACCTCTTGTGTAAGCTGTCAGCTGGCGGGAAAATTCAAGCACGGTTGTCAAATTGATGTGCATCTGAAAATAGATCAGAATTGCTAGGTGTAATAAATCAGCTACTTTTGTTCTCTTTTAAAACTGGAGATCACATAGATTTGTATAATGCTTGCTATAATTTCACATGGATTTATATGCATTAGTAGTACCATGGGCATAAATTTCTGAGGCATACAAATGTATCTTCAGCATTATGTTTTAAATTTCATTGCTATTATCTGAAGACACCACCACAAAAGGCCAACAAAACAGATTTTGGTCTGCTTTTTCTAGACTGTAACTAACTGGCCTCATAACATACTATACCAAGCTACTAACCTTGCTTTGCCTGTATCTTTAGATTGTCATGACAACAGTATCAGTGAGGATTCATATACACAGTGGTGCATGGTGGGAGAATTAGGGACAAAGGTAGTAAGTTGAAAAAAGAGAAGTTCAGACCAGTTACGAAGAAAATCTTTTCTGCCTTCAGGACAGTCAGGCATTTGAACAGGTTACCCCCTGAGGTTGTGCAGACTCTGTCCTTTGAGGTTTTAAAGACCTGACTGGTTAAAGCCCTGAGAAACCTGGCCTAACCTCATTGCTTACAGGAGAATGGACTGGATTCTAGAGACCTTCCTAATTATTTTATTATCCTATAATCACATTGTCTCTCTTCACATAATGGTTATTCTTATTTAAATAAAAAACACGTTTGAAAACAAACTTCTTTTGATGTTACCTAGCACTACTGATTGGGAAGAAACAACCAAGGAAACTGAAAGTTGTAAAAGTTAGTATGATAGTTACAAATCTGTGCCATCCTCCATGCTGTTCCCTGATAGGCCTTTTTTTCTCATTACTTTCTATGCAGTTACTTTTTTGCCCCATTTGCTCTTTTACTTATCCATAAGAAACTAAGTACTGCTTTTTTGGAAGACATCGAAAAGGCATTCTAAATTAGGATTTATTTCTGCATCTACTTTAAATATATTATGGACGATGGCAAAGAGGAAAGGCACTTCAGCTGACAAAACTCTGATACAGGCCTTCAAGCAAGATGAACATCTTGCTTGTAAAAATGCATGAGGGGAAGACAAAGAAAGAACTGAACTGAAGCATTGATGACCCTGCCAACATTACTAATGGTCATCTAGACTCCAGACACCCAGAGGAAAAAAAGAAAAAAAGGCAATGACTATTGTATACTTTTTCCTACAAGTTCAATTACCAACAAACTATCTTTCAAGTAAAACATTTTGTTAAAAGTCCAGCTATCCCAACCTTGTGGCTGAACAGACATTTCCTTGCAAGCTGTTCAATAAAATAAGTACCAAAGAAGTGAAGCCCTGGATTTCATAACGTTACCTGACTAAAAGCATGAAGAACTTGAGTTACTTCTTGTGAATAAGGACATTCAGAATAGTTTTCTTCATCCCAATGGCCAGTTCTATTACACTTACGCCACGCCTTAGACTCTTCTGCGCCATTGTGAAAGGCAATGGAATTAAATGAATATTGGAGACAGGGATGGTAAGCAGTTATCCCAGCCAAAGTTTTGGGCCATCTGTAACAACATGATAATAAAAAATTACAATGTGAAACCCCTTATTTAAAGATAACTTACAATATAGCAACATTATACAGAATATATGAGGGTAAAAAAAGGCTGTTTAAAATTAATGTTCTATAATGAATGACTCTGCTTCCTTGGAAAATGTCAAAATTATACAGCTTCGAGTCTGGCTGGTCACATATTAATTCTGCATTAATTCCAGGAATTAATGTTGTTAAGGAAAAAAATATGGATGGAATGTTGCCCACATTCACCTTTGCAGACTAGAGAAAGCAGAGCAGATAGTCCATAAAGCAAAAAACCCCAGACCCCTAGTACTAAATGCCGTAAATGTAAATGCTCAAAATGTACCTGACAACCTTTGCTTTGCATTTTGACCCAACGCTACAAAACCCTTGCTGCCACAAAGCCCTGCAAAGCAGAAATCCCTGTATGTATCAGAATCCAATAAACAAGATTTCAGCAGAGATTATGTCTCACAGAGGAGGAAGGATCTAGCCCTCAAAATTTAACTATTCAGGTATACATGACTTACGTAGTGTGGTTCCAAAACAGCCTTTGAAAACAAACTATAAATCCAGAGCAGACAAAATTCTTCTACTTAGCTCACGGGTCTATTAAACAACATTGGGGTTTTGTAGATCTGCTGTATTCTCTAGAATGGCACAACTGGGATCTACTTCTTTACATACAAAAACCATTGTCATTTCCAGCCTAGTATGGGCATAGCAGGATGAGGTAATTGGGAGAAATCAAGCAAAACCAGAAGCATATTATCAGCAAGACAGCATATCTGGAAAGGATACGGTTCCTACTTTAATTGCACTGATGTAATAATTGAACTCAACTAATCACAGAAATTGTCAGTGAAGTCACACCTGGACAATCACCTTTTTCTCAAACATATATATTAGCCCCTCTTGGTTATACAGTGCAGGTCCATTTAGACACTGTTACATAATATACTGACAGGTTTTGGGATATGCAACTTTTCCTCATTTCAGAAAAATAAAAGGTAAGAAGAAAAATATTTTTATGTGTCATAATCAGCTCTCACTGGAATAATTCATTTTGCGATGCAAAAACAGTTGATGAAGAACAACCCATGAAAGAAGCTTCACAAAAAATCAAAATATGTACAGTAGTATATTTTGCTTTTGCCTCTGGGCTGAAATATTATTTTTACTAAAACATTCACATTAATGCAATTGGGCCACACTAAGTAGCAAGTTACTTCAAAAGTAAAACTAAAGAGATAATTCTGAAACTATTATTAGCACAGGTAGCAGAATCTGGCCTTTACGAATAGGAATGACAGGACATAACACTATCATTTGCATTTCAGCATGAACCTACAGAGAGCTGAAAACAAAAAAAAATGAAGAAAATATAGCCATCATAGAGAAAATCTCTTAGTACATAAGGCCAGTTCGTTCTGACTCACAGTACCCAATTCTTACTGCAGTTGTGCAATTATAAATACCACCTAGGTTGGTCAACTGAAAGAATCACACTTCCCTAACAGTTGATGCTTTTTTCCTTTTTTGGTCCAAAAAAAGAACTGTTCTTTCTAGCTTTGCTTTTGTGCTTCAGGTCTTTCTGCTTACATACTTTCTATGCCAGCTAAACTTCAAAGACCTTTGTAAGAAAAATTACTGGTGTGATAGCTGTATCTCTGAGGCTAAACCTTTGGAACAATTTCAAGTGCTAATGCTGAATTTGAGCCTGATAAATTCTCTATAATTTTAAATTCATTCTCTCAAATGCCAAAAGAACCTATGGACTCAGCATCCTTTAAATATACATTTTAAAAATAAATTTATATGGATTTCTAGAAAGATGATCAATAGGGAGAGAAATATGCACTCCTGTTCTTTCGAATTCTATAAAATGACAGAAATGCCCTTGGTCTTAGTTTGTGCAGTCTGTAGAATTTATATATATTTATGAAGAAAATGATGTTATTTTATGGCAAGAACATGAACTTCATGAACTTGTCATCTGAAAGACTCAGTATACGTTATCTGATAGGAAGTATATATATTTTAAAAGATCTAATTAAAATACATTGAAGCACATAACTATGAAAAACCACAATGGCAGTTTTTGTGATGGAAAAAAAATCTATAGCTAAGATTGTCAAAGATCTCTAATGGATTTCAATCCATATATACGGAGAAATAGGTATATAAGTTCAGCAAATGTGGTATACTCTAGAACTGAGTTTAACACATAATAAAATAGGTTTGTAGCAAAGAGAAAACAGATTATGTCAGTTGGTTTCTCCACTTTCTAATTCAATCCTTTATTTTTATTCAAACACAAGAAATAGTAGTCAAAGGCCTTTGAAAAAGTTTTTAACTCAAAAATGAAGGGAGGCTTTCAGGTCAGAAGTACTTGTAGAAAGTTCTGGCATTTAAGAGAAGCTCCATCTGTCATCTGCTTTTCCTTTTGTTAACTATTCAAGCTGAATTCTTATTATAATTCACTTGGTAACAAATTACCTTCTTGATTTCTCGATGGGAATGCCATCGTACATCAGTGTTATTGTCAAGCAGGTAATTCTATTTTGTTTGAGCTTTATGCACATCACTGTAGTATTTCAGAGCTAACTGAAAACAACACCAAATTCCACAGAATCCTTGAATTTTTCTTCGGTTTATGAGGATTAAAATTTAAAAAGCTTCTCAGCATATGTAGGTAAAAGCAAAGATGAAACAAAAATTACACTTAGTCAACAAAATTGTGCAGACTCTAAGATTCAGATACGAGGTCAGATGTGTTTTAACCATGTGATATATTGGTGGAACTGTGTGCGTCCTTAAGCTCACCTCAAATGATCTATTTGTTTTGCTAAGTAGTTTTACTTACGATTTTGATTCTCTTCAGTGAAATACTTTACTAACAGTTTTATGCCATCCATTACCTCTAATCTCAGCTGAACAAGACTAGCAGAACTGGAACAGATTAGAAAATACTGAAGATTTAATCTTCTAATGCTTTAATGCAGTGTTATCATATTCTGCAACTTAGAAAATACTAAGAGCAATTTTGAAACCTCTCATTTAGCTGTAAAGAGCCTGCATATTTCAAAATTTTCCATAATCTCACACTGAGGAATCAGAAGAAAGATTCTATTGACTTTCACAAACCACAGCTGCTTTTGAAGCACTAGCTGCCATTTCCCACAAAAATCATGCCGTGCTCCTCCTTCCTACTATATTACATAGAAGTGACAAGTTAAATAAGTGACATCTTCATAACTGACACTGAAGTATCATGTAATCATGAATATGATCTGCATTTACATTAATATATGAAACACACTCCAAAATCTCAAAATCATACCTGAAATCTCCCTTGTTGTTAATAACTCTTTCTGCAGGGCAGTAGGGTGCAGCCGTTTCAAGTACCACAATTTCTACTTGTTTAGTGCTATTTCCATAGGAATTGTTGACTAGACACTCCCAGTCTCCAGTTGCATCAATGTCAATGCTGGACAGGATAAGTTCGCTACAAAAATAAAAGATTAATTATTGTATATACTTCATTATATAGAGATTGAGTCACTGGTTTTCTGACATTGACATATCTTCAGAGATTGTATACGAAAATATAAAACCAGCTTTTACTCCATTATTATAAGACAATACGCGAGTGATTGGTATTAAGATTTTAGCAGCAGTAATTTGGATTGACCACTCAGATCATGACAGGCCACAACACAAATCACCAATCATCACACAAGTATAACAGTTATGTACCAAATACTATAATTCGGGGGATTTTTGTTGCTGTTCATGCATAAACAAGCACTTGAAAGTCAAAAACGCATTTAAAATAGACAACGCAATCAATTCACAGTAATTGCAGCTACTATGGTATTTCAGCAGCAGAATCTGCTGCTCCTGTGGTGGCACAGGAAAAGTTTTCAAAAATAGCCTCTGACTTTGGAAGCTGCAAATAATTTTCCTGACACATACAAAATGAGATGAGGCAAATACTGATATTTCTGTCAGTACTTTACTACTTATGAATTTCTTTCACACTGCCCCCACCAAATATGAAATGTAATTATTAATATCAATAAATCAAGGTTGCATTAACTCTTTATAATGGGTGTTAGACAAGTTAAATATAAAGACACTTTTGGTCTCTGTTACAACACAAACATTGTGAATGACTGCGCCACACCAATATTTAGCTGCCTAAGATAAATATTCTGTGTGGAATTAGAGAAGGAGGAAATTATTTCAGAAACATTTAAAATTGTCTAGAACTGTTCCGGTTAGTATTTTCTGTATATTTAAATCAGGCAAGAAGCTTTCCTTCATCTAATTGATGTAAACCAGACTCTAATGAGGTCAATGAAGTTTAATTTTTCAATTGACTTCATCAGGGATCGAATTTTATCCAATTACTGTAACTCCATAGATCTCATAGACAAAAATAATGTTAACTACTACATCTTAAGAATGTAATGTATTAGCTCTCAAATCTGCTATTGGGCTAGAAATAAAATTTACTACAGTTTTAAAGTACAGCTTTTGAAAGTAGTTGGGAGACGAAAAAAGGTGGTAATTATCTGAAATATTTACTTTGCTTTATGCAAATGGATTATCTTTGAATATGCCTTGTGGTTTAGACAATTAGAAATTATGTGGGAAGAAATGGAGTACAGTCAGAAAGGGGGAGAACGTGCATTATAAAAAGAGGAGCATAAAATTTAGAAGTTATTAAATTAATTTCAAATCTGTATTTAAAACAAAATCTTAAAAAAAATTCTACTGTGGCCTTTGGCAGTTTTTTAAAGAGCCTGCCTGACATTCTGAAAGATATACAGAGAATAATTATAATTTATTTTTAATTGTTACTCTTTTAAACTTCTCTAAAAATGTCACTTTCATTAACTTGGCTGCAAGAAAGGATCGAATCCAATCTCCTTGTATATAGACTACTTCTGATACACATGAAAGTAGACCACAATCAAGGGAGGAAGTGATTAGACAGCTGCATATGTAATTTTCCCTTTGAAATATGCATACAATGAAGTATGTTCTTTTCAAGTACTTACTACAGACCTGTTATCTTCATCCCCAGAAAACAAGCAAACATGGTAAATAGCCTTTGATTCAAGTTAAATTGTTTCAGAGTTTTTGTGCAGTTCTACAGATACACAGTCAAATTTATCATTAAACAGTAGCTTCAAAAATCTCACACTCTTCCTATTATTCATCGTTTTGAGCTCCAAGCACTGTAGAACCCCCTATTTCATTTTTACAACAAAGTGTAACATGTTTTTGTTGCAGAAAATACACAAAAAGCATTACTGGCCATTTGCACACAGAATAGCAGAAGATTTTTATGTCAAAAGAAGCAATTGCTCTCTTAAAAACTCTCAGATGAGAAATCCCAATAACAGCAACCTCCTAGATAACTCTTAATACATGTTACATTCAGATTCAATTATTTAAGTGAAATTAGCCAATTGATATTTTTTTTTAAATTAAATCTTCTATTTCATATGTCACAAAAATATCACATCATCTTTACAGACAGCTGAGAAATAATATATTGCTAGAGCTTACAAAAATTTTCACAGAAACAATAGGCACCAAGGCCCAGAGACTTCCCAAGTGAATAGAATGTACGATAGATGTGCTGATTTTTTAATATATTCCATATCAAATGTTTATAATCATTGTTAAACCTACATAACTGATAAAACTGGGAACCACGGTAATTTTAGGTAAATGCAATACTTGAACATATTATCAGCTTACAGGTAATCAATATGAAGATAAGTAAATATGAAGAAAAAGAGTACATTTTCAATTTATTTAAATTGTTGAAATGTGTTCTGCTGCAAATTTATCTGCCACTAAACAGACCTCCTGTCATCAGATGAAGTTTCCCAGTTTCACAGAAAAGTATTTACTGATACATCATTGTTGCTTCTGGTAGAAATTCAATACTTGAACACTTGTTTAAGTTCTCTAACAGGATGAATGAATCCTCACATTCACATTTTTATTCTTTTATGGTGTTTTCTTCAGATGGTGAACCAAAATAAGCCAGAATAGGTTTACGCAACATAGAAGAAGCTGTATAATGACTAGAACATGGAATTGTCTTCTGAATTGCCATCTGGCCACGGTAAATGATGCATTCATTTATATTCCTCCAGGGATATTTTGGATACCGAGCCCAATGGTGAAACTGTTCATTTACTTACCATCTGGATATGACAAATGATAAATTGATCTTATACCCCTGGAGAATTTAGAGGACTGTATTAAAACAAAATTAAAAGTCTTTTAATTCTCAGAAAGAGCAGTCAACTTGATACTTTAAAATTTTGTCCACTAGTAATCCTTGGCGACTTCATGGTTCTGGCAGACCAAAAGGAAAGAGTCGACCTGTAGAGAATTTTAAACCCCTTTATAAAGTTTTCTTGTAGGTCAGTTACATATTTTAAGCCTTGGTACTGTTACATGAGCATGCCCAGAAGTTTCATTGTTTTTCTTACTGCTTGTAGAAAAGCATTCTTGATCTCTCTTGGCCATGGCAACAAGTCTTGATAAAAGGCAAGAACCCTCCTGTGACCTGAGAACATGGCAGGACTCTCTGGTTTAGGAGCCTGACAAAAGGACAACAGAATTAAGAGAAGATGGCACCTTTGGCTGCGTAATTTTCTTTATTATCATATCTCACAGAAGCTAAAGAACGTCAGGCCACAAATGAAATGATCTTGCCTCTACTATGCAGCTTTCCTAAGGATGGAGTATGAGTCAGAAAGAGTTCCTACTCTCTCTGCATTATCAATCATATCCCACTCCTCAGACGTGTGATAGTTGCTGCTTTCATGGAAATTTTTGACCTACCAAGACATACAACAAAGTCAGACATTCATGAGATGGTGTCAAGGCAAACTGAATAAGAAGATTGCTGATTGATGAGAACAAAAGGATGACTAGCAAGATTTTCTCAAGTTTTCTTTTGAAATTATAGTGGCCATCTCAGGAAAAATATTGAAAGCAAGAAAGAAATATATGTTTGTTCTTTGTACTTGGAAATTTCATGTAGGATAGGATTTCTTTTCCAAACATCATGACTGGCATATTTAAAAATTAATAAAAATGTGCAGCTGATGCAACTGCATTAACAAGTTGTTATAATATTCAATAGAAGCCCATTGCATTCGTCATTACAAAGCAAGGAACCATAATGCAGGCAGAAGCCATACTCATGTAATCAAGAAACCTGTGACAATAGATTTCTATTTGAGGCATGGTTTTGCGTTGCTACAGCTACGCATAACTAATTAGACAATCAGAAGTAGGTCTCATTATGCAAAGTTACTCAACTATGTTCTGAAGTAATACCTTAGTGACACTTACTGTATGCCCCAGCAGTCATTTGCATGTCAGGAAACAGAGTAACAAACAAAGTGGAGACTTTAACACCATATTTTGATTGGCTTTCTACAGGTCTGACTTGAGTTCCTGCAAGACCTGGGAAGAACCAACTGGTTCTTCCTGGAGAAAAATTAAAATTAATTACTCAGAGATAACATTTAGGTTTCCTAATATTATTCTTCAGACAGATAAATAGAAAATATTTTTTTACAGCTCAGGCAGAAGGCCTGTATAACCTGTCTCCAACCCATGCCACCTTAAATTATTAATACTAACACACAATTTTAAAAATGAGTGTTGGTCTCTAGGGTACACTGATGCTTGGAATGCAGCCGTTCACAGGGGATGCAAGGTTAAAACATGGAAAATGAAGAGAGAATGTGTAAATCTAGGCACTTTAACTGAACTTAAATTGCTAGTCTGATCTCTCTGACAAAATTACTTATTTATCCATGAAAGAAACAGCTTTAGAAGGCTGAGGACCTTTAAAGAAAGATTCTGTCCAGGCAACAGCAAAAGAAAAGGAAGATTAAAGATTAAAGATTAAAGTTGGTACTCATTTTATGGTAGATGTGTAGCAAATATTTTCTGGTGTAATTAATTTGTCACACAGATAGGAAATTCAGTATCCATGATTTTCTGTTTCTTATGGTTGAATACAAAAAAAAAGCACATAATTTACCACTTAATGCCATCCCATAGCTACCCAAGAAATGTAATATACTATAACATACTTTTAATCTAATTTATCTATCAGCTAATTTGTTCACATCACTATGGCAGGACAATGACAACAGTTGGATTTGACTTTAGAGATGCCAATGGAAAGCACCTAATTTCAACGACAATATATTGACAGGAAAAGACAAAAAAACCCCCCACAAACTCCCACACAAAAAAACCTTACTTGCAAAGTGGGAGAAAAGACCCATATGTGAGCTGGTAAACCATCTCACTTTATTTTCTTTTGTATTGCTCAAATTACTTTGACTGAAACGCAAATGTTCAAAAACATTGCCACAGCCTATCCACTTGTTATGTAAACATTAGCCCAATGAGATGTGTTTTCTATAGCTGTATGTCAAAGAACCTGTGACCTACCTTTAAATGCCATTTATTTGTTTCTTGACATTAAGAAAATAAATACTAATAAGAGTGACTAAACCAAACGGTCTTCAGAAATTGAGTCAGAAATCTAAATAGCTCTACAACATACCACAAGAGTTTCATTTTCTTGTATGGTCTGTTTCTCATTGAGCTTGTCAGGCAGAGACAGACTACCCGCTACTGCACTGCATCAAAGAGTGTGCATAAAGATGTTTGCATTTATCTTCATATTGCCACCGTCATACAGTCAATACACGCCAGTCTAGCTAGCTGAAAATGTAAAGGGAGGAGGGGAAAAAAAAAAAGTGTCAACAGCCCTAGAGCACTCAAAGCTTTCTTTTACTGGAGAAACCTTCAGACAGTTGGTAGGTCTGTGATGGCACAGTGCTATAAAGCTATCCGAAGAGAGAACCCCTGGTCCAGGGCTTATTCAAAGTACTTCATGAATCAGTTGTCTATCATTGAGCTGCTTTGTCAGTTGATGAAAGGTTTACGGATGCTCCAATTTGCATATTGTTATTAATTGTATTCTACCAGCAAACTGCTTGACTGCAGAATGTATCCAACTGCAGTCTTCTGGGGAAACAGTGCTACACCTGCTGTATGCCTTTCAACTGCCCTTAAGTAGTCTGTATGCTGCAATGTTATATTCAGAGGAAGCTTCATTTCATTAGCATACATCTTGTGATCTGTACACTATCAGAGGTTCTTAGACAAAAATAACACTATGACAGTCAGTCCAACAGCCAAAATTGCACAAAAAGCTTTTAAAGTAAAATATCTCCCAGACGATTCAGAAATGTTAACATACTCATGACAATTATTGATTATTTGATTATATGCCACTGGGACCAGGAAAAACCAAAACTAACCAGACAAAAAAACCCACAAACAAAAGAAAACAAACTAAAACAATACTGCATGAATTTTACAATTTCAAATCATTTGTCAAATGCACACTACTTTGACAGAAATTTCAAACTCTCTCTAGTCAGTGGTGATGTTATAAATGCAGAAATTAATTATTTAATGAAAACTTTATGGGATAAAGTAATTGTATATTAGGGCTAGAATGCGGACTTGTTTTATTTGCTGACCTGCAAGAAATTTGGGAAGATGTAAAAAAGAGGCAAAACATAATAAATTCCTACATAAGAACCTCAGGAACAACCTCTATTCTTCCTTTAGTATACGGTGTATCTCCAACAGTGTAAACTTTATTTTGTGATGGCCAGGAGTCATCCAAGCAAAATACCATAAACAATTAACGCTAAGGTTATTTTATCCTGTAGGGTGAAAGAAGGGGAGGGGCTGGGGCCTATTTTCATAGAATCACAGCATGCTACTAGAGTAAAAAAGGTTTCCATAAGTTCATAAGGAATACTTCCTACAACATGTCCTCAATGTTGAATAGATTAAAATGCATGAAAAGTCTAAAGTAATTCAGTTATTTGTTTTAATATTTCTAATGTATTTTGCTTTAAATAAATGGTTTGCTTTACCAGTATCTAAGGTGACTGACTGCATAATTTTAAAAAAGTCAGTCCTGGGATGTTCACTCCATATTGCTGCTGCAGTGCAGCATCTCCTCAGCTGTGTAGCTGCAGCTCTTTGAAGGGCCACATTAAAATCACTCTGGCCCTAAAAAGTCAGAGCCAAACTCTACTGATTCCCCCTTGAGAAAGTGCAAACTTTTGTTCTTAATACTGAACTTAACACTTAATTTTAGTGTTGTGGCTGGATGGACCCATATACAGCTGCAGGAAGTAAGCAGAAATGGAAGTGAGAGGTCAAAATTTAGAGCAAGGCATCTTGTTAATCTGGTCTTAATATCAAAAAGGACTCCATAAATTTTTTTTACAGCTCTGTTTTACTAGTTTTCTATGGCTTTTTTATGCTATCAGCCAAAATACCCGCATATATTTTCTGTGCAAATATCTATTTCTCAATCACGTTTCAACAAGTAGTTACTCAAATTAAGCCTACAGTTTTTATGGCATAGCACATTTCTTATATAATTGTGTATTCCTTTACTGGAAGAGGGTATCAGGTTGCTGCTTTTGCTTTTCATGGTGTTGGTATAGTTTTTTAACAGGTTATACTTTAAACTATTCCCCTGACTATCAGTAAAATGACCACTGTGTTTTATTTAGATAATTGAAAGATTTTTAGAGAAAAATCCTAAGGTTAATTAATCTTCCAAATTAATTCACATGAAGATTGTCTTAATATCAGATAATCAAATGCTTAGCCCGCACATTTCATAATATTCTACAACAATTTTGAATACCATCTTCCTGTCTGATATATGAAAATGTTGCTGGGAAAAGTGCATCTGTTACTACTCTTTTGCTGTCTATAGTGCCTGAAGCTGTAGACCATTGACTATGGGATTTAAAGTAATCTCAAAAGAATACAGAAACATTGATTTACAATTTAAATGGTTACTTTGCTTCATTTCTTTCCTAACTGTTCAACAAGTAAGGGTCAAACAGAGTCAATTAGGTGAACCAACAAAATATCAGTACTAAACAATTTCTGCTGATTTCCCTGGGCTTTTCAGTATGACCCTCAGCTGCCCATCTCCAAATGCTCATGACAGCAGAACACAAAGCGCCTGTGAAATATCTGCATTTTTGTATCAGATTCTTTGGATCTGTTCTAGCTTTTCTCTTTTTTTTTTTTTTTTTTTTTTAAATCTTGTAGATGGTGAATCTCCAGAATTTTGCCATGATTTGGCACATATCCGAACTTCCAATTGTGTACCCAACATAGTAACATGCTAATCAGTGATACATCATTTTCAGACTGTTGTTAAACTGATATTGGTCCAAAGAACTACCACTTGCTTCATATCTTTTCCACATGTATTCTTTCAGCAAACCGTTAAGAGAGTTCAGGGATCATTTGGACTCTTTCCAGAAAAAATAGGCACAGAATTTCTGCCTTTCTCCCAGAATTTCTGGAAGTTTTGTTCTTTCTTATATGGTATCCTGGCCTGGATCTCAAACTTGTCATGATACCACTTGTCTACTCCTAGAATTGGTTTGTACTCGTATTCATTTATCTCAATACTCTTCTCTTAAATTCTCAAATTCCAAATTCTTTACTAATAGCTGCACTGATAATTGCAAGCACTTAAAAGTTATTAGATTCAAAACTGCCTTCCTATTACAAAAATTATGATAGTAACTTTCAATCCACAAGGTTGCACTCCTTTTTATTTTTCTCCCAGTTTCTTCACTATTACAGTACAAGTGGATCATGATTTGAAACTCTTCCTTAATATATTTCTTTTACAGATGGAAGTTTTCTCATAATCTTGCACCTCTAAAAGCAGCTTTTGGAAATTAATATACACATTTTATGTATAAATTTAAAAATAAGTTCTCTTACTATTACCCCATTCTTGTCAGACCTAAAGGATCACCTGTAGTTCCATAATTGTCTTATCTCAAACATTATTATTTCTTTCGATATTTACTTTTGACCAATTCATATTGTCATTGACTGCTGTCAAAATGGAAGAAAGCACTAGATGCTTTAAAAAGTCCCAGATTGCTAAGCTTTTTTTTATTTAAGAGCTGCATTTGGTAGCCATAATTAGAAGACTGAAATACCCGGGACAGAATTTAAGAGATTTGTGGGGGATCACAGTTGAGACCTAATAGTCTGTATTTCCAGTGGCAAATCTGTCTACATAACATAACATAAATCACATCTGAAAAACATATCTGATACAAACGCTTACTATCCTAGGCTTAGTTAAGGGCATGTTACTTCTCCAGTTGTAACTCTTTAGGGGTTCTTAACTTTCGGCACAGTTTAATGCTTTCAGAAAGATCACTTGTGAACTGTAATGGTGCCAGGGCAGCCATTACAGCTGTCGGAGACATAAGCACTTTTAAACGCTCTACACAAGCATTTACAAAATAGAACTAAAAAGACTTTAAAATTGTCATTATAGTCTATGTGGTAAATAAGAAACTTCCTGAAAATTAAAGTCTCTCTACCACTATGGAGTTGCTTGGTTCATAAAATTAAAATATTTTCCTTTTTTTAGCTTAATATTCTAATAACTGCCCTGCTAGTTTCTCGAAACACTGAAAGGGAACAACCAATTTTGGTGACAATCAACGATAAGACAAGGGGCAGTGGATACAAACTGGAATGCAGGAGGTTCCATTTAAATTTGAGAAGAAACTTCTTCACAGTGAGGGTGACAGAACACTGGAACAGGCTGCCCAGGGGGGTTGTGGAGTCTCCTTCTCTGGAGACATTCAAAACCTGCCTGGACACCTTCATGTGCAACCTCATCTAGGTGTTCCTGCTCCGGCGGGGGGACTGGACTAGACGATCTTTCAAGATCCCTTCCAGTCCCTAAAATTCTTTCATTCTGTGATCCTGTGGAACAGTGGGGAAGCTCGGAAAGATGCTGTGCGGCAGAGAATCTGCCTTGTATGTGGCTTCAGGGATATGGATTGTTTCATTGCTCCTTATTGTGATCAAACTGATAATCTAATATTCCAGGCTTGAGAAACTGAGCTGTCTTCATGGAAACATGAGTCATAATTTCAGCTAGATCCATTCACAGATGATAGGAAATTAGTTCCATATCACATTTACATTTTCTTGTGTGACTATGACATTTACACATAGGCATAATGACAGAAAACTCAACACAAGCAAAATCAAATATTATTATAATTGGCAAGAAATGGTAAATGCAAGCTAGCAGCAGAACTGAAAACACCTTCTCAAGATGTCCTATAAGGGAATAGTCTTTGCCAACACAAATGTCACAGGCCGGAATAGAATTTAAAACTTTAGTCTAATTATTGCAAAAAAAACATTTATTTTAGTTTATTCTGCTTTATCTTAGGAGATAAAAAAATACACATTTGGATATTTTATCCTTCTACTGTGGCAGTTAATAAAACAGAAGGGTTTGGTAGGATATTTGTGCTGTAAATCTACGGCCAGAAATATCTGGAACTACCCAATAAAATAACCATCTAAAAAAGTTTGAGTAAGCAACTCCTGGAACAGAGCTTCACCTCTTTGTTCAAAACTAGCTTCAGAAATCTTCAAATTGCTAAGCAGCGCAAGCTAAAGCCTGTCCTTTAGTGCAGTCACAGAAAGCCAGAGAGAGTGGATGCTTGCTGTAAAGAGTAGGTACAGGAAGGCAAAATATGACACTGTAAGAAACGATTTTAAAATACTTTTCTTCTTACTCCAAATCTTGCACTTAACATACGACAACCTCATGGAGGCACAGTCTTTCTGATGTTTCACAATGCCTTGTACAACTGTGATTTAGCCTTAAGAGCTTTCACGAATTAGTGTGTAATAGCATGTTGACATATACTATTGAAACATATACTAATTGTGCTATTACATATTATATTAATATATATAACAATAATTATATAAATGTAGTTATAGTATACATGGTCATGCTGATGGGATTAAAATTAAGAAATGCTGAAGAAGAGTTTTTACAGTCATAACTTGACCATTTCCTCATTTCTCAACATAGAGGGACAATACATCTCTATAATTTGTATTTTTGAAAAACTTGACTTCAAAACAGTATGGGTTTTAGAAGCTAGTTTCAAAAGCATAGGTCTCTTATGCCTTCAGTAAGTTAATTTTGGTCAGTCCCTTGATCAAAGCAGAGGCATGATTGCTTGAGTATTATCATTTTTGACTGGATAAGGACCATGCTGTACAGTAAATGCAGTGTTGATGCCCTATTACATTGTGAAATGAAACGTATAGCACAAATAAATGAGCAATTAGATTTTTTAAAAACTTTAAAATAGCTGTTTAAATATTGTGAGTTTAATACAAAAAATATTTTGTCTTTTTGACAGTCTGTATCACATAACTTAGACAAACAAATATGATGACGTATTTAGAGAACATTCTTTCTGAATACCCAGTCCCAATCCATACTGCAACATGAGCAACAAGGTCACCTATTTAATGGCACAGTAAATGAGGTAGGTAGCAGATCAATGATCCTTGTTAAAATATTGCTATGGTAGACAATGATTTTGATTTTATAGTCTGGCAAAAATTAAGTACTGTAAGGTAAAATTCAGTCAAGCTACTTCTAAACTAACTTTTTAAAATGACAGTTATTTTGAAAATCTTAACATTTTTAGACAATTTATTTCAGTTTATAACTATGCTCTACCAATAGTTTATATAGTGCAAGATATAATTCAGGTGAAAAATATGAGGTGATTAACAGCATGTCTTTTAATCTTGATATCATGGAAATAAGAACATGCTTTAATTTAAGTGACTCAGCAGTGATATAATAGCTCATGCACTTGGCATTACCATACTAATTGGTCTAATAGTCTTTTTCATTATCCACTACAGCCATACACATTGGTATTAGAAGAAAGTCAGTAGCTGTGAGAATAGCTCAGATCTACACCTTTACATCTCTAGGACTCCAAAAGGGGTCAAAAATCAGTGAGTAGATGAAATTAAAATCAATAAAGCCAAAAACCCAGTGGAGACGAATTAATTTGACACCCTTCATAACTTCCATTTGATAGTTCAAGAATCATTTCAGGTCAATTATATTAATAGAAACTGGTTGAGTGAAAAGATGTTAATGATGATCCAGAGCTAATTAGCATAGCTATTTTCACTTCATCTTCTACAAAGAGAAAGGCAGAGCACAGACACAGAATCGGGATCTTTTTTGATCAGTGATGGAAACTGGCAGAGGACAAAAGTATGTGTGCAACAGCTCAGCAGTTTTTAGTGACAAGTCCACACTCAGTGATGAAAACCAAAAAATAGACACATAAATTTATAACAATTTATTAAATAAGATTTGAAAGGGAACACTAAAGTAAATCTGTGATGATACGGTCATTGCCAAATATTAGTTTCTACTTCTTTTATAGAAGCCCTATTCTACTTTATTCTTGCTGCATTTTTCGCATCAGCAAAGGTTTCTGTAGATCTCTGTGTCTCTCAGGCAGGCACATAGAGACCCACAGATGGTAAAGGTCATAGAAAGCTGAGAAAATTTTAATAAGAAACAAGTATGAGATTATTTAACTAATGAATATAGGATCCAGTCCTATTGGATAGTTCCAATATTGTCAGTTCTTCACAAGTAGATCACAACTTAATCTTCTACATAGTGTCAGGAAGTTGTGGTTTGGCTGTTAGTCACTCATATGCTACTGAAGCTATTCTAAGTTCAGCTTCTTTTCATGGTTTATTGTGTATGAAATTATCTTTTTATCCATTTCAAATCCATAGTTGCTCAAATTTGGGTACTTAAACACAAGAAATATGACTGGCCATTCATAGCCATGAAAAACCTATACCTGTGTGTTCTGATTGAAGCATGCAATTCAATTGCTTCAATTAAAACAACTCCTGATGCACATTTTAATGGGGTTTATTGCAAGCGTTGCATCTGTTCACTTTGCCTACAAGTCTGACTATCACAAAGAGTATACATTACCGTGTAATTAAGCAGCAGTCATGAATGATGCTGTCCTCCACAAATACGCCACTCTCTTCATCTGTTTCGATCAGGCGACCAGCATGGTACCAATGTACTTGGGTGGTATTGTCAACGTATGTTGCGGTACACTGAAAAGGCAAGCGGTCTCCATGAAAAACCACCTGTCTTTGTGATGGGATCAGCTCAAAAAGAGGAAGCTCCAGCGGCCCAGCTGCAGGGAAAATAAAACAAAAACAAACAAACAAAAAAAAAAAAAAAAGAAAAAAANAAAAAAAAGGAAAAAAACATTTCACAATGAATTCCACTCATTAACATTGTAAAGTGAACTAACTCTATACAATTCTAGCTCCTAGATCTTAACATTAAAGCACTAATATAAAAGCGATGCCCTTAAAATACCCACTTAAGTCTGATCATGTTGTGAATTCTAGAAATCATATTTCTTTTTTTGGTGTGAGCCCAGATAATTACAGAATTACTAGAATATCAACAGAAAACAGATTTTACAGAATAGTTCACAGTACAAGTAAGGCTGGAAAGGATCTCTTGAGATGCTCTAGTCCAGCCCTCTACTCAAAGCAGGATGACTTACTACAGAAAAAAAAAATCTTCCAATTAAAGAAAAAATACAGCTATTAATATACGTACAGTTACCATATATAAGATGACTTCATTCTCAGTGGATGAAATTACCACTGTGCTCCAGAACAAAATTTACTCACTCTACAGAGCCTGAAGTATCTCATATGCCTGGGTTATGGATAACAATAAGGCTAATAACAAAAGTTAAGCTTTCCCCTGAAGTTCAGCTGTGCCTCAGATTTCTCATTTCCCTGTCCCTGCTTCCTTTTGCTTCTTCCATGGTCATCTTTATTCTATAGATCTTTAATCCACATTAAATATTTATCTAAATAGCTCTTTCTACTTTTTAATAGCGTAATGCATTTCACCATCTTTATTTTATGAATTTTATCTCTCCTGCCTTTCCACAGGAAATACCATGATCATAAGAATATTGCATATTCTTATTGTAAGCAGAATCTTAAAAAAAAAAAAAGCTGCCATCACATATGCAAATGCTTAAACACAATTAAAAAATAAAGAGAGTTGTACATTTGGAAGGCATACGCATTTCTGGGAATGCTGAAAGTCTGCTAATTTCATAAATTTGACAGTGATTGAAGGCTACATTCTCCAATCCTACAGTCTCTGTAGAGACTGAATCTCTAGACAGTATTCTTCCATTTTTATGTCTAGATCCTGAAACTACCTTAACATAATTCCTGTAAAATATTTCCTATACATTGTGAGATTAATGCTATTTCTTTAAACTGGTAGCAGAACATTGAAAAGGAAGCACTTTTGGAAAGGTAATTGAAATAGAGGCTCTGCATCTAAAGGAAAAAGATAATCTTTTACAGGATAATAAGGAATAAAGGAAAATCTGATTTTCTTTTTTCTGATATAGTCTCCTTACGCAGGACAAGAAAATTACTACCTCTGAGACTTTGTTATATCGCATAAAATCCTCATGGTAATAAAAAAAAATAAGGAGACATATATGTGACTGATGAATACACTACCATGAACACAATAATTCCTACAATACAACCTTTTAACCTCAGCTTACATTGCTAAACAATTGACTGAGCCTGCGTTACTTTGTAACTTCACTACTGCAATCTGATCTCAGACACAGTGCCTAAGTCTTGCACCTTGGAAATTCTTCTACTTTGATGAGAAAAGAGAATTTTTAAGCTAGATCTCCTTCTCCCTTATTTTTCTTCTATTTTCATTTAAAGGCCTCTCAGCATTAATATCTATCCAGCCTGCAGGGTTGTCAGCTGAAAGGTCACCCTTCCGCATTTGCACCACTAGTAACTATCTCAAACATCTATTTTTCTGACAAGTACTTTAACATTTTTTTCCATTTCACTGCTCACCATTTTATCTTCCTTAAACTTTCTCCTCAAAATCCTCCATTGACCATAATAAATACTGATTAACTTAACTATGCCTAAACAGATTGCAAGCCATAATTACTGGTTCTATAATTGCTAAAATTCGTAGACAACCAGTAGCGTTTGTTCCTCTCCTTACTCAGCATCCCACCTTAACACTTTTCTTTATGTCATTCAGATGTTGTCCTCAGAGCATTTAAATTGTGAGAAGCTGCATTTATAAACCTAGCTTTGGGCTCTCAATACTACTGTGAATTTAAACGTTAAGTAGTGTATTGCTCACCTACTTTGAATAAACAGTGAGAGGGATCACTTCTGCTTTTGTATAGCATAAGAATGCTGGCCAGCATAATACACAGGATTTGTACATGAGTGAATACATGACATTGCTGTCTCGGAGAATCACACAGAGGATTAAGAAGGTAGTTGCTATCTACTGAGATGCTGTAAGTGTGCTGTGACTGTAAAGGGCAGGCTTCAGATATCTCTCCTTACTTGTTTATACATCCTGTAGTTAACCTTTTGATTGTGCCTATAATTTGTGGACATAGATGTGTTATTCAAAATTGAACCATACTTAGTATTTCTACATAGTCTTTGGTTACTAACTAAAAGAAGAGATATCAGATTAATGCCTCACTCATAATAAGTGCAGGCTTGGTCTCAGTCATTTACATTAAAAGTTTTTACTAGAAGATGGAGACAGCCTCTCTAATCCAAAAGGTTGCAAACTTTGTGCTGCATTACGAAGTCAATTACGGAATATAGGGAAAAGTTATGGTGTGGAATTTAGCCATAAATTAACTGAATTATTATGAAAATGGAGCCCAGAAAAACTGGACATGTATCACAAGTACACCAGGAATACATACTACTGACAGAAAAAAAATATATTCTCATGAATACAGTAATTTTTAACTGAGGATATTGTATCTTGTCAAATATTTTTGCTGGTGCACTGAGTGACACATTGTGTCATGAGGCTATAAAGTAGTACGAGTGCGAACTAGAATATCGATATTTCTTAAGTCAAGATTAATAACTTGTCTGGCATATGGACGCAGTGTAACACTTCGTGTTTATCTCTGCATCTATAGCTGGTCTTTGAGGCTCTCTGGTTATCACTTCTGTTGCTCAGCCTTGGGAATCACTGAACCCAGAAATGGAGTCAGGACTATGTTTTCTGTGCAGAGTTCATCAATTAATGATCAGAAGAGAAACCTTTTTTAACTGCACCATATCAGAAAAGGAGAAAAGGATCCTTTGATTGACATCAGTCGTATCAATAACCTACTCATTTTCTTTTTCTTTGCAAATCCTTTTAAGTGACAACAAAGATGCAAAGCGAATGAAACATACCTTTGGTTTACCATTAGGGTGGGATATCCTTCTGACCAGCCAAACTCTTTCACAATGTACATATTTGGGTTGACCAAATCAAGAAACAATGTGCAAATTTATTTTCAAAGTAAAACTAGTAAATTTTCTATGGATTTTGACATTTGCAGAGCAAGGAAGGTACACTAAAGTACTTCTATAAAACATCTGCTTTTAATCTGTGTGATGTCTACAAAAAAATGATTACCAGAGCTAATCTTCAGTTGTTTTCCAGGGATAATAATGATTTAAATGTCTGAGGCTGGTTCTGCAACTATTACTCACGCAAAAATTCCAGTTGACTTCAGTGACACAGCTCACAGATACAAGGATTAATTCCATCAATAAGAGTTTCAGGATTAGGGCCAATACCCTTTTATCCTGAATGGCTATAAAATGATTGTATAGTTCCATCAGCATCAGCTGGAAATACTTATTTTAAATCCATAATCCAACAATCCTTCAAATTCAGAATA
Organism: Pampusana beccarii; assembly: GCA_013399365.1. Taxonomy (NCBI): domain Eukaryota; kingdom Metazoa; phylum Chordata; class Aves; order Columbiformes; family Columbidae; genus Pampusana; species Pampusana beccarii. The sequence continues at coordinate 640,882 of VWYH01006503.1, read as the reverse complement.
AAAATAAAAGTATTTACTAATGCTGTACACATGTTTTCAAGCTTGACTTTGAGAATAAACTAAAAAGTAAGACGTAAGAAATCCTGAAAGTATTTGGAATAATTTTGGCATTGATTTGACAGCACTTGAAATATAACTGCTCTGGCAAGCATATCCCTACACAAGAGAAATTTTATTTTTGATTATGTGATTACTGAAGACCAATAAATATATATAATCTCTGATGCACATACACATGAATGTGTGTGTATGAGTGTGTACATATGGCAGATACAACAGCCTCGTAAGATTAAAAATAATTTACTGTTTACTATTGTGGTGTGAGTAATTTAGGTGGATTTTATTTACTTAACTTTTACACACATGAAAAATTTTCCAAGATTCTCCTTCCAAGACAATCCACTCTGCTGCCCTCACTTTTGAAGCCAGCACCACCATCTGCAAATGAGAGGTGTGACTCTCCTATAGACGTTTAGATCAAGGGCTGCTGAAGTATTTTACAGTCTTTACCTGTCTTGTCTCTCTAGCCAGCACTAAACCATGATTGCAGCAGAGCACCACAGGAATCACTGATTGCAGCATGAATCTAAAGGTCTAACCCATCATTACAGTAATTACATCTTTATCTTTCACTTCTCAGCAGAAAAGAGTTTTGTTGACTGAAGGCCAGTTTCCTTACGTGATCCACTCTTGTATTTCAGATTAGCTCTAGACTAGAATACTGAGAACGTGTAGAGAAGCAATCAGGTTGCACAAATACCGCTGAATTAGAATATCACTTAAGAGTCCTCACCGAAAGCATATCCTTGCACATTTTAATGCATGCAATGCCTGAAAATGTATATAAAGTTGAAAAAGAAAATAGAAAGTATTTCAATAACCATTAGCAAAAATAGAAAAACAGCAAGGTGCATTGGAGGTCTAAGGAAATGTTCCAACGCATATGCCCTTAATATCTTTATAAAACAATTTATCTCATGCACATGCACACGTATTAAGTACTTTCTGCCTTTTTCCTTACGATTCAGTTCTTAAGATTTTAAGAATAGTTCAGTTTTCCTTCTAAATTTGGTCTTTCTTTTTGTTCAGTGTTTTAAAACATGGAAAACAGAAAAATGTGAGGGAAACACTGCTGTTACTGGACAGATATGAAATACAAATGCTTGTAAAAGACGTAACATATAATGCATCCCTAACCTGTATTTTAGTAATATTTTAAATATAATGTGATCACATTTAAAATGTGTGCACTTATAATGAATGGACACTACTGTTTTCTGGATGAATGATCAAAATCAAATCTGTAAGCACCAAAGCTGGCCTGTGCAATGTATTTGTCTAAACAATACAGAATGTTGGCTAGTCATTGACCAACATGACCAGCACAAGGTACTGGAGGCATGATCAGAGAAACACGAAACTACGTCCTACTCCCAGCCCCATTTGTTGCATTTTCTCCTGCACAACCTATAACCTGGGAAGCACAAATCTCTACAGCTAAATAGCTACTAAGTGCATAATCCTGGTTACCACACTAGAGCATTCTGTTGTTCAGTTTACCATAGACAGAGTTTTCTGCCATACATTATCTGATGCTCATTAACTGGCTTTGTTTGATACTGGCAGCTTTCACACAGTCAGAAACAGGAAAAAACACAGGTTTCTCCAGATTTCCCACACATCAGTGCAGTATTACAGTGCACATGTTTCAGGATACACTCTTGACTTCTGCCTCAGTAGAAAATGCAGTTTGCTACAGTGCACCACAAGCTTTTGGGACGGAAAAACAACAGAGGTTGGCATTTTGCTTCTTGTTAATCACTTGATTTATTGTATTGCCAATGGGCTTTTTATTTGAACTGAGTGTGCCTACAGAGTGAGGCACATCCTGCTGACAAAAGTGTGAGTTAGAGCTCTAATATTTGTATACAATCTCAGTGGGAAAGAAATGTGCATGGAAAGCACAGTGGGGGGAAGCTAGAAATGAAGACAAAGTAAAGGAACTGGTCCAATAAAAAGAACAGATGAAAATGAAGAAAAACAAATTGAAAAACAGTTAAAATTTTGAATTGCTGACACAGCAAATTATATCTGTTGATATTCACCGAATGGAACTAAAGAAAAGACAGTAATCTGAATTGCTCTAAAGGCCAGTTCTGCCAAGAAGGGGAGGTGGCAGTACATCAGTGCCAATTTCCGTATTGCAAAATTTGCTGACAATGACAAAAGTTTGGTGTAGAAGGTCACAGACAGTGCCATATGCCGAGGAAGTCAAGAATGAATACAGAACTGGAGCCAAGCTTCAGTTTTAATAAAAGATTTGTCTGGCTTCAATTTTAAAATAATATCCATAAAATACAGATGCCAACATGTATTAAACACATCAAAATAGGATAAGCCTTTTGGGCTTGGGACAAGAAGGCTTTGTACTACATTTATTCACCACCCACTGCAGAAAAGTAGGGCTTCTGTTTGTATAATAGCTTCTTCTTTCCACCAGCTTCATAATGCTGGCAGGGCAAGGCATATTCCACACCATTTCACCAGTCCTTTTCACCCTCATACATGTTTTTCAGACAGGAACATGACATAGATTTTTTTTTTTGCAGCATCTCATAATTAAATCACAGGTTTATGTTTATTTTGTAATGCTAAATGCTACACTGAAATGGTAGCTACTAACCAAAGAGCAAGACTTCAGACACATATACTGTTCTACTTTAAGTTACAAATTTTGTATCATGTTTTACTCCTTCAAACTTCTGCAAAGCCATCAAAACTGAGAAAAAGAGAAGAGAAAGGGTGCATATCTCTTGAGCAGGCACAGCAGAGTCATTGGGCTGAGGCACAGGTAAGAATGCAGATGCTGCTGCAGGGACCTGAACAGAAGTAGCAGTCCCAGAATTTGTCCTGAGTTAGGAGGTCAGTAAGACCAGGTTGTCACAGTCCACTGCTACTGGTGCCTCAGTCATCTGGGCTAACCAATCAGATAAATATACACCTTATCTACAAAACAGAAGATTATAAAGTCAGTGCAGTTATGCCAAGAGGAGCTACAATCAGCTTTGTATAACAGCCTTACTGAAAAGCACCTGGATTCCATAACTTCTCAAACTCATCTAGTTAAAATAAGCTACACTTATGTAGAAAGTAAGGAAAACTGAGGTGGAAAAAGTACAATTCAAATCCAGTCAGTTTTAGCAAAACCAGCTCATACAGGTTTCAGCCAGCACTCAGCAGGTGAACAACAAGTCCAGCCACGACGAAGTTATTTAACTTGTCTTTCTCTACAGCAGTTCCTCCAGATTTATTGGACCACGTGGAAATAAATTAGCAGATTTGCACTGAGCCCTGGGACTGATGTGTGTTGTTCCGTTACAACCGTTTTAAGTGAGGGAGCAGTGGAAAAATGCTTTTGTGTCTACTGTTGCTAGCAGTGATTTACTTAGCAGGAAAGCTGAGGTAGAGAAATAGAGAGGTAGTAGGTTTCACTTAATAGAATTGACCATAAATGCCAAATATAACATTAATTTGTAAAATGGCAACAGCTATTTGAAAAATTTACACAACAGGAAATTCAAGGTTTCATTCCAGTTAATCAATTAATCAGAAATTTATCTGCATGCAGGCAAAATAAAGCTCTTACATTGGCATATCTAGCAGAAATTTAAAATAACTGGCAAAGAGTTTGTTCATCAGTGATTTCTTCCTTATCAAATACAACTGCTTCCACTTTCCAATTCCTTATTTTCAAATTGTCCCAGAACTCCACTTTAGAAACTGGGGTGCTTCTGATTATTTGCCACATTCCAAAACTTGAAGAGCATGACATATTAACAGCTATGATACTGGAAGATTCATCAACACAAATTCCTTCACTGGCAAGAGTCAGAAGCCATTGCTAGAAAGCTAATTTTGATTACTCAAATTATCCTTCTGGCAAGCAAGCTGGCAGGCTGATGGCTACTCACACTCATTACAGCTTGCAGTTATTAAAAATGGCTCAGCAGTGGCAAGAATAAAGCACCCAGTTCTACAAAATATTATATATTGATTAGCTTTATCCAACTGGAAAGTGCAGTGGTAGCACTCATCTTTCCAAACCTTAAGCACCACTAGCCACCTTCTTTTTATTTCTGTATCATTACTACACAACTAGATCACGGCAGCAGGAAGGTCTCAAGAGTGACAGTGATTGCACCTAGTTGCTCAGAGTCCAGCAGGCTGCATGAGTAGTACCCATCTATGCTGCAAGGATGGAAAAAAAAAAAAAAAAGCTGAACCAATGACAGTTCTTTTGAAGCAAGAACTCATCCCAGTCATTGTGTGAAAATTTTCCATTACAAACTTCTCTCAGCCCAGCTGACAGTGTCAGAAACTGCAGCTCTCAACAGCCATTTTTATACATATATTAAAGAAAGTGCTGTATGATGAAATGTGCTATAAAAATGTGAAATATCACTATGGTATACTCCATTTAATTAATAGAATACAGGGTGATAGGATGGATTTAACCCTAGTCTTAATGTGCATGTTGCAATGTTAATAAAGACTACGTCTTTCAGGATACTCCATGGGCCTTAGTCAAGGCTGGCTGTCTTACCATAGCTTTGGTAATGAGATGAACAGTCAAGTCCTCAAGGGTAGAAGTTTTGAAGATTAAAGAAGCTTCATCTTGGTGATATTGTCCTCACTACATCTTAGCAAAATTTTCCTTTAGTTATCTTAAATGCTTTTTGGAACAAGCAGGCAAAGACAATGTAGAAAATCAGTAAAAACTGTGCATTAAAACCTGCTGATATAGTTTAAGAGTAACCTATAGGAAGAAAAACAAATTCGGTACATGTTCAGCATCTAAATCAACCGGATTCCATGGGTGAAAGGTTCTGTTGAACTATATTCTCATGTGTGACAACACATGCAAGAAAATATGCAGAATACTTCCGCATATTTTAATATTTTAATACTTCCGTTACTTCACATTTATAAGTTTTAAATTTTTTGCACCCGCCTTGCAGCAGTGTCCTAAACTACCACTAAAGAAATCAGGTAACTATCTATAATATTAAACGTACAGCACCATATTTCTATTTTTTTTTCCAGACTGATCATATTAGGATAAGAAATACAGAATTTGAAGCTAAAAGGTTAGAGCATTGTTGGTTTCATACTACCAAATGGTTATCTATTGAAAACTTTCATACTTAAAATTGGCCACTTAGCTCTCATAGAAAATCAATCTACCACACCCATCTTTGAAAGATCAAAAATGTACAGTTACATTATTTGATTTATAGACATTCTGTTATTATCCATATTTTGCTATTAAAGAAAATCCTGAATTGCTAGCATTGTAAATTGCAAGAAAAAATTGCAAGAGCTTTAAACTAGAGCTAATTGTATCATCATCCATATCTTGCAAAATCTTAATCCTGAGAAAGGTTACTAATGTGAGTATTCCTATTTCAATATAATTAGACCTATTCATATAATTAGGCACTCCATGCAGAACTGGAGCTGAGGTCTTGATCCTGCATATTCTTGAAGACAATGATGCTCCGCATGAATGCAGCAGGCTATCTGTAGGCTGCCAAGAAACTGCAGGACTGGAATCTAAATCTGGATAATTAATCCATCATTCTTTGTACTTGAGATTTTGAGTTTAGTCAGTTACTACATACTGAAAAAACCCACAGTTCAATATTTACATTGTGTTAATGTAGTAAGAATGACTTGTAAATGAAGAAAGAAATGGTTGAAACAATAATCTCAAGCCCATTCCTAAATTTAAGTAACCAACAAATGAGATCCAAAAAATGTTGTGTTATGAGAGAAATAAAAGAAAAAAAATGTTCCTTATAAACTTTGAGACAGTATTTGTTCTCACAATGTATTTCAAGTAGGAAAGAAAACTTTTAAAGAACAATCTATGTGCAGATGTATACAATTATCATTATAAGACTCAAAAGGCAATTTAGATAATTAATTTTTGTCACCATATGAAAAAAAGCAACTTCAAATCTCATTTCTCACTCAATATCTCTAGCACATAATTTTTGACAGTCTTCTTAAAAGCTGGTGCAGAATGAAGTTGAATGCATTTAGTTGGTTTCAGGCTTAAACTTGACTGTTGAAAAAGTCTCCTTTCAAAGATACAATTTCCCAAGGGAGATGAAGAGAAAACAATGTGCAAGCACATCCATTAAAATTATAAGGACGTTTCAACATATCTAGCATCTAAAACATCCCTATTCCACCACTGCTGAGAAAGCAGTTAAAGACATGCTGTGTTTTAAAAATACGTGTCAAGAAAAAAAAAAAAAGCTGCTTCAGAAAATGAAAGTACTTTATACAAGAAGTATACAAAAGAAAACGTTATCTTTTTTCCCACTGGTATTACTTTACTTGATTTAAAATGTCTTGAATGTTCTGAATTTTTTGTGGTATTTTAGGTAAGATTGCAAAGCAAAATTACTTATGAAAATAGACTAGGGAGCTGCATGTGGCCCAAGAGAAATATGCCTTGATGTTCTGCTCATATTTAAGCATGAGAAATACAGATTAGAAAATGTGAGAGTAGGTAAGTAATGATGAAAGTACTTCATACTTTTCTATGCAAGAAATGAAAACTTAAAATGGTCAAGAAATCTCAAAGAACACAAGAAGAAAAAGTGCTTAAACAATATAAATGTGCTTGCTTTTTTTTTTGCTTTGTGCCCGCAGAAAGTGCTTACATTTTAACCCGACTCTGCTCCTTTAGAGGATGAATACTCTGATTCTCAGTGAAGTGAGCCAAAGTACAACAGATAAGGTACTGGTTAAGTACAAACAATTCATTAACAAATATATTCTCTCCTTCCCAATATATACTTTACATTTTCTATGAAACATTTAATGAATTGTATTGCAGAACACAGGAATAAGAAAAGGATCTACCCCTTTGAGTTGTATCCCCTCCTTTGAAGTACCTCTCCTAAGGACAGAGTATTTCATCATTAAAAAAGTGCACTTCAAGAATATTTTATGTCACAAGTTGCTAATTTCACTTATGAGCCAACTCTATGAACTAAGGTACTTCACAGAATTCAGAGACTGCGTAATAATTCAAACACTGTTGGACACTCACAACTTGTAGCTCTTATCTTCCATTCTTTTTCACCTCTGTTTTCAGTAGGATGGATTTTTATTCTTTAGTGTTAATACTTTACTCAGTAGGCAGCCCCCTAAAGCATGCTAGATAAAACTCCAGCTCTGTATTTTGAATATTCATTCCCTTTCATCTGTAGCCCTAATTGACTACTAAAGCTATGAGTAACTTGTGAATCAACCCAAACAACTGCTCACTACAGGTTTGATGTAAACTGTTACAATCCTATTCATCACAACCAATGGGCATACTACCCATAAACAGAATCCACATTTTGTCATAATACACACTTTCAAAATAACATAGTGTGACAACCCTTCTAAGCTAGGTGAAACACGCTGCAGTTGATTGTCATGACCGTGGAGCACGCAGAGCAACAACAGAATTTTAAAACAGTTTCTGGATACTCACAGTCTCTGAAAAACAGGCTCCTGAGCCTAGGGATGCCACCCTGCCCCCATCAAGGTAGACAAGACACTACATAAAAACAGATGCTATCTCAGCCGTGTTAATACAAGAAAGGAAAATGTCTCAGCTGCAGTATTTTCTTTGCTGTTACTCTGTGCTTTGCAAGTTCTATTTCCACCATGTTTTCCCCTGAGACTGCATTTTAAAATCAATGTATCTAACATTTAAGTTTTTATCTGTTTCCTTACTCTGGAAGTTTCTTGACTGAGGATGGTATATGAAGAACAGCCATTAACACTAGTTTTGCTAATTGCCCCCGTTTGCCCTTGTTGGTTGTAATTATGGAAAAAACATGTTTTTTTTCAGAAATGTACACAATATAGGTGAATAAATTATGCTGTATTTTAGAACTTCTTTTCACTCTTATCGTACAATCCTCTGTTGAAGCAGTTCAACATAAAAGGAGATTTTATCACATTCAGTACAACCCAGCAAATAAGGAAGTGGGAAACTAAGGAAAGTTTAGGATAGAAGCATAATAAAGATACAAGTAACTGATTCATTTCTTCCAAGGAAAAGACTTGGGTAGATCTTTCCATCATAGATAGAGAATGCAGGTAAAAGTAGTTTTGGGAGACTACATTTAGCCCATTCTTCATGGAAGTGTCAGATGCAAAGGGCAAGGATGAGCTCTGCTAACATTGCCTGAGAGGCATCCAAGACTATTAAAGATTCCTTTATCAGACGTACTGCCGGACTGCCTTACAGCAGACCGCTCGGAAATGTAAGGACAACAACAGAAAGGGCAGGAAAGGTGACATGCGACAAAACTTGCTTGCCTGAAAGTGCTGCGATGAGATTGTGTGGATGTACATGTGTCAAACCATCTGCTCAAGTACAGCAAAGTGATTTTTGAAAAAACCTAGGCTTCTCTACATTTAGACTTCCTGAGAACTGACAAGATACTACATCTAGTTCATTTAGCCTGCCTGCTTTATAAGAAAATAGTCCACGCAACATTATGATGACCACTATCAGGACAGTACACTACATAAACCCAAAAAGCTACTGACACCAAAGAAAGAACTAAACCTATCCACTCTCTGCACAGAAACATGCATAATGATAAGGAATAAAAACGTAATTTATTATGTATAAATGCATTAGAATCTAAGCAAAAAATAGATTTCTTAATACCCTTTTATATTTACTTACTTCTGACGTACTTTTTTAAAAAAATTAAAAAGGTGACAGCATAGTCCCAATTATTTATTTATAAACACCTGTAGAGAAAATGGATATGCAAATACCAAAACTTTCATTTGTAGGAGACCTGCACGAGAAACCGTATTCTGTCCCGGAAGAAATATAATATTTTCTTTGTGGTGTAAATAGATAAATAAATAATTTTTAAAGCACTATAACATTATTTTTAAACTCTGACTTTTGCAATATTTTTTGTGCTATTTAGTAAATATTTACATCCTTTTCAGACAAAACATTTATCTAAAGATTATTAATATTATGTCAACTACTTTCTAAACTTTAAATAAAATCTAACTGGGGAAGAGAAGAAAGTCAGTACTTTTCCAACATCTGTTTTAGTAAGTCAACATTTTCTAACAGAAAATGGCTTCATCAGAGTTACATATAGTTTGCAGAGCAAATAAACTTTTACTAATTTGTGCTGTTAGTTCAATAGCATCAATATATCTTTGAGACAGAAACTAAAATCTAGTATTTCATTCATCAGTGTAAATAATTAAAGTTCAGCTTTAAGAGCAGCCTTTAGTAAAGCCTTGAAAACAAAACCTCATGCAGGTCTTTCCTGAGGAAAGAATTTTGCCTTCAGAATCCATTTCTGCTGATGATGTGTGCAAGGGAAAGTAACAAAATGCTTTCAGACCTCAGGTGGAATCTATAGCATTACTATTCAGGAAAATATAATTTTCCTCCTGTAAATTGAGTAAGTTTTATTTGGAGTCACGGAGAAAAAGTAACAAGGCACTGCATGAAGCCAATTTCACAATAATTTTTCAGAAAGGTGCTCTGTCCGTACTTTCTGAATTCATTGCAGTCCCCCATAATTAAGGCAGAAGACAAAGGCAAAACTATCTTTTATCATCAAACTGTTTTTCAGCCTTATGTCCAACATTGTCAAAATCTGCTTTCTAGGTGAACATTTCTGAGAGTTGGAGATTTTTTTAAAGAATATTTAAATAGCTCTTATAACCTGCTAACGAACTATGCAAGCAGAATCCTGTGAATTCCAAAACTATGCAGTTACTTAAATTGACTCATAAAAATCCTCAAAGCAGGTTTTTAGCTGTTTTCAATAGGTGATTTCTTTGCTACCTTATCAGACGCATGAGAAAGATTTGCCAGAAAGAAATCCGAAAGATGAATTCTTCTCCCACAAGAGTATAAAATAAATCTAAAAAGCTCATGGCAACCTACCCCCTGTAGCTATTCAGATTTTTTTTTTACTGTTTCCTTTCCTCTTCAGTTTGACTTTTTCATTCATTCCCTAACTTGCCTGCAAAGATCTTTGCCATTTCCCTTCTATTTTTATTTTTTTCCCTTCCATTCTCTTTTTCTTTGCTCATCTTGTGACTGTGATACCTCATGACCTCTTCTACCATGTAGAAGGAAGATCAGTAACTATAAATATAAATGTCTGACAGTATGTAAGATGTTCACATGCAGGATTTTAAAATTTTTAAATATCTTCTTAATATTTTCTTTAAGATATGTTTAATTTTGTTAGCTCTATGCATATTCCAACACATACCATTCTGAAAACATTCTCAATAGTTGTTATTAATTTTGCACCAGACAGCCTTCTATTGTGCCTAAATTCAAATTAAGTTACTGAAAATGAAATTGCTAAACGTTGTGGGCACCATCAGCTGCCCAACATGTATTATGATCACTGAGAAGTACCTGGCAGACATTACAGAACTGGTGGAAGGCTCACCAAATATAATCACTATTAAGCTCTCTGTGGATATTAAGAATGGTGTTGAGCTATTGGCAGTCATTACAAACCTTGTCAGGTGTTCTGTGGACACTATAAAGAGTAGTGATAACTAGATGTGCCTCATAAATTCTGTTCCAGAGATGTGGTAAGGAGTTCTATTAGGAATTAAAGTATGAAATTCTGAGAAATTGCTTTCATTTGCTCTCTAAAATTCACAGGGTCACATTCATTGGCAACCTGGAAATACCAATTAACAGTCCTTAATTGATTCTTCTGATCATTCCAGCATTTTCAGAAAGAGGACTTTTCCTACTGGCAAATGGATCTCTATGAAGATACCCTTGCAGGGTCTCTATAAAATGGCAGCTTGATATTTAAGAAGTATTGCATATTTTCAAATATTCAGAAATACGGGCTACCTGAAATGTCTCCACAGTTCGCTCACAAGAGCTCATTCCCAATTTGCCTCCAGAAAGGTACATGTGTCTCCTTGACAATTCAGACAATGGAAGATCTGTAGCTGGTTTCACATCCTTTCACATCTCTCCCAACTTGTAAATAGCTGTATTTGCAGCTGTCGTTAAAACCATTTTTTTTTGTTATTATTCCAGTCAACCTCAATCCCCCTTCTGCTATAAAAGCATTACCAACACTCGTCATTCCTCTCACAGTTATTAGGATAAAAGTTTGACTTTCCTTTTGTTTCTGTAAGACTTCAGCCAAGTCACTATCCCAGCAATTTTACGTCATTCAAGAAAGCCAGAGATTCAAAGATTCTGTGATTAATGAAGCATGTGTGAAATTATACATCTTATTACGGAACCCAACAGCATAATGTTAGGCATAGATTTTTCTTCTCTGCAGTACCTGATACATTTAGAATCTTTGGGTTTGCCTGTTGTTTGCTAGACAGTTTTCAGTGTGAGAGGAATTTTCTTATTCTTTTTTATTTGTTTGTTTGTTTCCTCACACCACATCCATCGTGTTTGCTACGGTGGGAAATCTTTTTCAAAAAAGCAATTCGCTTGTAGATCTTCAAACACAGAATTCACCTACCTGGAGCTCACTCTAAAAATCCTATTAATTTCCAGGACATAGTGCTAAAATGTATAGTTACAGTTTTATAAAAATGAAAAAGACAAGAACGAAATCTGACATTTATGCCACACTGCCAGTGATATAACTTGAAAAGAACATTCTACAAATCCTTGCAGGAAACCTCAGTTTCATGCAACATACAATGCAGAGCTATCATCTTGGGTTAATGTTTTAAATAATAATTGCATGTTATCTAATAGGACAGTGGTATTCTTGCAATACAATTTTTTTTTTTTTAAATCATTTCTGGTTTTTAACGTTTTTTCTGGATTCCATTTCAATTCATAATGTTAAATGGAGTGAAGCTCACCACATATCAGCTGGCTTTCCTTCAGGTTACGAAATGACAGTCCTTGTAAAGCACTGGGGTAAGCACAAACGGTTTCCTCTGCTATTCGAACTGAAGCATTTCTGGCCCACTGCAAGACCCATTTTAGATTACAGTCACAAATTAGTGAATCGGTGTTGAAATGTCTAGAAAGGCAAAGAAAGATCACAAATGGTACAAGTGTAATTTTCACAAACATACTTTCTTCCGTTAGAGTCTAATTATCTAACTCCGAATAGAACTAATTCTAGATAGATGTCTAACTATGGATGTATAATTATAGATGTATAACTATAAAGATACCCTGAGACAACTAATACACATTGTCCCACTGTTCCAAGACATTACACCAAAATTCTGGTTTTGGTTACAGAACAGCATTCACTGACTGCTGGATCAAATTTGAGTATGTGCTACTGTAGAAAGTCAGACTACAACATGCTTTCACTTACAAAAAACTCTTTTCGGTAGAAACTTGACCATGGAAGCATCCAGTATACACCTTTAAATCTGAGAGAGGTACTTTTAATATAAATAACTGGGAATTGTTACAACTGCAGGAAAATATTTAACGTGAAAGTTTTTGTATATTTAGAATTATTATATGATGTCATGCATGAAAACATGGATGGTATAAGGTCATAAAGGAAAAAAAAAACAGGGATGCTGGTCAGGATGACTAGACTGGGCTAGTCAGGAATGTGTTCAGGTTGTCAGTGCTAACCATTTCACTGGGACAGGTAGAACATGGCAGCTCATCAACAGCAAACCAGGCATTGATAACAAAATACTAGATATTTTACATTTGAAATGCATTGCTAGGAACAATCCTGTTCAAATTCGTATTTAACTCTGTTATGTATATTCTCAAGTCTTTCTCAAATATTTCAGATTTTGAACCTAAGGAATCATACTTACAGTGCTTTCAGAGCCAGCAGCTCAGAAAAAAGTCCATTCATGAGACTTGAAAAGATATTCCCTGACAAATTCCTAGAAAAAAAGCAATTTACAGTCAGTTATAACAAATATAAGAAGAAAACAAAATTATTATAGAGTACAATTTTCCCAATGCTAATTAAGAAATTCTGCTTTTTTGATAATGCTAAAAACATGTTTAAATTAGTACATTGCTTTCTCATAAATGAAAGCAATATTCGAATCAAATCATACATTATACTTCTTTTATTTTCACAGCAGGTATAAATACAATTCACTTGGTCTAATAATTAGGAATATTTCTACATATTTAATATAATGAATTATAGAATTTAAGTTAAAACATTCATACAATGATTATAGTATATGTAGAATGCCACCTCAAGGTAAAGAAATAAAAATGGTGTCTTAATTTAGCAAAGCTCAGAAGAATTCAAGCAATTCCTTAAAAAAGTAATGAGTTTTCAAGGTAACTACACAAATTGTTTTATTACAAAGGACTTTAAACAAAACTGGCTTTACCCATCTTTAAATTAAGGACATTCCCATTTTAACTACTGTTTTGCATTTCTTGTCTTGATGGCTGAATGGATTAAGCTGAATACTTGCAAACAGATTCAATTTAATTTCATGTAGTTTAACAGTATTGCTCTGCCAGTGCCTTAATGATATAAAAGGTAAAAGCATAACATCAAGTAATGCTGTCTTTTTCTATACCATTAAACTGAAAAATTAGTGCAGTATCCAGGATTGACATCTCATACCATATAAATTACCTGCTTTTGAAATCCTGATATATGTTCCTTTCTATCCAGTGCCTGAAACCTACATGTCTGAACTCAAGGATGGCTAGAAAATTTCAGCTATGAGTAAAATTTCAGATCCCTTCACTGGAGATTTGATGTTACATATAGAAAAACAACAACAAACAACACACACACACACACACGCACACACAAAACCAAACCAAACCACCCCCAAAACAAAAAACCACCACCCAAAACATAGACTGGCAAGGGAAATGGCTTCATTACTTTTTCATTAAAAAGAATGGTTTTATAATTATTGATTTTAATTCTCCTATATCTACAAATTAAAGAATGTATACTAAACTGAGGACACAAATTTCTCACCAGTGAGGAGTCTACTAAGATCTGAGGCACCTTCATAAAGTAAGAAAGAATAAAAAACTCAAGAACCATGCATTCTACAGAAACCTATAAATATAAGTATAGACCAACAATTCAAGAAAGAAGGGGAAAATACTGCTAATTTATAAATTACCTTAAGAAAGTTATAGAACACTATTGAAACAATGACTAATCCTATTTTTATATACAATTAATTTTTCACCACTGAAATAATGAAAAAAAATTAGCATGAACACTTCAAATTTTCATGGTAGTTTAAAGCAAATTTCAACTAATACAGAGAAATAAACAGACTCAGCTATGTTAAGTGAAATTATTTCTCATTATATTGAGTAACAATGAGATGTGTTGACACAATTGAACTCAACTATAGTTAAGATTTTGTCTAACAGTGCATCTTTAATACAGTTGTGGTGCAAAGCTCTTGGAAATGGAAGCGCTTCAAGTATCTCTTCAAGTGTGAGTATGTCTAAATGTGGAAATGAATGTTTGCATGTAGCTAGCTATATTGATACCTTTAATACTTTGGATTTATCTATATGAGCTAAAAATATTGAGCATTTCACAAAGACTCAGTTACCTCTTGGCTTGAAATTAAATGGATCTACTGGATTAAATGGACATAAGCCCTGACAAGGCATATGCTGAAGCAGTTCAGTGAACTCGGACATTAAACGGACTAAATCAGAAACTGATAAACTTCTAACAAAAAGAGGCTGAGGGGAGACCATATTGCTGTCTACAACCACCTGTCNTTTAGTGCTACAGTTAGGTTATGGTTGGACTCAATGATCCTGAGGGTCTCTTCCAACCAAAATGATTCTATGATTCAATGACATTTATGCTGAAGTAAATCAGAAGCAGTTCCACTAACATGAAAGCAATTACAGCAGTATAAACCTTCTGACAGAGGACAGTCATGCTAAACTGAAGGACGGGAGAGCAACCTGCCCAGCCTTGCATGGACCGCAGCCAGAAGGAAGAAATACAGGGGGTTTATTTTCTCTGCCTCACTCCAGTGCAGTACGACAACATTTCCGATCTGACACAAATCCCCCCTTTTCCCTTAAATAGCTATCTAGGCTTTATACAACAAAATAAACAGAGCATCAAGTCTGAAGTCTGGTAATTCTGTTTGGACCAAAGGAAGGCTTTATGTCTGGTCAGTATTTTAGGAAACCGGGAAAAACTGTAAGTCATTCCTCCAGCTGATGTAGCAGCTATGTGCCTGTCAGTGATGACCATTCTATATCTACTGAATCCATGTACTTTCCAAGGGACCTGTCAAATCCAGTGAGATATCTGGCCAGAACTGACCTACACTGTGTTAGCCTAAAAATTCCTGACTGATGTTCCACTTACAGATTTCCGGTTTCTTTTTATCACACCACAGAAGTATGTACCCTTTCAGTGGTTTTGAGAAGTGCTGGAATAATCGAGTTCCTGACAGTTCAAAAGTCAGCAGAAAGCCAGCAAGCCAATTTTTCATGTTCTTTCATATTCTTCTGGTAATGACCTGGTTTGAAGCTTCCATATTACTACTAATAATTAGCATACTAGGGTCATGATCACAGTCCTGTGTAAGTCATAAAGGGATAGATTTCTGTGCCCAAGATACACATAATTAGAATATCTGGATCTCCAACAGTGGGAATAGCTTCTCTAACAAAACTTTCAGAAACCTTCTTAAATCACCCCAATAATACACATTACTGAGCTTGATATCTACAGGACCCTGCAATTGCCTGGTTCTGTCAGTTGGTGTCATCTATACTATAGATTAAAATCTCCAAATGCATAGTGTTGTGAAATTTCCTCATTTTAGATATCCTAAAAACCCACTCGAGCTTGATTTAAAAGGACAGTTGTTCTAAAAACATCTGTATCACCTAGTTTGCAAACATTTCAAACATAACAAATTAATGCACTCCAAAGCTGACAGCACTTACTATGCCATTAACTTACTCCATTAACAGAAACATGTGCTTTCTGCTTTATCAGAGGTAACACATTTTAGCCTCACATATGTGAGCCTACACTTATTTTTTCATATACTGAAGACTCTTGTGCTTTTACAGAAATTAATGAAACACTTTTGCAAAAAGCTTTAATAGAAATGACAAATGCCATCAAACAGACAAAGGGAGTTAGGTGTCTCAAAAGACCATTTTGAGGCAAAATACAGGTAGAAGCAGGAGTATATGAATATGAAGAATGCTTCACTCTTATAAGCAGTATTCCAAGGCAAAGGATGAATGCAAGGGCAACAGATTGATTTGTGCAAAAAGGCTGGGATAGAAGGGGTAAAAAAAGGACAACAGAAATACAGAGACGGCAGGTTACGGTGCATATTTTCTTGATGTTACTGAAGTGGGGTCTGTTTGATTCACTATGTTACTGGTTCTGTAAGTTACCTCTGGCAACAAGCAAAATGAGTTTCTTCGATGTCAGCAAGAAAATCATACAGGAATTTATGGTGTTATGTTATCATAAAGCTAACTGCTGATGATGATTCAGAGGCAGGATGAAGAATGAATCAGATGTACTTCAATCAAACAACTGGAAGTAAAGAGGAAGTCCTGTTTCAAACTTCCAAAAGGAAGAACTAGCAGTAGGCACTTGTTGAAACGGGTATAATGCTGCAACATTTCAGAACCTGAAGGGCTAACTTAAGAGGGATTAAAAAAAAAATTGAAATCTAGTATATCAGTACAGCGGCACCATCCCAATCTTCCACAATTCTTGATATTCAGATTAAATATAAACAGAATTAATGTGGATAGCAGCTCCATTACCTAGCAGGAATATATTTGCATACATAATTCTGGAACAAAGCACTGAAATATGGCCACTGAGGGGCCAAAGGAGATTTGGAAATTTTGTTGCATTCAATTATGTCACTCCTAGTTAGAATACATGCACCTCATCATAGCATAAACACACCCAAGGAGTAATACATAAGCCAAAAAAGTTAAGGTAATATCCTAGAAGACATAAGAAATCTTTTCTTATATTGCCTGAGGCACTGTCAGCTGCATTTGTCATATAATGTGAAAGCATTTTGGAATCATTTTCCAGAGCATAAATCATCAGATCCAAGAAGGTGTAAAAATTAGATCAGGTCACAACTCACCAGCTGCAGTAATTTCAGGAGCTGTGTGAAATTTCAGATTTCACTGGGAACTTGAAAGTCAATTCCTGTTCACTGAAATACACTTCCTAACTGCAATCTGGATAAGTCTTATTTTCTACATGATGAAGAGACATACAAGGTTTGTGGCTTCTGTAAGTGTGCATGTTTTTAAAACAACACTAGATTATACTAGTAATTAACTTTTTTCTAAATTCAAGAATCCTGTAGGTTGCCGTGTAATATAATAGACTGCACAAATCCACCAAGCCCTTTGAAGAGTGTTTGCATTAGCCCCAAAAGCTCAGGCAGTTCTCATCTTTCATTTTAGTGAAATGTTTAAACATACCTTCACCCTGCTCAGTTTAGATATATGTCTATATCATTTGGTTAAACATCCTATGTTGGTTTGGGGCTAGAGCTGATTTTTCAGCTCTAATTCCATTTTTTCACACTGAATTAGACTTATAAGATTGAGTGAAACACACTGTGTTATTTTATATCACCTGGTATTTGTACTTACAAACAGTATAAAAAAAACCCTCATCTCTGTACTTCACAGAAGGTGCATGAAAAGATTTATGTCCTTTGCTCCTTCCAGTGGACTCATGGCTCTCCCTACTGGTTTTGATAACAGCCTGCAAAGATCCTTCTGTACTTCATCTCTGTTAAAGTAACACAGGAGAGCTCTAATTACCACAGCCAACAGCTGCATAAATCAATGCATATGTATGTATCTTTATAATCTAAACCACACTTGATGGCTCTGAAACCAGTTCTGTGTTTAAGAACTTGCCATCTTTTCCTTGGTACAATTATATACACTGATGTTACGCTAAGTAAATGCTTCTCCATACCCTTTTCAGAGAACAGCTTTCTCATATCCCTGAAATGACAAGTAAACACAATTCAGAGGTATCAGTAGGAATGGAAAGGTGACTGACTGTATTTTAAACATGTTTTAAAAGTTTGATTCTGGGAAGTTTATATGAACTTCCAAGAGGAAAAATGTAAGAAAGTGTTAGAAAAGTACAAGGTGATGTTAGCTTGCAGTCAACGAACAATCACTGTTTCTTACATCAGAGGCAAACTGAGACCCCAGTTCAAATAATTACCATCAGCATCACAACATTATATGAAATTTCTGAGACTGAGTAACAAATGATACTATGAACAGCAGGGAACAGTTCGTTCCTCTTGATTGAGATTGTGGTTGTATTTCTTCACAAAATAATCACTGACTCAACGAGAGTAATTGTACTCTTGACTTTGGTTTGGTAAGGAGGACAGTCCCTATGAAAAAGAAAGTGATAACTTTTGACATAACAATCATGAACTGGTTTACTTCAGATGAAATAGGAATTTAGACGGATCTATTACTATGCCACTGAATTCCAAAGGACAGACTTAAATAAAGTAACTAGTGGAGAACTACTGAAGTACATGAACTGAAAAGGAGGATGGTGCCATTTGTCAAGTCAATGGTAGAAAGGTGATTTAAAACCCAAATAAGAAAAATGGAAGATAGACAGGATAGAAGGTAGGGGAGTGAGACACTGCTGGTGTTCTGCAGAAGTAGTCTTGTGACTGATTGTATTTAGTACTTTCACTAATGGCTCTGTCTCAGAAATGTAAGCATGTGAGAATGAAATCCAGTAATAACCAAACCAAGGATTGGTCAATAATAAGAGAACTCTCATAAGGGAAAAGGTGAATATTCTTGAAGATGAAAGGTCTAGTAATTTCATTAAATAACATTTTTCAAAGTGAAAAGTATAACAAGAATGTAACTTGATAATTATACTTAATAAAGGCCTAATTCAAATTTCTGCTATAAACCGGGCCATCAGAAGGAAAACAATACAGAAAACCCCAGATCTACACCCACTTGGAAATGAAAGTTAGCCCCATCTTGAGGAAAAGGTAAATGTTCACTTAGGATGCACAAAAAGAATAGATGCAAGAAAATATGGCGTTAACGATAGGGTGTGGGGAACTGGTGAGATTTTCCTCTGGATCTACATGCCCAGAAAAGATTTGCCAACACTGGGGCAGGTACACAGGTTAATGAGGAGGGATATGGCAAATCTGTTTTACAAAAGGAAACTGCAATGGTGGGGTTTGATCAGCCTGGCAACTAGACAGCATTTAGCATGTATATTGTGCGTCTTTCCAACATCTCTGGTGTCAGTGAAGGATGAGTAGATACACTGCCACACTCTTCCCTGGTCTTCAGAGGAAAGGAATAGTACAGTCAAATGCTGTCACAGAACAAATGTTGTACGCTCACTGTGGATGAATTTCTGTTCCTCACCATCACAAGACTGAAGTTCTGTATTTAACTTCTAATTAGCTTTTAAGGTGGAGTCTGGAAGATTCGTGAATGGAATTTTTAGACATGTTTTCCTGAGAGAGCAGGGATTTGAACAGTTTCTACTGAGGTTGTTCCCAGCATCGAGAAGCACTTTCTATTTAATAAGACGACTTCACCATTTTGGATTAAACAAATGTCCTATTTTAATCTTCCTCTGTAGTCACAGTCATGTTCACCGTGAAGAACAAAAGGAGCCCCAGCAACCCTCAATAAGTGAGATGGGCTTGCTTAATTTGCCATCTCATCTGAGATGAGTAAAAAGAGAGGCAGCCTGCATCTGTTCCTCCACATGTTATCAAGGCTCTTCCCATCATCTGTTCTCACTTATTTTCATCAAAGAAGATTTGTCATAGTTACTCTCATTAATATCATCAGTAAGCATGACAGCTGTCAGCCTTTTACCCAGTGTTACTTTGACCTTATGTCAGATCTTTATAGAAAGATTTCCCTGTTTTTCCAAGGAAATGCCAAAACTGGCTGGAGAGGAAGAAAAAGTATGAGATTTGCAACACACTATGATGCAGTACAGGAAATTATTTACCACTCAGGAATTAAGACAGGTGTGAATGAAGATACAGAATCCTCCTGGGGTTGGCCAAATATTAATTTAAACCAGGACCCTTCCTGTGAATTGTCCCTTTCCAAACCAGGAAAGTCGCAGTCAACTCACTCATTCCTAGTACTTGCCTGTGCTGTACCACACCTTTGGCCATTCCTTTTTGTCCTTCTCTGAACCTTTTCTAGTTCTGGTGATCTTTTTGAGATGAGCAGACTGCATTTGCCCACAATATTCAAAATGCAGGTTCTTCCGTTTTTGTCATAGTACAGCGGATGTTCCCTGATTTGTTCCCCTGCCCTTTAATAATACTCTCATATATTTTTAGATTATATTGAGCAGATGTTTTCATGGCATTATACACTATAATCTCAGAACATCTTTCTTGCATTTTAACGGTTAGCTGAGAACAGATTGTTTTTTCTCCTTTTCATCACTTAATACTTATCTACATTAAATATCTTCTACGTTTTTACTGCCTAGTCATGGCATCCTGTGCATTACCTCTGCTCTTCTTCAAAATCGACACTTGTCTCTAATTCCTTTGTTAACATCTACTAGCAAACTTTGTCATTGCACATTTTCTCTCTTCTTCCAGGTCATCTGATTCTCCCTAAAACTGAACAGCCTGGGTATACTATTATAACCTCACATTTTCCGAGTGCTCTTTCTAGAGCAGCCTGATAATCTATTGATCACAGAGGCTTTCTGTCATGCTTATGGACATGTAAGTTGATTGCTTTGCTCTCTAGAACATATTCTAGGAATAAACTAATGAATCACAAAGTACCATGACGAATAAAGTGTACAACACAATACCTTAAATGAACAACCTAAATGGACATTTTGAAGCAATTTGAACTGATATTCCTAACTTACTTGGTACTTCATACATTTCTTTCTCAGTACATGCTTACTTTTTTCTTTATTTGTAATGGATAGAAAGACCATTGCATCCTTTTTAACCAGTGTACATATCATTTGTGTGATTGACCTTTAACTGTTTCCAAGATATACAAAGAGAAATGCATTCAAACAGAAACATCACATTCAGCCTCTTTTCAAAGTGGAAATGAAATATATTCAGTTTAACTCTTTCAATTCTAATAGATTTCACAATTGAAAACATCATCTTTAAAATACCAAGTCATAAGAACCAAAGGCTCAGGAGAGGAGTTGCTTTAGTACAAAATCTATCATTTTCATATAATAAAAGCTTATTACCAACTGTACTTAGGTAAACCACGTAACAGTTTAGATTTCTACTGTTTGAAACAGAAGTGGTATACTCACAGTTTGTGAAGACTGTTAAGTCCAACAAACATTTCTGGTGTTAGGCAACCAATTCTATTATTTGAAAGGTCCCTGAAACAAACAAAAAAACCCATGAAACATTATGTCTGTCTTATTCATATGTACACCAACATAGTCACATACATCGTCTCTATTTTTAACATGAAAAACTAGAGATAAAATCTTTTTCCATAACGTAACATAACTGAATTAAATAGATTTAACAACTTTTATATTCATATTATTAAGTAATATTCCACAATTAAACACACCATAATGGAACTTATAATAATTGCATTAAAATGCAATTTTATATATGTAGTAAATAAAAGTAAAAAAAAATATAATAATACATTTCCAATACAAAGAATATTCTTAATCAAAGTTACTAGCACCTGTTTTTTTACTTACGAAAAATACCATGGATTTTTTTGCATGCAATATCCAGCCAAAAATTGACACATTTTTACTGCTTACTAGTGTCTCATGTCATTGACAGCATCCTTTATTGCTGAAGAAATCACAAAAACCAGAGGACAAATAATTTTTCAGCTAGTAAGAAAGTTAGTCTTGATAAGCACTTGGCAAGTCCTTCTAAGAGCAATGCTGTGGCTGTCTCAGCCCACGAAGAGTACAAGGCATTATGTTCCATAACTCTTGTCTGCTGAAAGGTGAATGGATGTTTGCTGTACAAGTCATACATACAACGTAAAGTATAGGATACTTACAGGAAGGAGACAAAAATAGGTATCAACAACTATGCTGTGATAACAACATGAATACTGCCCCTTGGTGTATTCTGAACTAGTGTTTAATTTTTATGTATTTGGTTTTCAAACTTGACTCAAATTTTCCTTCCTATCAAGTATTTTTTTCAATAATTGCAGTAACACAAGAATTTTAAGTAATTATACATTGATTAAAATGTTAAATTGATCTCAATATATTTTTTGTTTAGAATCAGTGGTAGTCTTCTGATTATTTTGTTACATTTTGCAGATTCCCTATTTTTCTGTGGCTGCATGAGAACACTAAAGTAATCAAACAGGAGAATAGAGGTTGTGGTTTGACAAATCCAGTTATCGCTTTCCTGGAGACATAACCAGTTAGCTAGAATGTGAAGGCAATAACTTTAGAATTCATTACAAAGTCTGCTTCTATCAGACAAAGAATATAGTGTCATACAGTTAAATAATGAAACATCACATTAGAATGAAAATATTTCTTAAATGCTCGTGAAGGATATTAAGTACGTAACATCTGAGAAAATAGTGTGGAAAACAATATAGTATAATAATTGCATATTAGCACTATTCCTTAAGTTTTCCTAATGAAAGCTACATAGAAAACCTAAAACTGCAAGTTTAAGACAAACACACATACTTTCTGTTAGAAGAGGTAAATATCTTTCTATTAGAAGCAGTAAATAGTAAGCAAGGGCCTACCTGGAATTCTTAAATGGATAATGCTTTACTTCTGTCTATGCAAAGCTTAAACATATATGGAAGAAACATGTCACTGTGTGGGGCATAATTTGGGTAGCAAAAGTAAATTTCACCTAAACTATTCTAAACAAGTACATATTTCTCTAAGGAGGCACACAGTAAAACAGTGTTTTTCACAAAGCAAAGACTACATTCCCTCTTTCTCAAAGTTTATTTCAAATAGTGTTTTTTCACAATAAGATATATGGCGGTGGCTGAAATCTCTGTCTTATAGAGCATGTTTTCTAAAAAATAGCAAAAAAAAAAAAGAAAAGACAGCTTGCTGCACATTCCTGCACATTAATATATGTTATATTAGGCATAATTCAATTCGTAATGTACATAGCTGGTGTTCTTTTTGAGCAGTAGGATGTTTAACTTACTAATGCTGACTTGGAAAACTGATGTTAGAGAAAACAAAACTCTCCCCTGTTGAATAAGCAAGTAGCATAATTTTAGTGCTTCATACATTTTCCATTTTCAATGTTGTGTGTACCTTTTAAAGTAAATCCTTGAAATAATTCCGTTTGTCTCTCAAATACAAATTATAACAGTTCTCCAAATCGTTCACAGAAAATACTTTGATGTTGACAGCCTGCAATTTGTCTGACTTACCATAGACTCATCTCTTGCAGTTGTCCATATTACATCAGCTTCTGCTATTCACAGCATCATTTATGTTTTACATGTGAAATAAGATGGGAATGTAAAGTACAGTCTTAAAGTAATCATCATATTCCACATTCAACAGGAGTTTACCTTATTTATTCCTTTTGCTCAACTGTCCGCTACCCAACAGTTACACAGTGAAGGAGAGCTGAGATTTTCTTCTTTATCGTGAAACTCCATCAATTTGTAGCAAACATGTGAGTCTAGTAATTAATTGATTCCTGTCTTGAGATTGTTCCCAGTGTTACTTGTTCAGATCAGTAACAAGAGTTTTTTGAGATCTAGCACGATGAATGTCAGTGTTGCCATTCCTAGTTTGCTGAAGAGTCTTTTCTTCTCACTTTTCCCAGTGCCTAACGACATCTTCTTCCTCGACCTGTCTCCCCTGACTGACCGAAGGCTCCACCTGTGCAATCTTCAGATGTACAGCCCATGACTTGCACAGGTTTCCTGGTTTTCCCACAAGAGGTCAGGGTTGTGTCATTAGAGTGTGCGGCCAAAGCAATTAGCACTCATTTTGATCATTCCAGAGTGAGCAAAAAAGTTTCAACCTAATGGTTTTGTCTGTATTAAAAATGCATATACTACTCTGATTTAATCATTATTATGTAATTTGTTTTCTATGCAAATGCACTAAGACTTAGTGGTTAGTGTTACAAAATACTGCTACCTGTATGATCAGAGATGGAAATCTTTAGCTTAGGTTGTGCAGTGTTCCCTATATGTAGCAGTTAGGGAATTTAACCTGAGAGAAAAGAAGCAAACGAATTTGCAAATTTATTTTCCTGTGGATTTGCATTCCCTCTCATCTAAATCTTCCCATCCCATGAAAACAATCCCTGTTTTCTCATAGGTTTTCTCATCATACAAAAGACGCCACACACAATGGCTAGGCAGATTTCTGACACGTGCTGATGTTCTGGTTAGCCAGTGATTGGACATTTGGCTGCTGTCGCTTGGAAAATTATAATTGAAAAAGGGTTCATCTCACTTTTTGTTTAAGCTGAGTAAAGTAAGGAGGTCTGCAGTCCTCATGCATTAAAAGCAAAAAGGCACCCTTGTAGGATATTAGTAACTTAGATATCGCTACACTCTAAAAACGTAGTTTAAAAATCAGCCAGGGCTTTTAAAATACTATGAGAACATTTTCAGAGAGAGGAATGCAAGAATGATGGACAGGGAATATAAAGCATAAGTCTTGGTTCCTTAGAAAACCATGCTAAAAATAAAAAATACCAAGCAGAGTCAATGTGAGAAGTATAAAAACAGTAGACGAATTCTAAAGCATGACGAAGTTTCCTTTCTAATAATTTATTTTACAG
This sequence comes from Pampusana beccarii, assembly GCA_013399365.1. NCBI lineage: Eukaryota > Metazoa > Chordata > Aves > Columbiformes > Columbidae > Pampusana > Pampusana beccarii. Next base: position 616,006 of record VWYH01006503.1, on the reverse strand, counting down.
ACCTAGTCTGTGATAAAAGTAAAGTAGCCCTTACATAATGAAAAAACTTAGTGTAGCACAAAACACTGTTTACACATATTCAAACCACCTATTTTTGTTTCTGATTAATGCCTATAGTGATATATTATCTGTTAAGTCATTAATTAGGCATGCTTTTTTAACTTTGTAGATGTACTTGTTAGGATGTTTATTGGAGACCAAACAGGCAATTTTGAATGGGAAAAGGTAAAAAAGGAGGAAATAAAAAAAATTTTTAAAAAGGGAAAGAAAAAGGAGACATGGTAAATTTAAGAAGCACAGTATGTGATTTTCTGTCTTGCTTGGTGGCATATTTGAGTTGCCCAAGGATAGAAATGTCAATACAAACACAATTTTCAGAATAATTCAAATGGAATCAACACTTACAGGCGCTTCAATTCTGAAAGTCCATGGAAGGCCCCTGGTTCAATTGTGCTGATCAAATTATTCTTCAGATCTCTAGAGAGACATAATAGGAGTAGCAATTAATTTTCACTTTACCTACTATACTACTGTTATACATGAGTAGTGTGAAATGTAATGCAATTCTAACCTTTATTTGTCTTAGCTAACACCAAGAATAAATGTCTTTTAAATAGTAACACCAAAAACATTACATCATTTGCAGTTTATAAAAACGTATTTTTCCAAGTAGGATGGTTAAGTTTAGATGTTAAAAAATATCTGCTTGTTTCAATTCTTCTCCTATTAGTACTTTTCAAAACAATCTTACCGGCCATTCTTGCCCCAGGAAATATGTTTTAATCAATGAGTGAAAAAAATAATGTCAGCAAAGCAAGAGCCTTTTAGTTTGCTTATTCATTGTGCTGTGCACTTTACACTTAATAAACTTCTCATTTCCACCTAATGTAGGCAAAGCAGCTGGCATGTGAGACATACACAGATAGGTCAAGTTTCTGCCCTGAAATACAAGCAATTTCCCGTATTTGGCAGATAGGTGCTTCATTTCACACTTGGTAACAATCCAGAGGATCGGTTGTTGCACAGATAAAGAATATTTCACTGGCATTAGTAATCTCATCTGCTCTTGGCACAGTACTTGGGGCCATGACATTGCTCTCAGCCCAGTCCCCACAGAGACTGACTACTGAATTGTCTCAGGACTCTGTGATGTGACCCCAGGGAAATGCTTTCAGTGCAATTAGATAAGCAGGCCTAGGAGATTAATCCTGTAAATTCTTGTAGAGTCAGTGATCATCATCTAACAATTTGCAATTCATAGGGAATGACTGATAGTAATTCCTGTTTATCAGACTGACCGCTTCCAGCACATTACAGCGCATACACTGCTTGACTCCACCAAAGTATGGATGTATCAACAGCCACATAAGTCATCTTATTTATGACTTCCATTTTACTGCAAATAAAACGCACACTAGGTAAAATCTTGGTTGCACTGACTGTGATTGCCCTCAATAGGGCAGGGTTTTGTGCCAAATGTTTAGTTCACAGTAAGATATATTATATTTTACTTTGAAAGTCAAATTCATAAATATTTACATATTTTGGTATTCATTTTTCCAGATTTTCTGAATACACTTCGAAAAATTTGTGTGTCATATTCATTTCATTTTAGTGATGATGATGTGTGATCTGTCCCTAACAAAGATTTCAGTCAGACCCTTAATGGTCAAGTTCAGCTTTCAGTTTGCAACATGCAATACTCAGAATCCTTACAGAGGTGATGAGACATTCTGATTGCTTATATACAGTCTGACATATATGAAACACAGAGCTATCAAATGCACGGCAGATGAAAACTGCAATTTTGATGGAGAAAACCCCTGGAATTCCTTATCATCTCAGTTTAGAAAATGTTTCTAGATATTCAGTAGCTTTGGTTGTAAAATCCTAACTGTCAACAGGGTTCAAGACAATGACTTAGCATTTGTTGAAGTCTACTCATCTTAAAGTTTATGCTGCACAATTGGCAAGGTATGATACACAAGTATCATACAAGTACAGTATGGCGATGTCACCTGTCCAATATTTTAATATGTGTTGCTCTTTATCTTGTGACGTTATTTAAAAAAAAAAAAAGCAAAGGACCAGGAGAAAAGAAGGGAGCTATTAATATTTAATTATACTTTTAATTATACTTTAAACCTTTTTAAAATGCAAACACTGCAAAGCATACAGGTTTAAATATTTAGAGTATCTGCGTATAAATAACTTATCTGAAGTTACAATCATTCATAAAGCTAAGAAATAATATTAGAAAATTTTTAGCCATGCATGTCCGCAAAGCAGTGGTTTAATTTCTTACTGGTTTTACCCTATCTGGTTTTACATATTTTGTAGTTCCTCTTTTTCAGTTGCCGTTTTCACCAATAAACCATTATCCGTCATTATTCAAATACAATAAGCTTGATAAAATATGCCAGTCTCAGTCCAAAACAAATGTAATAGATATTACAAGAACTTATTACAACTGTACCAATTATTCCAGTTGTCCAGTACTGATGTAACTCTTGAAAAGTAATGCATTAATGTATGCATGTATTGATACTTTAAGCATACAAATTACACAGCATAGGTCATTCCTGTTCACCTGAGCCACAATGGCAGTCCATCACTTGTGGCTAAGGTAGTGAAGACCATAAAACCCAGACGTGCTTTCTTTTCCCTGCTGCTGTGCAGTGCGGAGGTATGTCTGTACTGCCTGGGAAAGGGAGTGAATCAGAGTCCATGAAATTACCCATAGTCTCAAGAAAACAGCAACACTCAGCAGAGGCAGGGAGAGAAAATGTAATGCACAGGAGGGGAGAAAAAAAGAAGTGTCACTTCAGGAGACAGGTAAAGGTGCCAGAAAGGAGCAGACCTTGGGCAAGGACTTTGGTGATTTGAGCATTCACAAGAAAGTTGTACAGTCTATGACTAATTTTAGGCATAGGTCTAAGCTCTTTCCTTTCTCTTGGAAATAATGTAAGCAAAAGTATGGCAGAAATGCTGACGTCAAGGCTGATGCTTGCACTGATTCTTATCTGGCAAAGCAGATGACAACCCCATGGACGACGCAGAGAAATTAGGTGTTACAGTTACCCTTTTACAGGTATTCTGCCCTTCTCCCTATTTCCTAATCCAGGCAAATCAGATTTCTTCCTTGCTCTGTCCTCTTCTACTAGATTTGGATGAAAGATTTGGACAGTAGCTGATGTAATCACAAATGAATTAACAGAGGATGACGTTTGTTATAATGAAAACACTAAGAATCAGAAGCAGCTATGTATTTTTCAAAATTGCGTGGTAAATATTTTCATCTTAGTTCTCTGGTATCAGCAGCAGCTACTAGATTAATCTTTCTTCTGCCTTCATCTGGTCAAGAAGTTGTGACAATTCCTTCAGATACTTAGAATTTTCCACACCTCCTCATAAAGAAAACAGTTTGTACAAAACTTCTGCAGTCCCTTCTGCAGGGTCCCCTCAACTTGCAAAGAGAAGTCAGTATGTTTGATAAAAGTTAATCTACGTCAGTGTATTTTCCTTCAATGGTTTAGGATGAGGCCAATGCCTCATATTTTTTTAACCTTCAAATACCCAATGCTAAACAGTTTGATCTACTGTGATTCTGTTCACATCAAACATCTGGGCTTAGCTTTCTCTGGGCAGCACTACCAACACTATCTTCATGAATGAAGTGTAGTTCCTTTTGCTTGTACAGTGTGCTAAATATGTAACTACTCAGGTCTAAGGAAGTTCTTTAACTTGCAAGGCCCACATGGAAAAGATGGAAAGGACGTTGTTCTCACCACAAGAACTTCTGTATCCTTTAAACTTAAAAGACAAACAAAACCCTCAACCCAATACTATAGACCCTTCGGATGTATGCTGACTTACCTCAGTATTTACACTGGGACACATTTGAAAATCACTTAGAGGCACAGTTCAGAGCAAACATCCACATTTTTAGGCAGGGGAAACTGATGATTGTAATAATTAATCTTTATATCAGTTACCTACATTCTGTGTTAACTGACAACTCATCTAAACACTCTTCAAGTTCTAATTATATGAAGTGATAATCTCTTACAGCCAACAGTGGTAACAGCTCTCAACAAACAGAAAAGACTCAGTATGAGTGGCAAACTCTTGGCAGGTGAGTTTTAATGCCAGTCAAAACAAGCAAGCGGGCAAAAGAACTTTCATTTACTGAAATCTTCTGTATGCTAGTTCCCCATAACTTGTAACCACATAGGAAAAAAACAGCATAATCTTAAACTATCACCTACACAAAGAAAAAAGGCCAATTTAACGTTAGTAGAAGCCAGAGCATTTCACAGGAAAGTGTCCATCAGTTGTACTGTCCCAAACAAAGACATCTGGTCTCCTTATTTTGGAAATTACACTTAGGTAGGTCATTTTAGAAAGGATATTCTCAGAAAATTGTAGATGATTATACTGCCCACAACCCTGGAACTTTCTTACCAATTAGTATTATTCCATAATGTTTCCATATACCTCTGGCCTAACAAAAATAGGTGTTTTCTTCCTTGTTTCCTTGGAGACTAAAATGTCATTGAAATAAATAAATGAAATTATCACAACTGTTAACTGCTTACAATTCTTTCTTCTACATTAGAAGAATCTATTTTCTTGTCTCCCACTTGTATTTTTTACAAAAATACTTTTACTAAAATATTAACTTCTCCTATTTTCTAATTTAGCAAAGAGTTTGTTATATTGAAGCCTTATAGCAATGAGTATCAACTTTCACTGGGCTAAATAAAGAAACCAGGGTAAATTTGGTTTTATGTTTACATTTTTTCCCCAAGAGTTACTGCTGAGGTTTGGCAAAAGGTCATGATCCAAGGCACGCCAAGCAGCAGCCCAGCCTGGGCCACACACATGCACACACACATATACACCATGCAAGTGATCTTTATCAACAATCAAAAGCAAAAAAAAAAAAAAAAAAAGGAAAGAACCTTTGTATCATAATATTGAATGACCACAGTGTGACCCAGTTAAAGTCCATAAAGAAAGCATTTTCTAACTAACAGTTATGGTTTTGCATCATTTCTGATGCAGCATTCTAACTTTAAAGTATCTATTCTGATCTGAATGACGTGTCATTAGTGGTGTGGGTGTATATATCTAGTGGTGTGACCTGAAAATAAATCAAAACCAAGTGCCTTGCACACGTACAGATAGATGGAAGCTACATGAAGTTAGCTGTAGTCATAACAACTGCAGGACTTGTACCAAAGCTGCACAAAAATAAAATACTACAATATTTATTGAAATATGTTTCCCCTAATCTTATTACAGTTGCTAGATATACTTGCTGCATGGTACTCTGATTTTCACTAGATCTGAATAGTAAAAAGAACAATTTAGTATGGACTGTGTTATCATTAAAAAGCAATCTCAAATGGTTACAAGTAAGTTAACAGAGGAGAGTTTCGTTTTCACTTACAGGTGTGAACTTACATAAATTTCATACAATAACCATTAAGCACTGTCTACCTGCATGTATGTGGAAAATTTGCGTTTATACGCAAATAATAGTCCCACAGGTAAAACCACTCAAGACTTCTCATTACAAAGCATCACAGGCTGCTGGGAGTTTATAATTTTGCACATTAATCTTTAAACTGACTTTTAGTTACTAAAGACATTTAAGAGGAATTACCTCAACAAAAACATCTGACTTAAGGAGGGGAAATCTGTGTTTGAAATATTCACTTCCTGATGGCTTAGCTGAGAGGTAAAAGAAACAAGACAAAGAGGCTACTAATGCAACTTTAAAAGAACATCTAATAGCTGCTCCAGGCAGCTTTTAGACATCTTCTGTGGCCAAATACCCGATCATCTAAACGAGTTCTTGAGATTCTTAATGCTTCAAGTTCACAGTATGTACTCACACAGTATAAAGCATATTGGGAAAAACAGCTAAAACATACACAGTCTATTAACAAAAGAATCAATTTATCTTAAACTACATTTTGACAGTTTGGGCATTTTGTATCAACATCTATGCCTTCAGACACTGCAGATTCTTCCCCCAACTTACAATATACGTACTGTAGATATTTTGAATACATATTCATATCAAGAATGTTCAACTAATTCCAGTACTTTGTTCAAATCCCTGACACTGAAACATCTTTCATAAAAAATTATAGGCTGTATTAAAAGGACATCTGTGTTTAGAAAGCTGTCATTATGGTGCTGCAAACTTTCCAAAAAAGCTCTGAGAAGAGCAATCAGTTGTTGAGCAGACGCCAAATACTAGTGAAATATGACTGACTTTCCACATTTTGCATATTATTATGAAACAACAGGGAAAAAAAAAAAAAGTCACATCTTCCACTTCTTTCTCATGTGAAATAGGCCAGCTGAACTAAATAACACCTTTGTCCAAGAAATGAACGCAGACTCAGGACTGTTCCAGAAGACTCAGTTTTAAAACTTCATCATGATAATGGTGGTAGCAAACAGGCACAGCCAATTATGAAAAAACACACTTAGCACCTATCCTGCAGTCACAATAGAAACTATCAGGATTAGCAGTCCTGGATACACGAACAAAGAATCAAGATGATATTTGTAAAATGTGTTTGAAGACATTTCAAACACACCCAGCTATACAGTATGTATCAGCAGACAGTGACCCTATTATACTTTGATGGACTCAATATAATCAAAACTTATTTTCATCTTCATTGTTGGTGAGTGCATTGTCAGTCACACACTGCAGAGTGAGAAACACACAGGTTATGCAATATCCATTACCTGGTATCGTCATCAATAACTAAACTGCTCCCATGAAACCCCAGAGCTTTTTTTTTTATGCTGAGAGTGAATATTTAATCTACTTTCCAGAATCAGAAAAGTTATGATTTTGTTGTAGTTAAGTTTCAAGACATACAGATAAATCCTATTTTAGATCATTCCCACAAGATAATAAACACAAATGTGTACATAAACATGGACAACAATTGTCTGCCTTTGCAGACACAGAGGCTACAGGTCTTTTGTTCGTTTAACATGTTGATGCAGGTTGATTATGCATTTTCCTTTAATTTTCTTTTTTAATCCAAGCCATTACTGGTTGGATTACCTAAAACAATCGACACAACAGACCCTACGGACTGAACAAAAAATAACTGCTGCCTGTTCAAGGCACTAGTGAATGATCGGAAGTTTCAAACTTATCATTATAGCAATAATGATAAATAGAACAACAGAAAGGTCATCACATTTTTGCTTTTTAATTTAAGGATAATGACTCATTCACATCAAATGTGCTGTGGTAATCTGGCAGTTATTCATTATTCAGGAACATACCTAAAATTGCTAAACAAAGTGCCAATAATGACAGCTGAAACAAAACAGATACAAGCATTATGGCAGTTTGCTTGTCCAAAGTATTCCACAGAATGTCGTATTTCATTTTAATGGTAATAATTCTAGAACAAGAATATAAGGCTCAGAGTATTTTAATTGAAGCAGCAGTACGCCAAATAAGGAAAAGTCAGTAAAAAGCTTGGTAAAGCAGTACAAATTCTAATTTCTTTGTAAATGTAGCATCAGTCAATCAGAATCTTGGATGACGATGCAAAGACATTTGGTATCTACCTTGAGTTTAGCATTTTGTTATTGATAGCTTAAAAGGAAATGCATTTGCTAATAAAGAACAATCATCTATGCTTTCCAGGTACTTTTCTTTGGCCTATTTTCAAGAAAAAAATATCAGCAAAATATTCAAACTCCAAACACACACAATTATTCCTATATATGTTTTCATTTCCTGGAAATTACCACAGAAACAGACACATATGATAGGATCACCTTATGTCGGAAAGTTATTGGCTACGTAGGTCCAAAAGCACATGCTTGGCAGATCTAACCTGGGGAGTCAAGATGGAGTGACCATGAAACCCAGCAGAAGGAGTCCCACGGATCAGTTCCATGGGGCTAAAACAAGACTGAAAGGTCAGAAGCAGTAAATGTCAAGGGAAGCACATAAAGTGGATTTTTGTCTCCACAGCTTTGCAAGCAGCCCTGCAGTGTCAGCAGAAAATACCTAAATGAGTGCTGGCACTCATGCTCCAGTGTACAGCATTAGATTTGGCACAACCTTGATTATGATAGGAGAGCTTCTGTCTATCCATAACTATGTAGAGACATGACTAGCTCAGAAACCTTTGGTGGCTGAAAAGAGCCAGAGGCCTCCTTAATTTCTACACCCACTGGGACTTCTCTGTGTGTTCATGCCTAGAAGGCAGTTCACCATGGGTTAGGTTTCTTGACACATTCTCCACTCCTTTTGACAAAAAGCTAACGAAACCATTGAGGAGGGGTTTGGGGGAGGGGGGGTGCAGAAAATCAGTTCTGAGCTGGAACACAGGAGGTTCCACTTAAATTTGAGAAGAAACTTCGTCACAGTGAGGGTGACAGAACATTGGAACAGGCTGCCCAGGGGGGTTGTGGAGTCTCCTTCTCTGGAGACATTCAAAACCTGCCTGGACTGCTTCCTGTGGGACCTCATCTAGGTGTTCCTACTCCAGCTGGGGGATTGGACTGGATGATCTTTCAAGGTCCCTTCCAATCCCTGATATTCTGTGATTCTGTGAATTCTAAGCTGTGGGAAAACTGCTCGCAAAGGAAGTGAAAAATTAGGGAAAAAAGTTTCCTCAATTTTTATTTTTTTTTTTAAATGAAGGGCACAGTTCAAACAAAAACTTTCTACTGAGAAGGTGTAGGAATTGTTATTCCACATTCTAAGAATGCACTTATTTGCCTCTTACAGAGTTCTAGCAGTATGTGCTCAACATTCTTATGTCAAATTTTAAACTCTCAAATCACAGTTTAAGAGCATCATTACAGTTTTGAAAATGCACTATTGGAAATTTATCCAGTATTTTCAGAAGTACATCTGAATTAATTGTCCATAACAAAGCAGAGTAATTAACATTTTTGCGCCAAACTATCAGACATATCATGGTAAACAAAGTTTGTTTTGCTAGCTCTGAGAACTATAAAATATACAAACCATTGTATCACGGAGTTTAGGGTGTTTTATTTTTTAAAGGAAATGTCTGATTCTTTTTCTGTTACTGAATCAATATTTACTTAGCAAAATACAAGCACTTCTTTATCGAATTTCAATTTGAACTTCAGAGAAATATTTCTTCCATTGCCTAAAACATCTCAAGAAAAGAAGAAAGAATTCCATCCTTAGCTGTAAGGTACCTGCAGATGGCCCACAGATTAGCTTAGAGTAGTTTTGAGCCAAAAATCGGACAGTTTACTAATCAGCATAAATCAATAAAATATGAAACACATTTCCTATACTGTTTATTTTATTGCAGTGTTTTAATAAGACAGAAGTAGATCACTTCTAAAAATAAGATAATCCAATTATAAAGTGTCAAGGAGGGACTCCATCTTTCTGCCTGTTTGCTACTTCTATGTAAACACATTAAAAAAAAAAAAAAGAAAAAAAAAAGTAAAAATCTTAATTAACAGTATCAAAAAGAACTTAGTCAGTGATTACATACTGAATCCCCAGGGACCTGTAGTCACTATTTAGCTGATGGGAGATGGACAGGACAACATTGCAATAACCTTCACTCATCTCCAGGAACAACTATACTCAAAGCCATTTTTCCCATTTACCTGGGTCAGGGCAATACCCAGATACAGTCCAGTGTCACCTAAACGAAGCCTTTTCCAGAAAATTTAAACTGTCAATAAGAACTGTTTTAATGATAAGAGGGTAGGATTGTCTATAAGCAATTCAGCTCAGAGGAATTCAATCTTGGTGAAAGACTGGTCTGGGAATCCTTCCCCGGAAGCCTCTGTTTTATATATAATAAACTGGGGCTTTGGTAATAACTTAAAGAAATTTAAGTAATTTTAAAAACAACCATGTGTGCCAGTAAGAAGGCATGCAGAACTATCTTCTCCTACAGAAATCAGGCTTAATGAGAACCCTCTTCAACGTCTCTGAGGAACTTCTTTGAGTATTTTCACTGTATAGATTTTACATTTGCACCTTCTTACAAGTACTTGCAAAATTTTTCAAATACTTTTTGCTAAAATTTAATATGAGATACAGATGAATGACAGAGCAAACTAGAAGGTTGAAAAGTAAGGTGGATCTACATAAATGTACAATTTCCACATATTCTTTAGCTCACTGCCATATACTTGATATGCTATATGATGCATATGTTGTGAGATTTTCAAGTAATAATTATTTTAAACAAACTGCACAAATTATATTTCTTCTACCTCAAAACTGGCAGACTGATATCAATTTCAAGCCAAAACTTCTATAAAAATAAGTTGGCACACATTTTAAAACTTGTTCCTGGTGGTCCCACTTGAAATATTAATTTTTAATTATTTCCATGCCTTGTTGGGTTTTTTTCAGTGTTCCAGACAAGATTACAGTTATTTAAAATAAATTTTCTTTTGTTTACATAAATGCCTCAGTTATTCTGCTCTGCATATGCAAAGATTATTAAAAAAAAAAAAAAACAATCAACACAGCCGTAGTAACACACAATAGTAGCTGGGGCCACAGGAACACCCACAGGTCTTCAAGCCATGGAAGTATACCAAATTATGGAGGGAATGGAAAAGAAAGCACAAAAAAGGATGTGGGGAAAGAAGGAGTAAGTTATTGTTGGAGATAATTGTCGCTGAACACTGTTAGTTAGATACCTTTCATTCAGTTAGATATCACTCCCTTTTATATCCTTCTCACCACACAGAGTAATAAAACTTCTTTCCCCAGCTTGTTTTTCATACCTTCCTTCACGGTGTCTCTTATCTTACCTTCTTCATGTTGCCCCTTCCTCAGCCCCCTAAAAAGAGTGCTTTGTTCCCACAGTCTTCCTACGTAAGGCCAGGGACCCAGCTATTCTCTCTCACAAATAACTCATTTTATTCATCAAAACCTCTTTCAGGCTTGAACGGGGCAAGAAAGCCCACAGGTGCTTTGGGGAGCCACAACCTAATTTCTCTGCCCCCTGCCTAGCCTGCTGTGCCATGCTGGTTTCCTAATGAGTTGTTTCATTTTAAGTTAGTTGTGGAAGTGAATTAAGGACTGCATTTCTCAATAAAGTACACATGTTCTGTTGAGAATAAAAGCACATAAAGAGTGGATTAATCAGCAACAAACATCTCACTTTAAAGCTCAGAATCATGCCCATATATGATAAATCCTAATAAAATTATCTTCCTACCCCCACCAAAAATAAACCACTTAATACCTTTCAGTGCTGTTAGAGCTATAAGTATTGAGAAAAACTTCAGTGGCAGCAAAAGCACTTTATGGGGGCTATTTTAACAGATGTATTTATAAATCTGCATTTGATACATCTTAAAGTATGACAGCATCTGACACAAATCATGTGTTATCTTAATGAAATCACTAGATAAAATGTCAGATGAGTATATAAAACAGCTGAGATGGCTGACTATACATCAGACTAACCAAAATATTTGTGGTCCTAAGGGGAAACATAAGCCTAGATGCTCATCAATTCAATCAAGTGACTTCCTGAAATACAGCTAAATTCATGTTACACTGTCCTGGTTTCACTCAGGATAGAGTTAATTTTCTTCCTAGTAGCTGGTATAGTGCTGTGGTTTGGATTTAAAATGAGAACAATGTTTATAAGACACTGAAATTTTGTTCGTTGCCAAGTAATGTTTATACTATGTCAAGGACTTTTCAGCGAGGAGGCTGAAGATGCACAAGAAGGTGGGAGGAGGTACAGCTGGGACATCTGATCCCAAGTGGCCAAAGAGATATTCCATACCATACAACATCAATGCTCAACATATAAAGCTGGGGGCAGAGAAAGGAAAGAGGGGATGTTCAGAATAATGGCACCTGTCATCTTCTCAAGTAACTGTTACATGTGATGGAGCCCTGCTCTCCTGGAGATGGCTGAATACCTGCCTGTCAATGGGAAGTAGTGAATGAATTCCTGTTTTGCTTTGTTTGCATTTAAAAAAAAGAAAAATCCATGATTTAAAAAACTCTATAAACTAACTTTGCAAGTTAGTTTGCTTTATATTCCTGTCATTTATGACTAATAATATTGACTTTTTATGTAGAACACCTTATCATTTTCCTAATGTGCAATGCCCCGATAAATCTATTCACGACTGCGCTATAGCAAAACCAATCTTACTGTCTAACCAACCAGCTTGTTCAACTATACAAGTAACAATTTATATTGCAACAAAACAATGATGTAATAGCAAGCGTACAGGCAAAACTCCTAAGAAACACTGCAAAATGTTTTTACACACCTGCATTTTAAGAGATGTATAAATATAACTCATTACAACAAGAACTCTTACATGTAGTAAATGTATCTAAACTAGGCTGTGATTTAGATGCTTTTTTTGCCAAAAATAAAAAATATTCTTAAAATTATTATCCACTAAAATGATTTATTGAACAAATTATGACCATCAGTTGCAAACAACATTCTTACTTCTATAGGCCTGTTATGAATTGTTTAGATACTAGAATAATTAGTGTAATATAAATGACTATATAAAGGCAAAAATGCCTTGATTATATGAGAGACGTAAGGAACACAAAGATAATGACCATTGCCCTGGTAAAATATGATGGCATGGAGAACTCTTCCAAGTATTTCAATTGCATACTACATCCAATTTTAATGATTTATTACTGATCAAGTCAAATTAAACCTTGTATTTCACATGTCTCCTGCATCTCTTCATGAAGGAAACTTTCACAGATAAGGCTTTATTAGTCCTTCATAAACTAAGCTTTATATTACCATACATCAACAGGACTACACGTTTCTTGTTCTTTCCAAGTCTCAAATAGGACCAACAGAACAACATCCATCTGTGGAAAATTTAGAAAGCACTGTAACATTCATTATTTTATTTGAAAAAAATATTTACTGTTTAGCATCACAGTATATAAACCTCTCAACCAGTCTTCTGCAGAAGCATCTCTCCTCAATGGCTACTTCACTTGTCGAGAAAAAAAAAAGCTGACCTTGGACCCTGATGTGTCTCTTTCTTACTCAAAAACACTAAAATATTTCCTCCTATAGGAGAGATTTATTAATGGGGAAACAATGCTGTTTCAAGGTAGCATTTCTTTTCTAAGTTACCATTGTTTTCAAGGAATTACGAACCTTCTCAGTGAACACCCAGCTAACAACTCTGTGCTTCACACTGATTTCAATTCTAGGTAATTGCAAATTAAAGTTCACTGTTAACTATTTGTGAACTAGCAGAATCTGACATTTTTAATAAAAGATTGTGTCCCCATAATAGACGGCCTCATATGAAACTGGCTTATCAGGGAGCAGGTCAATCTGGCTCTTCCTAGGTCAATATCAAATTTTGAATTCATCCTTTTCTTGAGAACTCTGAAAATAATTCAGCTCAACAGATCACCAACAATTGCCAGAGAGATGAATAAACAATGCATATGTTGTTCTTTGGAGATTCATCCTTTTGTAGGTTTTTTTCATTTAGCCAATATAGAGCCACATAAAAATCTGTTCTATTTGTACAAGCAGCATCAGTGAAGAATGCTCAGACACAGCAATTGAATCAAGTAAAGTATTCACAGACAGGAGAATAAACATTTCTGAAAGAAGCAGGACTGGATGATCTCTTCTTCAAATCAATTGACCTGAATGGCGGAAATAATTTTCAACACTTTGAAATACTCAAAGCATATCAAACTCAGAAACAACTTAATGCCTAGCAGAACCACTGTAATATATACTGGCCACCCAAACAAAGCATGATGGGAAAAGTGTTGGCCCAGATACAGAAAAGCACTTAGGCTGTCTAAAGTGAAACTTAAGTGGAACATAGGTACTAAGTACAAGAGTGCAACTCGCAGCCCCCTCTTCGCCTCCTACATGTACGAATGGCTGCAGGTACCTCAGTCTTCACTTTTCACATTCCTGAAGCACAGAAGTGGTGCCAGGCAAGCCAAACACCTCAGAGCTGCTCTCTTACAAAAGCTCTTTTGGGATTTGCAGACAAGACCTGCTCATCTTGTGTCTCTCTGCAGGGCCAGGCAGGCTAAGGGGATGCATTCAGCAAAGCCACAAAAACAAAGCACAGCCCAGCATCCCAGAGAATGGCAAAGGGCTGAGGAAGTGTTGCCATCAATCTTTTCTGTGACAACCCAGCAATTAGAGCTGGAGAAATGGAAGACATTGTTTCAGCACTGTCCTCACCCAGAAAGGATGTATGCCTACATTTAAGACACACAGGAGCTGAAGAAACAGACAGGAGTCTCTGTTCCCTAATAACAGTATTTCTGTATTTTATCAAATGAATGTTTATAGCAAAATCCATTCTCTCCTTGTTGATGAAATACCCTTGGCACTTGTCCATTTCTTTTTTTCTTTCTGGCCCCATAAAACTTAAATGCTTGGCTGTGTACTGGCACAGCTCAACTTCAGCCAGACCTACATCCCAGTTAATGATTTTCCCACAGAGGTACCAAATGTGTGATGTGCTCAGGCTGAGAGGCTGAACCTGAGTCTTTCTCTTCCCCAGCAGATACTTCAGCCAGTAGGCTAGTACAGAAAGAAAAAAAGCAAAATCACTTTCTTTTATGACCAGTTTTCAAAAGAAAATATGGAGTCAGTTATGCCTATAAAGAGAAATGGCTCCAGAAGAACTATTAGGTTGCAAATCCCAGTCCCACCAAGGCTTCTAAGGCTGCACAGGAGAAAGAAAAAAAAAAAATTAGAAAAAAAAAAAATCATGTCACACTTCAGCATTTCTGTAAGTCAGTTTGTATCTGCCTAGTCCCTCAGAATGATGGCTGGTTTGGATCCTCTTCTTACACAGCTAATTCTACCCACTGACTGTTTAAAGAGCCTAGGCCTCCGACAAATAGATGGGAACTACATTTTGAAAGCTACAGATCTGTGCCACACAGGACAGTGCTCAGAACTACTAATTCTACTGTATCTTTTTGCTGATGGGAGCCTTAATGACTTCCTCAGCTAGCAAGCTGCTAAATTTTCTGTTTAAAGGCTGTATGTATTATTTACTACACATTTGTTTTTAGCCTTTTTTCAGATGGCTTCAAAGTAGGCCAAGACTAGAATCAACTTTATTTTAAATCCAGCATGCGAAAAACAAGACAGTATTAACAAACTGGAGCTGAGAGCATAATTAATGTGACACGTGCTCCCTTCCAATGCAGAGAGCTAAGGCAGGCATTTGGGATTGCAACTCAAAACTCTAAGAAGTAATGGCACAGTGCAATACCCCTAAGAAACACTGCAGGCAATACTTTGAAAATCAGTCACTCTTTTTAATTTCGAAAAAACATAGAGCATAAGGCTAAATATGATTTTGCATTTCCTTTCCCATACAGAGCATTAAAAAAAAAAATAATTCTGGAGAACAGTTTTCCTGTGCTACAATATACACTATACAATATGTATATATTCCACTCTTATCCCTTCCCCTCTGCTGAAAAGTGGTGGGAAAGGGCAACTCAGAAAAAATGTCATCCCGTATCTGTCTCCCACTCAGCACACACTAACCCAATTCTCAAAAATATCATCACAGTGCTACAGCTCATTACATTTGGCTGCAGGATGAGAACTGAGCTGCACCACTAAATGTGCACAGTTTGTGTTTACCAGCAAGAACACTGTATGTAGTGTTGCTTACAATATACCCCGTAATATGGAAGCATTCTTGTTGGCAGCTTTGACAATTTATCTATTCATATAAAAGTGAAACAGAGGCTGCTTTAAAACTGTTGCTCCTTGTTCTAACGGCAAAAGAAGAATATTAAAAACTATCACAGTGAAATCTCTGTTGCCATCAGAAGGTCGTTGGTTCAACAGACAAACAACTTAGTGTTAATGATTTAACAAAACATTTTTCACACAGATTACATGCTCATCCATCAATATTTAATATTTTTCACATCAGGAAAATAATTTCCTTTAAAAATGCCAGTTACAAAGAATTGTGTGCAAATCAAATACAATGCCTAAGTAATATGGCTTTTACCTAAACAAATTAATTAAAAACACAATTAAAAAAGAAAACAAAATGTTGCCATTGTTTGGAAGTAGGCTCATTAATGGGAGAACTGTCCTAAAAAGCAAAGAATGTTGTTGTACAATTTGTTCAGCAGCCTCTTGATTAGAATAGAGCTACATGCAGTTAAACATGTAAGTCTGGATTTTTTCACTCCCTTGTCTCTTTTTTGAGCATATACATGCATGAGGGAGAGAAGCTAAGAGTTTGATCTTGACTTCATGAAAGTAAATGTCCACCACATTCCTGACAAGTAGTATATGAAATAAAATAACATTACACATTATTTCAACCATTCTAAATTTGAGATAAATGAAACTCACACAATAACCAAAATAGTAAAAAGCAGTTAAGACTATTTAACTTACTTTGAAAACCATTTTTTCAGCTCAAGAAAACTATATAAAGATTATCCTGCTTATGAAATTGTTGGCATAATAACAAAAAGCATGTGCACATATCCACTGTGGAACGTACAGAACCACAAAATGAGAAGCTTATCTCTTTCTCTAACTGGAAGCCTCAAAACAAAATATCCCCCACATTTTCTGAAAATAAAAGTATATTTATAAATGTGCGTTAGTAGCATAATAACCTCAAATGCAGGCTCCATATTGTTTTAACATTAAATTTGCAATATCCAGCACTATTTCTGATGTTACAATATACTGTATTGTTTTCAAGTAATTAAAATGTAAATAATTTATCAAACATATACCATGAAAAATGAAAGTGATAACAGAAAAGTTCTTATGCAGGCTTCAGAAATATTTTGCAGATAAAGTGAAAAATTACAAGTTAAAAACCAGGAAAACCCATCATCATCAGACAAATTTAGCAGTTTTAATTGCAACCATGTATGTATTTCTCCATAATTGATGATGAAAACACACTTCTTTATTATGTATGAAATATAAGATTTATGGTGTATTTAACTATTCATTTTATTGCATTTAAGTGCTGGGTTGATGACCGCTGCTATTAAAAATAGTGAGCGTTGAAAATGTTGACAGTTAGGTAAGGTTCTTTTTTGTTTTGTTTTAAATGAAGGCTCATCTCGTGTAGAGTAGAGCTAAATATAAACAGTCATTCTAACTCTATGTAACATATAGGTGTCTGATCCAAAAGAATGTTAAATAGGTAGTATAAATTTAAAATCATTCCCTGACATACTACCTACAAGTGCAGAGAGCAACAGAATAAGGTAATACAAACAGTGATTTCCATACCCCAGTGGATTCAGAGAGAGTGTGAACTGAGCTGTGCATGCTTTTCAGTAGAGGATTTTAATTGTCTGGTGGAAAGATATTGGAAATAACACATTTCCGTCTGTGATTTTATTTCCCACTTTCGTAATTTGATTGTATCATTAATGTGGGACTTTTTCAGAAGGTATCATACTGCAATTCCTCTAGAAACTTTTGTCAACATTTGGAGTAAGTTGGTACTCTTGATTTACTAACAGTATGGGGTAGTACTAGGCTTGTACAAGTTAACCATCTGAAAACATAGGGCTAGACATGACTAAGCACTGCCACAATCTACCAAACTGATAAATCCAGCCATTTACATTTAAGTAAAATACAGAGGATGACATCCAGAACAATTTCAGCAGTTGCATCAATAAGATTTGAACTAGAAGTATCCTTGTACTTTTGTATATTTTTGGCTCAACAACTCGTTTCCAGGAATGACAATGAAAGAAAATATTTTATATTTATCTTAAAGAAGCCTCCAGCAGATCCCAATTAGGGCTGGAGCTTCTTTGTGCTGTGTACTTCTTTCCCATCCTTGATACATATAGAATGACTGAACATAAATTCACCCATATACAATCATTTGCAGGATTAGCCACAGATGTTATGTTCCCTGCCCTAAAAAGATCAGAATAAAATTCATAGGGGTTTTGTCACTGACCTCTGAGAGACCGGAATGAAGCCAAAGAAATTCTCATCTTACAACTATTTCAAATGCAATAGAAACACAAAGTAGCTGTTGAAACAAAACTTAAACAGAACATGATTTAAACAAATGAAAATGGCCCAGATTGCTCTGATGTTGGGGGAGTGTTCATTTTAAGCTAACTGTATAAACTCTGAGCATTTGCCTGGGCACAGACTCGTCATGATGCCGATTCTACTAAAAAGCTCTTTCCCAACCCATCTGTTTGTTCTGACTTAGCTAATGTATATATGACACCAGAATTTAAGGATCTGCACAAGATTTATAGGCTACCACAGCATGAACTCTTGCCTGTAAAGTCTTAATTATTTTCAGAAAAATGAGGAAAGTGATGACCATGTTTATTGTTGTAACCTTTTTTCTTTTGAACTAATCAAATACGGCTTTAATGATTCACCAGGAAGACAAAATATTCATGAAAACTATACAAGACAGTAATTATTGAAGGAAGTACCAGAAATTTGCAGCTTTCCCAGTAGCAGAAAAAGCCTGTCCCATTTCTGAAAAAAAAAAACCCTAACAAACCAAAACAAAAAAAAACCCACACAAAAACCAAAAAAGAAACAAAAAACTGGCATGGACCAAAATTTCTGGCATTTTTAAATGTCTGCAGTGTCACCCAGAAAACAGATAACTACTGTATAGTGTATTAAGATCCTTAGTCCAGCTGGTCCACTTTTTTCTAAACTTTAAAAACCATTTCCAAAAACACAAAGCGTTTTTAATGGATTTCAATGGTCTCTTTCTTCTTTTACATAAAATCATTCAGAAGAAGGATGTTTTCTTAAAAACAATTTGCTGTCCAGGTCTACCGTCCCAGGCATGTCCCTTGGAGCCGTTCCCAAACTATCCACAAAGCACTAGCATTTCAGCAACGGGAATGACAACTTCTTTTTAATTGTTTGAGATCCTGCAGGCTTCTATCTGAGAACAAAGCAAGCACATAAAGCACATTCTATGGCCATGATTCAAGTTCTTTTGAAAATAAATGATATATTGAAACAATGCTACGTTATATAAAGCAGACTGACACTGAATGCTCAGCATTACACCAAATCATAGCCAAGTTCATTTCCCATCCATGCAATTGGACATACTAGAAGTGCAATAAAATTTACATAAAGCAATTTTTTCATTATATGAAACATAAAGCATTTGGTTGAATTTTGAAGGGACTTCACCATGAAGATTAAGTCTGTTTAGCAACGGACAAATAAAATAATGAATCCAACACAAAAGTCTATTTGATAGTTGGTAGTGATAGATTTAATAGGGCAAAAACAAGGGAGTATCTAATGAAGTTCAAAAGCAATGTATTTAAAGCTGACAGAAGGAAGTACTCTAACACAATATGTAATTAATCTACAGTCTCATTACCAAAATATTTCATTGAGGTCAAGAGCTTAGTAGGATTCACTAAAAGTATTAGGAATTATATGGCTAACGAGGATGTTCACATACAAATCAGACAGAATTTCTGAGGACACAGTATAAAAAGAGAAAGTTTATTTTATGGATTGGTTATTCTTTAATTGCCTTTTCTGAAGATTTGACTATCTTATACATCTGAGTTGAAATCCTGATTCAACAACATGGGTAACGGAGCCACAAACTTTAGTGGAGTAAGATGCTCACCTCTGGCACTGGCAAAGGGCAAAACCTTGGAGAAATTGTGCAAATACTCTGATTTGCCACATGATTATTTAAATTCTTCTAATTAAACGAGTGAAATATTCTGATTTGCCACATGATTATTTAAATTCTTCTAATTAAACCAGTGAAAGCCATAATGTAAATGCATTCAGAGCACTTGAAAACTGCTTAACTACATGTAACTTTGTTAGTAAATTACAGAAGTGAGCTAAGCAAATTTAAACAACCTCTGAATGAAGTTTTTATATTTATAAAGACACAGTATGTCTTCCACATAGCCCTTCAACAACAGCACTCGGGTAAATCTCTTCCTTCATTTATCCCTTCTCAGTTCTTCTATCTATCCGTCTATCAGTTATTAATACTTTTTATAGGCCAAAAAGCCCAGCTATAATGTAAACTTGGTGATAGATAATTGATTTTGTAATTTAAAGCAAGGGTTCGAGGTGTTCTCTTTTTCTTTTTTCTCTGAGCTGGCACGCATTTCCCAAGCAATATAGAGAACATCACGTTTATTAAATTAAGCCTTAGGCTTTCAGAAGACTTTACGAATGGTTATGTTTGTAATCTTCAGTGTTTATTTTACTATGAAACTAACAC
Organism: Pampusana beccarii; assembly: GCA_013399365.1. Classification (NCBI taxonomy): domain Eukaryota; kingdom Metazoa; phylum Chordata; class Aves; order Columbiformes; family Columbidae; genus Pampusana; species Pampusana beccarii. The sequence goes on along the minus strand of VWYH01006503.1, from coordinate 595,699 downwards.
ATTCAGCAATAAGTCAGATTTATTGTGAAAATAAACACATTAGGACCTTATAAATAGCTGTTAGAAAAGTTCCGTATGGTCTGCCAAAAGCCCCAAATGATTGGTTCATGAACTTTTCCTCTGTATGCTCTAATGGCTTGAAAAAATTGTTTATTTTTGACTGGTTATGAATAGATGGGGATTATATTTCATCTACAGTCTCCATTAAAGTATCAGGATTTAGAAAACTTCTTCCAAACTTTTAAGAAACTCACATGAAAAAAATAAACTGTTGACAGCAGATATATGTAATGGAATGGCAAAAGTGAGCGTTATTTTAAAGCTGCGTTTACACAATGAGTTTCTCAATTTACCTGATTATATCCTCTAAAAAGAAAAAAATAAATTGTTGCTCAAAGATAGTGCAAGACTTTAATGGTTTGTCTAAATAATTGCCTATAGCAATTGCTGCAGCATGGGTTAATGCAGAAAATTGTCTCTGCTGCATCAAGAAGGATCTTACGTTGCCTTACACTTGCAGCAAATATGCTGCAACAAGCACAGGAGTCTTTCGGTGAGAGGCTGGATGCACACCTAGCTGCACATGATCCCTGCATCCCTGCTGCATTTTCCAAACCACTCAGACCTTTCCACATCTTTCCAGCACACAGTCTTTACACAGGGAAAAGATGCTCTCTCCTGAAATCAGGATGGAGAATTGTTTCTCTAAAATGCAGCCATCTTTCCACAACTGTGCAGAAAGATCAAGGTCCTTATCCTCAAACCTTAAGAGAATAGCTGCAAAATTATGTTCCAAGTGTTTCTGTGAGCATGAAATCAGCTGTCACTACTTTAATCAAAAGCATACTCGTGTGGACACTGTACTAGGGAAAGGTTTCTCAGTAGTGTTAGCTTGTATAGTAATAAAAGGGAGGGCCAGAAAACATTTTGATTTCGCGAAAAATGGAGGCTTGGTGTTATTTTTCTCATTCAACAACAGAAAAGGAAATCAATTTCTCAGTGTTTTCGAATGAAATAGGAGACATGGAGAACAGCTGAGAGCTCAGCAGCCAGGATGTGCCTTGCGATAGGGAAGGGCCACCATTGCCCAGTGTGGAGCAAACATTTGAATCTAGCACTTCCCTGATACTAGGCAAATACCTTGTCAATTTTAATTGTCAAAACTGTTCCTTTTTGTATGGATAAAATAAGCACTCTCTGCATTTGACTGGTTCAACAGAAAACATTGCCAAGTCACTTACCTCGGGTACAGCAGGGAGTCCCAGTGATCCTCTGCAATTCCAGCAACCTCTCCCACTGAAAGTGTCACCAATCCATTTATACAAAAATCTTTGGGTTTGAATTAGAGAAAATACCCTTCTCCCAGTGTTGAAAACAGATGTAGGACTCTAATGTCACCTGATATCCATCAGAAACTAGCTGACATTCCAACTATGGAAAAAAAGTGCAGCAGAATTCCTCTGAAGTGAGCAGAATTACCTCCTCCTAAGTAAAAGAGTCTTTTTTTGTTTGTTTAGTTACTTTTTACGTGCTACAGCAGATGTACCACATTTTGTATTAGTTTCTGCTTGAATGAATAATGGAGACATGAGCACTTGTATAAACAACGAAAGGTATTTAATGAACATATTGTACATACTAAAGAGGCTGCTTTCTGTTGGAAGAGTGTAGAATTCATTCTTCCAAGTGCATGAAAATCCCATATTAATGATGCATGAGTTTTCTATGAACTGGGCCAGGCATAAACTGTCAACTGCATTTAAAACACTGAATCAAGCCTGATAATTGCTCATTTCAACATTTAAGAAAAAAATATTCCAACTTTGCACAGAAAACAGAAGATGTCTAAAATTACAGTATTATTTTTACATAGTTTTTCATTAGAGATCATTTGTTTGTATTTCTATTTTGAAAATTTGAGCATGTGAGTCCCAGATGAACGTGTTCCTCTAGAACTGCAATTTGTTTCATTGTGTTTTCATTCATTTTCATTCTCTTCATGAGCAACAGTGACATTTGAAAAACCAAAAGAAAAGGACAGAGTAGCTGGAACCTCGTACTTACTGCGTATTTATAGCATTTGGCACATTGGACACAGTTTACTGAAAGATATTATTAGATTTGTCAGTGAGTGTCCTGCTGCTTTTTCAGGACTCTGTGGGTTCTATCTATGAAGGCAAGTGCTGAGGCTTTAAATGTCTGGCTGCAGCCAGAGCCTTGAGTGAAGCTCTTTGGCTTCTTACGCAATAGGAACACGAGAACTACCAGACAGGGTGAGACTCAAAGTCCATCCAGCCAAGAGTCCTGTATCCAACTGTGGCCAGTAGTGGTAACTCATAATAAGCATTTATGAGGAACAGAGTGACACTTCCCTCATGTACTCTCCCAGCTTTGAGCTGGATGCACCACATGAATTTCCTCACCCTTTAGTCATTGAGAAGAGACAGTGGCATGCCCTGATACAGGAATTACAGAGACAGCACACTGACGTGATGGAACAGAGCTGGCTGATACAATGGCAGGTTGCCAGGACTTTTCCTGTGGTTACTGGGAGGTCAGAAGTCAGGCAGCAAGCACAGTAGGTGGGAGCTACGTTGTCTCACTGAAATGGTCATCAGCATTCCAGAACTCCCGCATGCATGAACCTTTGCAAAGAACTTCTCCAGCTCTGGTGCTTGAGCACCATGTTCACGGGTAAGGGAGGCTGTACTAGTTTTGAAGGCAGTGATGGGCTATCAAAAACAATGACATAAATTTGACACAGTAGTCTGAGACTAGCAAGTCAAATAGCAGGTGTTGCATGGACAGATATTTGGGTGACAACAGCCTGTGGATTTTAACCATAGTGAAAGCTGAAGAAATACTAGAATTCCCAGCTGTCACTCCCAAACTGTGCAAGTCTGTTCCAGTGTCTACTTCCACAAAAAGCAAATACTTTGGTTAATCAGAAATAATACCACCCATCATCATGCAAACTTCACGCAGGACTGTAGGGAAGGTAGTTCCCCACTGATGCCTTCAACGCACAGCTTTTCTCAAAGGAAAACTGTGATAGTGATACTTGCTGAACAGCTCCACATTTTGTTAGTACAGCTCCATAGTAAACCAGAGACCCCAGTACAGCAACACTCCATTATTTCTCTTGCACAGGAATTTTCTGTTTCTTCCTAGCCACATCGTTCTTTATCTTTGTACAGAGACTTGTGCATCTACTTTAAAATCTATAAATATTAAGTATTTAAACAGCAGCCCTTTAAGGGGTATTACTGTGGCCTAGAAACAGAAGCAAATAGGTTCATTGCAGGAACTAAAGGGCAGCAAATGATCTTTGTTTAATTAAGATATCTTACTGGAAGAAATAGGTTTCCGTGCCTCAGTCATGCAGCAGCAATGTCTAGGAAACAAATTGCTAGAGGCCAATTAATTAAACAGTTATGGAGGGACAACATGACCTTTTATTTTCCAAGTATTTAAAACTATTTTTTTAAAAGACTGAATAATAATCTAATTACATACAAATATATATAAAATATGATCAATTATACATGCTTTATGATAATAGAAGAGCAGCAGAAATGCTCTAAATTTTATACTGCTGTCTTACACAGCCATTTATGGGCTCCCAGCTGAGAGACCATCATCATTAACTCAATCCAATTTCACATTGATAAATTTGATCCTATTAAAATAAACCTACTGGCACAAAAGGCAATTTTTATTGTTTGTTTCCAATCAGCCATGAGGGAAAGAGGGCTTGTTCTATTTCTGCTTTAATCAATAAGCTTTTAAAATGGTATCCACTGTGTTCCTCACCAACACTGCCCTCTGAAGAACCATTCTGCAGTTTTACTCAACCAGCAACCAATAGAAAGCCAGTAATTTTCTTTTATCGCACAGAGCTGTATGGTTTTTTGTGCAGCATCGACTTAGACCTCACCACCAGCAGCATTAGCCAGATAGAAGTTGTTTATATGCCTTAAAGTTTTGCATAAATAGTGAAAGTAGTAGACTTGTTCTGGTCAAACATACCGGTAATATCAAAACAGATTTTAAAATTCAGCTAGTTAAGAGAGACTAAAGGTTAAATATTGACAAGAAACTAATAAATCAAAAAATTTTCATTGACAATGTCTTGTCTCTATCAGCTCAGCAACAGTAATTCTGCTGTGTCCAAAACCTTAGCAAACTGCAGATAAGGACAGTATCAGGACGAGAAAGTAGTTTACTCAGCTGCTCCCTTTAGTGGCTCAGCCTAAGGAAGTACAATTTACAGCTCAGACTTCTTTTCTAGACTATTACGCAATAGTGCAGTACATCACTTTCAAGAACCAACTGCCTAAAACAAAAGTCTACACTGTCAAACAAATAGAACAGTTTTATATAGGCAAAACTTCTCAATTTTACTTAATTTGAAAGAACCAAGCAGGCTATTTTACAGTGTAAAACTGGAAATTTACATAGCAAGCTTGCCATACATCTATTGAACAGTTAGTGGATGTTTTCACAATAAAACTACTAAAAAGTATCAAAAGTATTCAAAGCATTGTGGTTCCAGGCATTTTTGTAGGCTTACATAAAAGAGAGGGGGTTACACCCCACAGACTTCTGAAATTTGTACAGATGTTCTTACTTCTTTCTATTTAATCAGGCCATGCCTATTACTTAGCAGAAAAGATAATTTGAGAGAAAGTATTTTCATGCCTTAATCACATTAGCCAAGTTCCAAATGAATTGCTACCTTGAGGCATCACTTTTACTCACAGGCAGCAGAGCTGCTCAGCTTTTCTCGCTTTCTTTTTTTAACATGACACAATCACATGTGTCAAAATGTTAATTCATGAATAAAATCGTAAATAATAAATAAAATATAAAGCACTGATGCTAAATCATTTTTATAAATATATTTCAATCAGTACAAAGTTAAATACAAAAATCTTAATAGAGAAGAAAGAGTGAATATATGGCACATCTAATGTCCGCTGTTTTCACAGATTTTGGGACACAGATATATCACCCTGTTCACAGGTATTTATAAACACTACTGCTATTTTCTAACTCCATAGTGTTTCTCTGCTTTTATGTGGACTTAAGAAACTTTTATATTAGTGCACATTTCAATAGTAGAATGCTTATATATAATTTTCTCATTAAAAAGTCTATCATTTCAGACAGTAGAAAGACAGTATTTCTTTGGCCCTCTAAACAATGATACCATGAACTGAGTTAACTGACACATTTAGAATTCTACTATGAACATTAATCAAAATAAAACATTCGTAAACGTTTTCTCTATTAACTTCTGTTCAGCTGTGACTGAACATGACTTAGACAAAGCCAAGACATCTGTGGGATTCATTGCAGGAAGCAACACTGCCCTTCATCTTGACCCTTTTTATCTCTGCTTTATTTACAAAAAGAACAAATTTCAGATACAACTAAGTTTTTAGTTTAGAAAAGCCAAAGGCAAATTTTAAATCATAAGTCTAAAATATGTGGTATGTGTGAAACTCTACGGTAGTGGAAAAACTAATATTTAGTCAAGATTTTAAAAAGGGGCAAATAAAAAGCATGTTACTTAAACTGCTGGAGTGCGTACTTCATATTATCTGAAAACCAAAGTGCTGAATGTTATTAAAGCCAAGATACAGAAAACATTTGGAAGGCTGCACAGAGGGAAACTAGCAGCTGCCATTCAGTTTGTCTTAAAATAGGCAGACATAAAATCTTTATGAAAAATGATGGGAGTTAAATCCAAATTTCAGAAAGAGAAGTGGGCTGGAAATGAAGGAAAACTTATCTAAGTAGATGAAGGTTTAGGAGGAGAAAGTAAATAAGCATTAGCCAGGTAGCATCAGGTTATCAATTGTGAACAAGTTAAATGAGTGAGTTGCAAAAATTCTGAACCACAGTAAAGATGAAAATTCAATAGCCTGAAATATTCTATATTGCCATACAGCATAATGAATTTATATCTGTCACTAGCAGGAAATGGGATACAAAGTTGACATCAGGTGTTAAAGGTCAGGAAATACAAATCAGTCTAATAGCACTTTTGTCACATTTTCCATGTTACATACTACCAAGAATTATTTCCCACACAGTTTTTCTCCTTTACTGTAACATTCCATGCAGACACAATTTCCTGCCCCAAAATGTAAAATATTGCTTGACACAACAGAAAAACTGGCATCTACAACACCTTGATAAGATTAGTGTTAGTGAACAGAAAAAAAATAAAATGTTTCAAACTCTTCAAGGTATTTTTAAATAGAGAATAGCTCCAGAATAAATTTATAACTCTTACAGCTTCAGCGATAGCTGCCCTCAATGCACACATGAGGTGCATTGCCACATTGAGTACCATATTTAATGTCTGCTTCTACAAAATTTATTTCTCACTGACTGCTCAGGGAATAGAAACGGTTGTTAAAAATTGCATAAAGATGATAAGAGGAAAACAGAAGGCAAAGAAGAGACACACCAATTATTTTAGCTTGACAGTGTCACTATCCAGAATATTCGTCTGTCCAAAATTTTCAGACATCTGAGAGTGCACATAACAGATTTGACATGTCCGGGACACATTGAACCCAGCAGTGCTTGGCTTGCACATGCCTGGAAACTTGACCCACTAGATTTACTGCACATCCATAGGTCAAAACCAAAGCATATGCCCATCCAGTTCATGGATCCATATTTTTGCCTGAGGTTTTCCAGAGGAAAAAAAAAAAGAGAGAGCGAGCGAGCTGTGCAACATGGCTGTAGCGGCATATCTTTCCCAAACTGTGCACCAAGGCTTCGGTGACCGGTGACTCCTAAAGTCTCCCATACAGCTGTCCAACCCCAGTTATGACATCTATGGCAATGATATTTGACATAACAATGAATATAACTATATTAAATACAGTAGAACTATAATATAAATCAACCTGCATTAAACAAAATACTGACTGGATTTTACATATTGGGGAAAAAAAGCTACAAATCACTTCTTACAGTTTTTTCTGTTAACATTGATTTAACTTGTAAAAGTAATAATGACCGTAAAACAGAAATACATACACTAAATACACTTCCCCTACAACATCTTTTGGAGTTTTAAAGTACTAACTTTATATAAGTGCAACAACTTTTGGGGTTTTTTTTTTTTCAAGCGATCTTGTTGTCTCAAGAGCATGTTCCCACAAAAGATCTTTAAGGGAGTAGTTAACTATGCATCTCCACTGATTTACTACTGTGTGTGCATGCACACCACACTGAGAAAACTGCCCACAGCCCTGCTCCTTAACTAGTGACCTACTTGCGCTTCTCACCTGTGGGTTAACTGAGAAAAAAATTATAGTTAAAGCATCATGAAGATTCAAGGCTAACTATGATCTTGCATTAAGCAGCTGAAACACTTCAGGAAATACAGGAAACTCTTCTATTTTTGAACTTTCAGTCTTACACGGTGTGAGAGCACAGAGGCAACAAAATCTGCAAAATTGTATACAAATTTTTGGACATCACCAGAAATTCCTTTCTGTATGAAAAATCAGAGATGCAAAACCTGAAATAGTTTAAAAGTAAATTGAAGCTTGGTCTCAGTAGGGGATTTTCTGGGCAAACATTCATCAGAACTGAAAGACTTGCTATCAAACAATATCACCTCCAAGAAAAGACGAGCTTGAAGACCTTCCCACATCTGACCACCATGGGTCATTAAATTCAGTAGAATCTCTAATCCAAGGCAAAGGGAACCGCAGAGTTCACATGATAGGGAAGTTTGGTTAATAAGTGAGATAATGGGTAGCTAATATAGAGAAATCCAATTCCATCAGGTTAGAAGACTTTGCTACTCAGATGTCTTTGAAATGCCCTTTGCCAGGACCGTGGTATTCAGAAAGACTGAAGAGCCTCCATGCAGTACTGTACTCATCCCTCTGTGTATTTACTTTGCTGTCACTCACCTGAAAATTTATTATCTCTGAAGCATATTTCTGAGTGCTGCCAGGTCCAACAGAGACTCAGCACACATGAAACTGTGGTGCTGCTTCTGAATTCAGAGCTGTCAAAGCCATATAGTCACATTCATACACTGTTCTGCTCAAACTAATTCATATTGTAGAAATAATCTGAAACTCAGATTATCTACTCATGGACAAATAAAAGCTGTTCATATTTAAAGAGAGGAGCATTTCCAGGGATCAGTAAAGTATTCTGCAGGAGTCCCAAAGGAGGAAAAAGGAGCTTAATTGACAAAATTCTCACCAAAAAAATAGTTGAAATGGAAGAGCTGAAAGACAGAAACAACTATTTTCTCATTTACTTAAACCATTATACATAAGACTTCAGTCCAATGAACAGGGTGATTGCTACACTGTCACACAGCTTTATTATAGGAGCGGGGAACCTAACTTAAAGCGATACTTGGTGCCTTTTTTTTCTTTCTACGTAGCCTTTTGAAAAACACCAATCATTTTCCCTAAAATGACTTCTTTTTCTTAGAGATAGTTTTTTTTAAGTGATGAAAGCACACCAGTGTAGAAAAAGAGTTACTTATTTAGGGAACAGAAGGTAGGGGGTTTCCCCTCACATCATTGGGTAATGTGGCAGATTTCACAAATTGAGGAAATGAGCATAAAATTAAATCTGTTTTCTCATATAAAAGACTTTAATGATATATTAACTTATATAACCAAGACTGTCTCGATAAACTTTCAAATTATATGTTTGAAGTATTCTTTAACATTGACATCATTAATACCTATGAAAATTAATGGGAATTCCACAATGTTCTTTAGTGCATCAACAGAACATTCCCCCAGGGAATTGTTAAGGAGTACCTATATTTAGCAATAATATAAAAGAAAATTGTTAGAAAAAAGCTGCCACTTCAGCAGCCCTTATTAATACTAGAAGCTCAGTTCCTCCATTTTTCTTTAAAGGTCTTGCAGAAGAAAGGCAAAGAATAATTTTTCATTTCTTAACATGGCAACTATAACTCTGATTTGGAATACAAGATTCTAGGAAAGTTCACTATAACCAAAGCACAATCAGCAAAAGGACAGATGATATACAGTGCTTCAGTGAATAATGCTTTTCTGTGGTATGGCTGCAGTGGGAGAATCTTTCAGCAACTTTAACTAAAACTGAATCTGGATTACATTCATCACCCTGTTAACCACCATAGGAAAACAGGCACACACTTGTTCAGGTCTGAGGTTCTGCCTAGAAACTTTTTCCTTCTTTTTCTTTCATAATTTAGGAAATATTCTGTTTTCCATTACTTCCAAAATAAATTTGACCAGTAAAACAACAGAACACTGGGCAAAAGACCCTGTAGTGCAAAACCTATCCAAAGTGGCAGCTTCAACAACAAGTGAAGTAATACTAGCAGATTTTCCCCATTTTGAACTGCAAACCCTTCAGTGTTCTGCCATCAGTCACTTCTCCCATGGGACTTCAGTAAGAAGGTGAACTCATTGAGGGGTGCTGGGAGTACAAAGAAGGTACTCACACACTTTTCCATACCCTGTGTTCCCATGTGCCTCCCCAGACACATTCTTTTGTGAGTCTGTATATATATACATACATATATAGCTAGCTAGCACCAATTTAAAATTTCTCACTTAGACAAAGCACTCTTGCCCAAGTGGTACACAGCTGCTTCAGTCATTCAGAATAATTCGCAGGAGGTTTATTTCACATACAAGTGTACATCTTCCCTGATGTCTGCTATAAATTAGCCTATGAGTACAAATAAAGGGAATATTATTGCATTATGTTCCAAGAGTTTCCTTGTGAGAAAATGTACAATAAAAACAACAAAATAGCCCAACAATAATACCACTTGTAGTGTATGTATTTCTGGGAATTATATTGCAAGCTTTATAACGAACAGTCTTTGTCAATGGAAAGCTTGCTTCTTTTGGGAAATCAGGGAAAGGGAAATGGTAGGTGGGTGTATTTTATCCATAAACCCATAGTCTCACATGTATCTACAGACATTTTTACAATTACATGTTGCATTATGTATATTACATTATATATTATTTACATAATGCATTCTATTAACAAATTATTTATGTCACTGTAATATATGCATAGCTGAAAGCTGTAGCCAGGAGCTCTTAGTGTTCGTATAATCAGAATCTATATAATAAACTTTCTAAAACATCTTTGCTTACAATGTTTTGAACAGCTGCTTGAATGGGAAAATATGTCTTCCTGCTACAGTGGTGCATTTTAATTCACAAATTCCTGATTGTATTTTCTTGAATTCAGAGCACCACAACTACACTTAAAAATAATAATAATGAAATCCAGAGCTAATTAGTTTTTAAAACAGAGACTTATTTTAAATTTCCACCTTGTAAAACTGCATTGTAATGTAAGAATATACACAGATGAGAAATTATTTAGGTCAGTTAACTGTCCAAATACCTTTCTGCAAAGACAACAAGAAGCATGCTCAATATCACAACAATTAATTCCAACATAGCCGCGTGTCTCGTAACTAACAACAACAACAAAAATCAGATTTAAAGCCACCCACCAAGCTGAAAATATTTAGAGTTACAACTGTAGCATGCTATAACAAAGGATTTCATGAGCTTTATATCCTTATTGCAGACAGCTCGTACATTAAACATTTGATGATGTGAGAAAAACAGAACACACTGTGCAAAAACCTTCTGTCTAGCATAGCAACTAAAATAAATATTTCATTGAAAAACCCTCAAACGTGTAAGCGAAGCTACCTTTATTACTTATACAGTATCAGCTTTATCTTCTGGGTGGCCAAGTATGCACTAGGCAAAAGAAAATTAAGAAGTTTTGAAAAAAAAGAAACTCTCAGTCCTTTGTGTTGGACTACTTGGTATACTAAGCCTTTTCTGAAAATCTGGGTTATACTTCATTCTTTTAAAATACTGCATACGCACACCTGGCACAAGACACACCTAAGAGTGTTTGTCACACATTAAACTCTCTGGCATTTCAAAACATTTAAAAGGCAACCTACTGACATATGACAAATTTCCACAGACAGGAGCAGCTGCATGGCCTGGTGCTGTTGCCACTATTAACCTCGGTTACAAGTTAATAGCTGAATTAAGTTGTCTGCCAGCAGTTCCAGCTGGCATAATACATTACTATGTAGTGTCATGCTGCTTAGCTATGGTCAGTGTTGTGACACGCTGAGTTCCATGTGTTTATCTTCTTTTTAAAGATAAAGCTTAAATCCTGGAGCTTCATGTAAAGCACCAATTTCTTTAAATCATAGACAATCCAAGGCTTATCGGTTCTAGGTTTATATAAATTTGATCAAAATAACCTATAAACAAATTATGTCATCTCTGCACACATAGCAAGACTCGAGAAAAGGATGGTCCAAAGACACAGCTAAATGGCATCCTGGGGGCAAACAGAGTGTAATATCTTTATATTTCCTAGCTTTCAGACTGCTGCAAGAGCTGAAATAGTCCCTGAAAGATCAGTAAAAACTCAGGCTAACCCCTCACAAGCTATTTTTGGATGGCACTTAATCTTGATTCCACAAAGATGTACAACCCCATCCCAGCTCCAGCCTCCATGTTTCCTGGATTCTATGTAAGTATTATTCAAAGACACATTTGCAGGATAACAAAAAGGATATATGATTATCTCTGACCAAATTATATGTAAAGTAATAAAAGTTGTAACTTTACTAATACCTGCCACCTCAAAGCAAAGATGCACAATTTACTGTCTGCAGGCACAAGCAATCTGCCCCGGTGTCCTGTTTTCTGAGGTGGGTACCCACACAAGGGTCAGGCTGCAGACCTTCTCATCCCATAGTCACAATAAACAAAAACCAACCTGCTTCCCCTCATTAACATTTAATAGATATCTGCTGTACCAGAAATCTGAGAACCACAGAGTGTTCATAAGCTGTATTGCTCTGAATATTATATTTACTTGTAATATACTAAATTTGGAACTGTATACAGCTATGACTTCAAACAGATTTCAGAATCTGATTTTAAGAATAGTGATGGAGGAGCAATTCCATTGTCAAGGCTCATTTTGAGACTCTGGGAAAACTTCACAGTGATATTTTGACAAACAACTTGTTATTTGAGAAACAATTTCTTCTCCTCTCTATAAGTAAAAATAAGATTAAGGGGTCTTTTTACATTTAATTGTATTATATTTCCAACTTCACAAACATGATTATGTTTATTACTGGGAAGCCTTATTTAGGACAAAAAAAACCCCACAAATTACAAGATGTTTCTTGTTCCATTTCAAAGTGCATTAATGTCTCTCTTCAGTTTCCTTTCCTTAGAAATGGAAACATATTTTAAGGTGAAAAACTCTTTAAAATTACGACAACAAAGAAAGGACAATCTTCCCGAGCAAAGCAAATTAATAAAATGGATGGGACTTTATACAGTCCCTATGGTTGTTGGTTGCATTTACCAGATAGTTCCGAAAACAATAAAGGTAATCCTTTCATCAATATTATACTAAACTCACAACTAAGCCATGTTTAGTAGGTTTTGAGATTTTTCTGCAAGAGTAGCTTTGTACTCATACACTATTTTTAACGGCATTGACCTTCATTAATTCCAGTGGTGAATCAAAAGCATCCTCACCTCAGCCATGGCGCTGACCTCTCAGGATGTGGCTAGATGAGCTGCTTTTACCTGCTCTGAGACTGGGCACACTTTTTCCCCCATCACTAATTACAGCAGCAACTATAATGAAACAGTATAACATTACTGACTAGCTCCACCACAACACAGTGCTTGATCACATTTAAAATGTTACCTTCTTTGCAGTTACAATAATTCTCATTGAGCTGTTCCTCGACTTGTATAAAAAGCTCAGAGAATAATCAAGGAACAAACTCTTTATATGCTTTTCTGAAGTCAAAATGATTTTTAAATTGAGGGTTGTTTTTGGTTTTTTTTGTTATGTGGAGCTTTTTTGGGGAGGAAAGGGGCGATGTCTTTCAATTAATGTGAATAAGAATCTTTCCCAAGCAAGCAAAATGTGTAAGGAATGCAGAACCAAGCCCTAGAGGTATTTGGGGGATGGTGAGGGAAACAAAATTAAAAGTGACTGAGGTGCCTCTGTTAAAACTGTCAATTTTTTATGCACATGAACATTTCCTCATTAAAGATTCATAAAGACTTTATAGTTTTAATGCACATGTTGCCAGTGTTACAGTTCAATAGCCAGAAGTCTTTAAAAGGAAAAAAGAAAAAAAAAAAGAAAAGAAAAGAAAAAAAAAAGAGAGAGAGAGAGAGAAGATACTTCCATGGTTTTTAATGGACTCCCTTTTCAAGGGAGATAGACACCTCCTTTTTTAAACACCAAAGTACAATTGCTGCAAAAGCCTGCCATCCTAAGAAAGGTCTGAACATACGAAAAACAAATAGGCATTTCTGTTGTAGTTCATATTCACAACTGCTGCTCATTTCCTACTTCTGAATTTCTGCATTTTCTTGCCCCAAGAAAGGATAAATTCATGTCCCTTGGTCACAAACCTTTCTTACAATCACCTGGCTGTTTATGAGGAGCACTTTGAATGGCTTCTAGGATAGAAAGGGTAGTAAGACAAAAAAAAAAAAAAGCAGAAAAGGATTAGGGAAGGGAAAGAAGCGCCCTGCCTATATCAGGCTGAACATTTGAACACATAAGTCTCAGCGCTGGATTTCTGTGTATCAGTTTAGGATAATTACAGCTTCAGCAGAATCCACATGCTGTTTAGGAATGCACTGATTTTTTTTTTTGCTTTATGATGATTCTTTCTGGTGAAGGTTATATTCGTGTTCCACTACAGTCTGTTGAATTTCAAATGTGGAAACATCTCTTTAAGGGCAGGCATAATGGGGATGTGTCTTGCAAGCTGGGTAATGTTGACATCTCCCATCTTGTTACTTTATTTTTGCTGGAAAGGTGAAGAGCTTTCTGCTGCTCTTTTCCTTGTCATTTTTCTTCCGTGGTACAAATGATCTATTTGGCTTCTCAGGGGTTCCTTTATTTTTCTCTTTGCCAAAAAGCTATCAGCACCTGATAAAAAGCACTGACTTTAGACAGAAGACAGACAGGCATCAGCAAACCCTCAGCAAACTACCCAAGCTTGTATCAGGGACTGAGGGAGGACTGAGTTACATATTATTAGACCTCTGGCATAGTTCTGCAAAGGGAAAGTTTTGCAATGTACAAAATAACTGTTTGCCTTGCAGAGGGAATACAGTTTTTAAATTTTAAATTTATTAAATTTATTTTTTTTACCCCCAGAACACTCCTAAATCATTTTTTCCAATGCAACACAGACCGTCCACTCACTGGCCAGATCCCCTGCCGCCTTCAGTGCCCTGCAAAGTGTATCAGAAGCATATTCTCTTTAAGCAATGTGACTTCCTCTGCACTAGCTGCCACTCATTCTAAGGGTGAGAAACACAAAACAAACAACTGAGCACAGGTTTCCAGCAGTGTCCTAGGCCAGGCAGGCCTAGCCAGCATAGTCAATAATGCCCCATGCCTGTCGTTTAAGCAGAGCAATTAATCTTTCTCCTTTTTCAGCAGCTCTTTGGTATCCTCCCATCTCACTGTGCTAGTATCAGCATCCCCTCACTCAGTCACAGGTGTCCCACATTTACATCTTCCCAAGCTATCTCCACCATGGTGCCAACCTAAATTCTCCAACCCTGCTCTTTCCATCTTGATTTTTATTTAATCTCATACTCCATTTCTCCTGCTTCTATTTTCATCTTCTCTTTTACACTTTCCACTAATCTTCCTAAAAGTAGAGGCCTTTGACAGAGTGCTTTAAGTTTTAGTACCAATATTATCATCTACGAAGACCACCTTGATCTCCAGTTTGGTTGAGCATGCATGGTTCCCTTATATTGATTAATGCGCCGTTTGGCTCAGTGCTGGGCCACTTCAGTACAGATGAGGAACTCAAGGGGTACTGCTCTGCACCCTATCTAGGACATGTGAATCCCTGACAAAGTAGGCAGCCTTTCTGCACATTCAATTCCAATTCCATCTAGCTTCTTGTCATAATAAACCCAAAGCTCGTGTCCCTGTATTGGCAAATTATTTAGTGCTCTCTGACTTTCATTCCCCAGAATTATTTGGCAAGAAAATTCTCTGTATCCCAAGACAATTATCTCACTATTGGCTTCAGGAAGAAAGAATATTTTTGTAGCGAATGACCACATCTGTACTATGTCAAGTTTAGTTAGAGATTAATAATGGGTACTACTATGCTGCCTATAAATTTTCTTACAATAAATGTCAGTCACAAAAGCATGCAACTTAGCTGGTAGCAGCAACAAATTTTGGGAAGACAGGCAAAATCTAAAATTGATCAATTTAAGTTTGTTCAATAATACTCAGACTTTGACTCAATACAAGCTTAATTTGTTATATATGTTCTTGTGATTATAACTTGCTTATTATTAAGTACTCCACAGGATTACACAAAATTTATTCATATGCTTATGCCCACATCTAACATGGGTAAAGACAATCAAGTTGACAACTATACTGAAAGATATTGTAAACAGTAAGAGCAATTCCCATTAGGAGACCTGGATTTCTGGGAAAAATAAAATATGATATTTGATACTTCTCAGTATCAGGTATTTAGCACATCACCATGAGGAAAATTTCCAGATTCTTTATGATGGTATTCTATAGTCTACAGCCACAGTGACACTTAAAACATTATTTCTTCAAAATCTTTTAACAAGTAAAATCAACATGAAAAGACAGATAAATCTATAGTCCAATTGGAATTTGTTATCATGCTTAGTATTTCTTAATTCATTCTGCTAAGATCATCTACTACTGTCTTCATCTAATCTGACTTGCTTGTAGTAAAATAATTATTTTAGCTATTAATTCTTGTATTATCACACTCTAGTAGGTCATTCAGAACTCTGAAACTGAAGTTTTTGTTATACCGCAAGACCAAACTCGGACATAGGGCAATCTTTAATTTTCTTTAGTTTTGGGGTTTTTTTTTTCCTATTTTTTCTAAATTTTAAAAAGAATTATTTTTTTTTGCCTGATTGGTTAGGTTCAAAGGTTTACTGCATTTGCAAAATTTATCTTTCTTAAAGTGTCAATATGATATTAGCTTTTCAGGTGAGAAACTTCTTTTTTAATGAAAAGTTCTGTATTGAATCCATTGTGCAACTTTCAGATGTTCATTTATAGGCATACTATCCCACTCACATAATAATTCCATCATCATATACAACAACTTAGTAATCAGAATGCTCACACTCCAGTCCCAAATTAATGGGGCTACCATTTTTCCATCAGCGCACTTCATGCATATACACTACTGTTAATTATAGTCCAAAGCCACATACATCTCTTTTAACTCCTTTCTCTTTCTTTATGTACGCAATTCCAGCAAGTTACTGCAAAAACAACTTTTACTGGGAATTTCCAGTGTTTATATATGATACACACACACACATAATGTACCAAGTGAACGTTGTTAACCATTGATTTCATTGTTTAATATAAATCTTTGCACAAATGTAACACATATTACTTAAAAGGTTGCATCTCAGCCAAATGAAAACAGATCATTATTGAGCTGTGCAAGACCATATCTGAAACATAGGGACAAATCTCTGCCAGATTTCAAGTCTGAATATTTCAAATCTGAACATAACAGTGTTGAGGGAGGAGAGGGGAACGGACAAGAATCTCTCTTTTGCATAATTTCTTTAAATCTTGGCCAAAACACTTTTCCATTTGTCCTCAGAAAGAACTCAGCTGCTTTTCGATGAATCTCTGTAAGAAGTTAACCCCTGGCTTATCCTAAAATGAACCAAACAACCAAAAGGTCTGATGTATTATTCACACTAGAGATTAAAAATATGTAAGTAGAACCAACCTGCACTAAGCTTTCAGAAGAGACTTCTGTACAGACACAGAGACAAGACATCTCAGAATTAAAGTTTTGACCTTTTAAATTTTTTTTTTTTTGATATTTTGGAAGATATTTAAAGGAGAGTTTTGTATAAATAATCTCTATAATTTTACATTTGCCTAAAGGACAGTAACACCACTTTTAATGAGAGTATCCGTTACATTCTAGGAAAAAACCACACACAGTTCTACCGAACAGTTATAAATATAGTGCATAAAACATACTTAGAAAAAGTTCTATGGGACAGTAAATTAGATGTTTTTCTCAAAAAAAGGAATTTATGACCCATATTCATCATGCAACCAAGCAAAGCAAGAATGGGTACCCAAATGTATAACTGTTCACAATATTTAAAAAAAATAAATAAAAAAAAATCCCAAAACTAAAACTCCCACCACAAACCAAAGCAAGCCACAAGTATGGGAAATGTGTAGAAACTGGACAGTTGAGCATTATTCTCTCCAAAAATCATGCAGATCAGATGATGCCTGATGTACTTGGTGCTGATGAAAACTGTGTTATGCCAAGAATAAAGTGAACTCCAGCATCCCTTCAGAGAGAAGTTTGTTTAGTTTAAGGATACTTCTTTAGGTCTGGTAATAGCCAATTAATTTTGAGATTATAATAGTAATTGATTAGCTTTTTAAAAAATCTTCAATTATAGCTTACCTGCCAATAACAGACAAAAGAACCTTGAAGCAGGAAGCACAAAACATCAAAGAGTGGTCTATGTACGTATACATATATTTTCCTTACCCAACCTGTAACCTTCACCAGCAAGGTGTGGTAAGCTCTGGTCACTTCTATTGCTTCTCTGAGAGGAGAGAAGGAAGCAAAGAGGGATCAGAGGCTAACGACCTCCAGCAGTGCCTCATATAGTGTTTCCATCAGCCTCCTCTTGCATTGTTCCCCTAAGTTTTTTCTCTAGCGTTGTTAGGAATGAAGTAAATAAGCAGCAAAACAGCCACCTGCAATTTAATCCTGTAAAGTCAGGTCAGATAAAACTAAATGTGTACACTTAGGAAAATATAATAGTAATAGAAGAACACTTGTTTTCAGTGCTATAATAAAATGAAATAAATATATGATTAGGAAAATGCAAGTGCATAAGACAGAGAATAAAGCTTACACATTCCCAAACTACACATAAAGAAAATGCACAGAATAGTTGAGAAATGCTAGTAAAGAGAAAATGAATTGCTTTGACTTTTAGAATTCTGGGATGTAGATTGCTTGCTGAGTAATTGGCTGATTGGCTGTTCTGCTAACTTTCTGGGTGAGTGGTGCAGCAGGCAGGCTGCTTTCCTTCAGGCTCACCACCTGCAAATTGGCACTGATATTATACATACATGCACATGCTTTTTTATTTTTTAATTTCTTTGAATCCATGCTTACTCTGTCTCACACACGAGCTGGAAACTTCAATGGGAAATGAAAGGTAACTACATTTATAACAAATATTGCCAAATTGGCAGTATTGTTCTGATCTATCAGTTCATAATTAACTAACCTGAATTTATCCTAGCAACTGATGTAAACAGTACACTTGTGTAGCTCTAAGTTAGAAATTCACAATTATTGATACTATTCTTAATGTCAGAACATTGCCTTATGAGCTAGTGATAGTACTACCAATATAACATTGCATATAAAAGGATTGGTCTCAAAGTGAAGGTTGATTCAAACTGCCCAGCTCTTCTATTATAATATCTCTATACTGAAACAAGAAAAGGTACCATTTCTAGTTTTAGTTTGGTTTGTGGACTGAAGTAGGAAAGCCAGCAGCAGCTGCTCCCACAGATTACTCTTTTTACATTATCCCATTATTAAAGTTTGACAGTAAAATCTGTAAGCCAGTATAAAAGGTTCTTTCACTCATTCTGCAAAACTGATAATACCTTGTGTGATCCTGTCTGCTTATTGCTGGCTCACCACACTTCATTAGGGTTTGTTTTTCATATGTACCATATATCATCTTTTAAATGCTATTGAACTACACAATGACTTAAACAGGTCATCAGAAAAGCCTTGGTTTCTGAAAATTTTCTTCATTTCATGGATGCCTGATTGTCACTCACAAAGAAGTGTACATGTTGTTTACCCTTCCCAATTATTTTATAAACTTTAAGTTTTGTGTAAACCTAACTAATGAAAGTAGTATCTACACCTGCTTTTATGTGAGACTAACTTACCAGAACTGGGCAATCAATGGGATTTCTTTATAGTGTACCACCAGTGACTTCCAGTAGTGTACACTAAAGGAAGAGATTTACAACCTCTAGAACATGCAAGCATTAAAATAAATAAATAAAAAGCACACAGCTAATGCTCTACAGTTCATTAAAAATGGACGTTTTAGTCCATTGAACCTCAACCTCAGTAAGGCACATCAAGCATTTAAATAAATGAATTTGCTAGGTTCATTTAGCAAAGGAAAGTGCGGCACATCACGTGTTAGCATCTTGCCCAAGTTGAAGCAACATCAGCAACAATGACATGCCTATACCAGCTTTTGCATACGTTGGCAGGAGCCCAGGGTCCTGAAGAGTTCATGCTCTGGTTTCTGGCAAATGCTCAACTTCACGTGTCCAGTACACATCCTTCATAAATTATGGTTCTATATTCCTTGTATACATCAGTCAGAGAGATGGTTTCACTTCTCAGCCTGCACCTACCTTTTTTCATATAATGCTTGCTAATTAAATGGCTGCTCAGCAGCACACCAGCTATATTTTCTGAAAAAACATGGGCTGTTCCTGTGAAAAAGAGTGGTGCCTTAGGGAACGGCACCTCCGTAACACAGAGGTGTGGAAAGCTGCAAGGGCTACTGAGAGGCATTAGGCGGGCTGAAGGTACAAAACTTGGCTTAGCGCACTTATATGAGAATTAAACTCATTCTTTTATTGAGGATAGCCATATGTTTCCATGCTTTACCAGATTTGTGGAGGAAATGCACCAAAAATAAATAAGAATATAGGACTTAATGCACACTTACAGAATTGAGTAATTATACAGGTATAGACTACATGTGTAAACAAAGTACCTGTCTTGCTTTTTCAACACAGGAAAAATCAAACAGATGCAATGATGTGAGAACACAAATACAATGCCAAAGTACAGATTTTTTTTTTTTAAATTATGCTATAGGATTCATATGCCTAGGAAATGAATATTTCACCTAAAACCTGATAACTTCGGGGAATTTTCAAATTACAGTTTGAAACTGATACAGAAAGGGTTTTATGCCTGGAGAGGGCTTGCTAGAGTTAGAAATTGTATCTTGTGACATGAATTTTTGCATATCCAGTATTGAATTGTTTCTGCAAGGACCAGCAACATTTTTAAATTTTGTGTCTGATGCAACAGAACACGGCTTCAGGAGCCTCCCCTGCTCCTCCCTTTTCACTAAGAAAAGGCTAAGAGAGCCAACATTGGATAGTTCACGCTGGCAACCTGAACTGATCCACTACTGAAAAAATGTCCTGTATTGGTATACTGTGATGGCATAGTCACGGTTAAAGTAACTGTCAGGTTTGGGCTGTTAAGGATTTATTGGTTACAGTGGCAAAGACACGTAAAAAGAAAATTTTAAAAACCCCCTTGTGACACATTACAATTTCTTCTCCACTGACACATTATAAATTTTAGGGACATTATTTTGAACTGAACTTTCAGTGTTCTTAATGAAGTGCTGGAAAGCAATTAATGGAGTGGCTAGTTTATGGTGTAGATGATGAGAGGGAGAGTTCAACAAATTTTCTTTATATCCCTGGATACTCAGCCTGGCTGCAACCCACCCTGATCTTACATTCCTAAATATTTTTGTAAGTTCACATAGCTCTGTACAGTAGGAAAACTTAATACAGTACTCAAATGTCACTCAAATAGGAGAATTGTCCCTTGTGAGGCACTTGCACTTCTCAGAAATACCTAAAAGCAATTAATGGTACAAAGGGGAAAAAAGCTATCACATTCTCAACTTGGCTGCTGACACAGTACAGAAAGCGCTGTTTTGTTCTGAACACAATGTACTTTAAATTCCCATTTCAGCTGACAAGCATGCCTTTCCAGTCTTTAAAAAAGTATTAACTTACTTTGCATTAAAAAACAAATGTGAATATTGAACATAAAAATGGAAAGAATACTTGGTGAAAATAAAAAATACACCATGTGTCTGAGAGTGGACACTAGCTGAAAAGTTTATTTGATTGGCCATTATTTATACCATCATATCAAACGTGTTACAGTTACAGTTGAGAGGGTAGGGTTTTTTTAATAAATTTGGGGTTTTTTTCAGGTATTTACAACTAAAGTATTTTTTCCTGATTTAGCGTATTTAATATTTTTTTCATAGACAGAAATGAATTGATTTGAAGAGCTTCAAGCTGCCCCTTTGGCAGTTTTCTGGGTTATAAAACCATGATAAAAATATTTTATTTATGCTTCAACAAGTTGCTTTCATTATGCTAACTCAAGCAGCTTATTTTTAACTCAAACTACTTATTTCTACAAGATGAAGCTCACTATCATAGCGTAGAACAATTTTATCTTATTCTTTCAAGTTCACAAGCAAATAAAACCACACATTTTTATTCCAGCACAATGTTCCTCTGTATTCTCCTCAGCAAAACACTTTCTAAAGTAAAGCATAGAGGAATTTTGTAATTCTTTTTTTCACAGAATATGTGCATAGCTCAGACTATACAAACATCCTCTATAGCTCTCCCAGTCACTTTCTATTTCAAGAACGAGGCAATTTGTGTTAACACAAGACAGCTTATCATGTGCTAAGTCTGCATGCAATTTTCTCGTGAGAACAACCATTTTGTACCTACTTGACACACGCAGCACTATACTACACCCAACTAATCAATTCTGTCTATATTAAGAAGTGGGGAAAAAAACTGCCCACAGCTGTTATATTACATCAGCTTTCCTAACTACTTCAGAGAACTCATTTTGGGGATTTTTTTTTTAACTAAATCGGCATAAAACATTGCACTTCTTTCTATTTTTTTTTCAAGTATTGTGGGTTTTGTTTTTGTTTTTCTTTTACCTTCTCAGAGATCATGGGGAAGTACAAGGGTCAGAGAACAAACTATGGTTTCTGTAGGCATCCCCAGAAGTTTTGAGGGCAACAAACTCCCAGGGCCATTGGGTACCCTCAAAGGATTTATGAACTAGCATGACATGAATGTGTAATAGCATAATAGCATGTTTTCACCAGAGACCTCAGATGCTTGTCTATAGACAGGAACTTTTGGGAGAATAACTCATGTATATTTGTGTTTTCTTACAAGTAAGCAAATGATAAATGTCTGTCCATTGCTATCAAGTCAGAGACAAAAAAAAAAAAAAAAAGGTATTAGTAGACCCCAGAAAACTCTCTGGGAGGGAAGCATGGAGTTTGGAGTTTGGAGCTTTTCTTCTGATACTGACTTTTCCCTGAGCACACCATGACATTAAGGAGATGTTCCTATTCAGAATTTGAGGTCCAGATACTAGCAGATGAAGCATCAAACCTTGGTCTTCTCAACAGCCAACATGCTAAACAGCAAACAAAAAAACATTGCATATGAACAGAGAATATACTATAATATTTTTTGGAGTTTGAAAACATTGTTCCCTCAATAGCCTACAGCTGAGAGATGAAAACCACAAAATACTGAACACAAGGACTCTGCTATCAACCTACCTCACAGCTCACTTTGCAAGATTAGCTCAGTTATCGATCAACTAACACTAATTTTTATCAGCTTGGCTTCCCAGCATGCTGCTCTGACTTCATACAAACTGCCCTTAAACAACATTTCTGCTTTTCTTACCTCTCCAGCCAGTCTGCCATTTCTTAATAGAAAAATTATACAGCTTGCATCAGTCCTAAGTGGTATAGTTCAGCTTTATCATTCTAAAAAGACTCTATTTTGCGAATACAAAACAGTTGAAATTAAATACTGACATCTATGACAAAGATACTCCTGAAAATGCTGTGTCCCCTCAAGACGTTTTTATTTTATCATGCTAGAATTACCAACAGAAATCTGTTTTGTTGGGGGAAAAAAATGCAAATAGTTACACTCAAAAGCATAGCAATACAACCTGGCAAACCAATGACATCTTAAATATCTCGTCTATACCATATACAACCAGCAGCTGTCAATTTTGTGCCTAAGCTGAAACCAGTTTCATGCCAGAACTGGACAAATGTAATCTCACATTAGAATGGCACAAATGCCCCTGACGCCAACGAGCAGCGCCTGCGCTGGCAAGTCTTACAACTCACTATGAAGCATGGATCTAAGAGCAAATACATGGCCTGGTAACCCATGTTGTTTCTATCACAGGTGAAAAAAAAAACTAACCCTACCACAAGAACCAAAGAAATGAATGTGGCAGTTTAGGAGGCAAACAAAAAACAGGCTTACAGTAGAAAAAAATATGGGAAACACACTTGCTTCCAGACCCTTGTATTAAAACTATGGGATTGATATTACTAACCTATTTTTCAGAGTTAATTACTGCTATTTTTAAACAACACTGTAATATCCAAAAGGAAACATTCTCTCTCTTTAGAATGACTGCCTTCTTTTTGCACATTGTGGTGTAGCAGCTCTACATGAGTAGACATACAGGGTATTTTCCTGTTGTGTCACCGTCTAAAATACGTGATCTCTAATAGTCTGTATTGTGCCTTTGTACTGGAAAATAACAAATGACTAGAGGAAAAAATACATTATCTTTCTGTCAGATTACATTACAAGTGCTTTGATAGTTACTTCATGCTTGTAAGGCTTACAGTACATATGCCTATTAGAGAGAGGGTAAGGTAATTTTCCTTTTAATTTCCAATTCCACTGTTTCTGACAGTCAGTATAACAGTACTCAGCTTTCGCATTACTGAATGAGTAACATTCATAGAATATAATCAAAAGATCCATCAAGGATCACAGAATTAAAATGAAAAGGGAATTTTTAATTAAGGTTGCCCAATTTGACTTGTGACATTGATCCCGCATCTGTTTCTCCTCCTCTGGTTTTTCAAGATTTCTATGCAACTATTGCAAATTAAATATCCTCCTCTGTGCAATTCATTAAAATACTGCCTGCGGCCAAGTAATATTTATTTGAAATGCATTCCACCCTGCACTCCTTTTATATGAGGACCAATAGTCCAGTTTCTGTTCTATGATGTTTTCAAAGCATCCTTCAGATTTGGTTTTGAAAATATTGTACATATATTGGTTGTAATTATAGTACTATGTATAAAATTCCCTATTTACACAAACACCTTTAAGGATTAAGTACCTTTAAGTAAAAGTCTTGCAGCTAAAAAGCTGTATTTTTAATTGAATGCAATTACTTAAACGTAGCATCTTCCAAGATCGGATGATGGCAAAAGAAATCTGTCAAAAAATAAATACTGTCAAGCAATAAAGTTGCCTATACTTAAGCTGTCAGTTGGAAATTTATCCACTATGACTAAGATAATTTTAGCTAAGTAAGGTGATAGGGGAAATTTCTCATTACAACGTTACATTTTATTGGTAATAAATAAATAATTTTGTATTTTTGCATGATTTACAAGTTATAATTCCAATATTTTAAATGTTCATGAGGAATCCATGTTTGATGCAAAAAGAAAATATCTTCAAAATGAGGAAGTGAAGATATTCAGGTACTACAATGATCATTTTTGTATCTCCTTCCAGTCTGATGTCAGACTCATACCAATTTCACCAATCCATGCCATTATAACTGTAAGATATTAAAACACTTTTCTAGAAACTGGATTCTATGGTACTAACTGGATTTTATGGAAAAAATACTTTTTTTCTGACATGCATTGAATTATTTAGCAAAACTTCATTGACAGATACACAAAGTTAGATATTTAAAAAACACATTCAAGTGGACAGCTCTACTTTCTGTCTGTATCCCCTGCCCTATTGCAACAGGCCCTACTGAAAAGTTTGTCACCATCTTTCTTATAAGCTCTCTTTAAGTATTGAAAGGCCACAATAAGGTCTCCCCGGACCCTTCTCTTCTCCGGGCTGAACCCCAGCTCTCTCAGCCTTTCTTCACAGAAGAGTTGTTCCAACAGGTCCATGTCTTTCTTGTACTGAGGGCTCCAGAGCTGGATGCAGTACTCTGGGTGAGGTCTCACCAGAGGGGAATAGAGGGGCAGAATCATAGAATAGTTTGGGTTGCAAAGCACCTTCAAAGGTCATCTAGTTTGACACCCCTGCAAGCAGCAGGGACACCTTCAACTAGACCAGGTTTCTCAAGAATCACCTCCCTTGACCAGGATACAGTTGGCTTCCTGGGCTGCAAGCACACATTGCCAGGTCACGTCCAGCTTTTCATCCACTAGTACCTCCAAGTCCTTCTCCGCAGGGCTGCTCTCAATCCACTCATCCCCCCAGCCTGTATTGATACCAGCGGTTACCCAAACCTACGTGAAAGACCTTACACTTGGCCTTGTTGAACTTCATGAGGTTCACACAGGACCACTTCCTGAGTTTGTCCAGGTCCCTTGGGATGGCACCCCATCCCTCAGGCTTGTCAACCACACCACTCAGCTTGGTGACATCTGCAAACTTGCTGAGGGTGTATTGGATCTCACTATCTGTGTCACTGCTGAAGATATTATACAGATGTCTCTGTTTAGACAATAGATGGTTCTCTGGAAGAACAGTTAATTTCAGTAATTCATGAATTTTCAGAGCTTTCCTTTTTAAGCTCAATTTTTATAATTGCCTTAGTACATAATATATTGCAGGCAAGCATACTTAACACCAATTTAAAAACTTTCAGTCGTATTAGCTGCTTCTAGAAGTGACGAAGGGAACTATCTTGCTTCACACAAACACTAGCATCATTGTAATTAGAATCTCCTAATCTGACACTGAAACTAAAAGGATAACTCAAAGTTCAATGGGCACCAAGAGCAATATGAATTGGTTTCAGTCTAGTTTAGTGTATGTGCAGAGATAGTCTCGCTCCAGGAGAAAAATGATTCCCCATAGCTATTTCCATACTTCCTCACCTACTGGAATATGCTCAACCACTTCAAATAGTACTGCTGCATAATGAGGTTATTTGTAAACAATTACAACAAGCCAACACAGTAAGAAATTGAACATGAAAAATTTATTTGATTTCCCCAAGATTCCTAGACAAGGAAACATAATGGTTGGACCATTTGTATTTTTGCTGTTTTTATATATTTGAGGTGCAGTTAAACAAATAACTCAATTGTTATCATTATCAGCTAGATCTAGACAATTTACTAAATACAAGAAAAAGTGGCAGGAAAACTTTAGATGCTTAAAAGGAACTTGTACTGATTTTGCTTCCTCCATATATCTGCAAATAAAAAAAAANAAAAAAAAAAAAAAAGATAAAACCAAACAGTTTAAATCATGCCATGACTACTTACACAACAGACAGCTCTAAGAAACAGATTTTAAAATTGCCCTTTCCCTAAGTAACATCAGAGCATTTCTTTAAACATGACTATGTGGCATTTGAGATGTATTAAATTAATGTGGCCATTTCAGGTCTCCGATATTATTAATTTGTTTTCTGTTTTAAGTACTTGCACGACATCAGAGGTATTTAAAAAAAAAAAAAAGGTAAAAAAATGAAAAAGTACAATTGGATCCTGGCTGTCAGTCCAAAATATTATTAGTTTATAATAGCTAATATTTTTATATTTCTAAAACAATCCAAAAAAGAGAAGTAATTCCAAATTTCATTTATAAAGTTTCTAACTTTGAAGATGTCACACGTATTTGTTGAAAATACAATTGCTTAACAATTTCTTTAAGCATATTTCCAATCCTACGCAGTGCTGAAGAAGAACACCTCTGTTTCTTCGTGTGTGTGTGCACATGCACATTTCAAAAGTATAGGCAAGAAAAGAAATGAAAAGGCCAGCAATGTAAAGAATGCAAATTGCATGTTTAGAGAGGGACACCAGTATATCAAAATGTAAAACCTTTGTGTTTTACCCTTTCATCACTTGAGTTTTGCTAAAGAACATCTAAATACCATATTTTTATACTAGCTGTTTAACAACATGTTTTTTTCTATGGTCTAATTTGTTTTACTTGCCTTTCCTGCCCTTTCATTCCCTTAAGTTAATGTGTTATTACTTCAACTGCACAGCACAACATATAGTTGCAGAATGCCATACTGAAAGTAGGTTTTATGCAATCTTATCTAGTAATAACTGGGGACAAAATGTGACTGCATAGCACTGCCACACAGTTGGTAACTTTACAATACAGCAACACTTAAAAGTACACACAATCTAAATGTGACCTGGTCAAGTAAGAAAGACTGATCTATACAGCTAAAACAAAACAAAACAAAACAAATTTAATGCTAAATTCTTACTAATACTTCAGTATTATTTTTCTTTGTCTAGAAACATGTCTATGAACGTTGGGAAAATATAACAGCAAGTTTCTGTAAAACAGTTACTGCTGAAGTATTAGTGCCTGGCATGGTTTTCTTCTGGGTCAACTGTGAAAAATATGTGTAATCTTAGTTAGTGATCTTTCATCCTAATTTCCCAAGGAAATACTCCTTATGCAATCACAGTCTGTTTGTGTATGTTTCTTTATTTTCGTTTGCTGGTTCCCTCCAAATAGCTTCTGAACCCATTTCAGCCACAGGGGACAAAGGAGCAGCAGTCTCAGAGGTAATTATGCTCCTATAAACTTAATGAAAAAGTACATTTGGTTACAAAATAGAGAGAGAAAGAGACTTAATACACCCACTTCAGCAAATGCCAAGTACAAGATCAACCCCATTAAGCAGTGTGAAGCCAACAGCAGAGAAGAAACCACAACCAATTGCCCCCAGCTAGAGGTAACATGGAGAATTATTGCAGGACGGGGGCTATCCAGGCAATTGTCATACAATGATTGTTGTGGAGGGTAAGAAAGTTAGTAGTGTGGATAATGGCTCAGTTACATACTGTTCTGTGCCACCTGACATCAGGATGAGGGTATAAGATCTAGACTAGATCTTGACTTTGGGCCCAGCACAGCTGAAGCACCTGGTCCAACAACCTCAGTCCTTGTCCCCAGAAGTATCATGTGGACTATGGCTGGTCAAATATTCTCAAGCATAAAAAGACTTGCCACAACTATTACTAATAGCATTATTCTGCTGCACATTGCTCAGAGATTGCACTATCTTTGCAGCAGGGTCCATACCATATACTACCATGATAGTGTATCCACTAGCAAGCTGGTAATCTGCATTAGCTGCATTAGTTCCTTGGGTAATAGTAATGGTTAAGTCCACTGCCCATAGGTTAAAAATGAACAAATCAATAACAATACTTTTAAAAAATCAAACTGTAAGTCACAGGTTTTTCTATTAAATATATTGTTTCAGTTTATGGAATAACTATATCATCAAATTATATAGACTTTTTTTTTTTTTTTTCAGTTGTTCAGATCCTCCAAATCACTATTTTAACTAAATGAAAGCCTCTGGATTGCTGAGACTTACTTGAAAAGACTACCTCACCATCTCATGGCTTTGAAAGCCCACTTTGTCTTTCTTTTATGGTACTCAGAGCATATGAAAAACTTCTTTAAATGTCTACAATAACTGATGCTCAGATCAATGAATCTCCCAAAAAGACAGGACACGGATTACAGACAGGGAGGGCACTGGAACTGAAACCATTACAAGCTATCGAGTCTTTGCCCCAGGGTTCAGATCCAAACTGAACTCACAGCCCCCTGAATATGAAGCTGTCTCAATAAGGTGTATCAAAGAAATGGGTTCAAGGCGCCCTCTTTAATTTGTAGAATTTGTGGTCTGTCAATGTCTTCCAGCTAAATTCCATAAAGCTCTTCATACTTTAACAGTTTCTTTATCATACTTGCTACAAAAAAGTTTATTTATTTTCTTACCTACACTTCTGATTTTATTCCAAATCAAGGCTTATATAACTGAGCACCAAACAAAACCCAAGTTTAAAGAAAGTTTTTATTCTCACATGGTATTTAAGTAAGGATATTCACTTCTTAATGCCTCTTGTTAGTACTGCAAAGCAAGGCCAGTAGTGCAGAGGTGCATCATGATCCAGATGTCATAACACATTCGTGAGTCAGCCTTTCCAAACCAGCACAAGGCAGCAATTCTTAGTTTCTGAAAACCCAAACTAAGTGGAGAGAGAATGTCACTTCTACAGGTCACTCATGAGTCACTGTTCACATATACACAAAATAAAGAAAAAGCACCTTTTGTGAGACAGTGTGTTTCAAAGCATTTTTACAAACTGCCCACAAAAAATATTTCATAAATGTATTTTGATCACTGTTGCTTATATTTTTCTTACATTATTACATGTTTCATTTTTAATATTAATAAGGTACAGGATTATCTTTCTGTTACTAAAAGGGAAATAACTCTGTCCTCAAACATGTTTTTCCCTGGCTAGCTGGTTGTATTCCCTAAAAACCTAGTATCAGATTTCCTTTTATAGCAGTAACACAATTTAAGACAATCTGAAATAGAAACCTTGTACTACTCACGCTATGGCTGAAAAAAATGCAATTTTCTGAGAAGTCTGCAGAAACAAATACAAACCAGTTCCAACTATTTTTTTTGAAAAAATATGCATTACATGCATAATATGAGTCCTACAATAATCATAGCTCTAGAGAAATTGATTCTGTCTTACTCTTAGAACGGACAGTTAAGGGGCAAACTATCTATGTTTCTCAGTTTGTTTGCTTGAAGTTGCATAAAAGGAGGAGTCCTAGTTTGAAAGAACTGCTCAGTGAGTCCTCTTGCTTGTGTAACGCACTGTTGAGAAACCACCAGAGCTTGGGAGGACTGACACTTCTGTAATCCAATTCCTGTTGTGACAAGCATTGAAAAACAAAATAAGGGGAAAGTTGTCACTAGGTTACTGGAGTAGGGCTTCAAACCATTCTCTGCTCAAGAAGATGTTTTGAGCACTCCATGATAGGAAAGTGTGAGAATATACAAGTCACGCAGTTCCATCTGAATAGTTACTTCTCCTCTAAAGTTTTCAAGTTCGAGATTGAATGACTTAATTTTCCATAGAAGATAACACTCTTCTGGGTCATGATGTCATGGTAACCACGAAAGAATTACAGATACACATGATTCTCATCTCTATGGCATTTGCATTACTGATTTTTTTACTCTGAACAGGACAACAAGAAGTGCAAAGCCAAATTAAATGAGTAATCCTTAACTCCAGCACATTTGTGTTTCTAAGCACCTGATCTCGTAAATGTAATATTATCTTAAAGTAAGCTGGATTTTCCTGCTACTGTACTTCATAAGATTCTCTACCTCCACTTTCAGGTAGGGAATAAAAGTTCTTATTGGTCCAGTTTGATGAGCCATGAACATAGGTCATAGTTCTCCATTTTAAGCACCTGAAATACCACTCTGAATTAGCTTGTGCAGAAAAGGCAAAGCTGGGGAAACCATTGTCCAAGGACCAAGAGCACTCATCCAGATATAATTCATCCATACCCACCTCCTAAGGAGACTATTCCAACTGTTCTCAACCCTCCCAGCTGAAGCGGGGACTTTGCAGATATTGATAAGAAGTGTGTGAGACCAGAGAACAAGAAACGCAGCATGTGAAGCTGATGAAAATGTCATCACCTGAATTCTAGTCTTTGCTTCAAGGATCACATATGGATTTTGTATTACTGCCATGGCCAAAGAGCATTATATACAGATGAGACAACACTCACTCATTTTATCTGTAATGTTGTAAAAAATCAATGCAATAAAATTAATAAGGTTTAGATGCCAGTGACACTTGAGGCTACACACCTAGGACGTATTTTGTTTGCTCACTGTTCTCAATAGTGCTTGCAGTGTCTTTTCAGGTTGAAGTATTTCTCTAAGTAGATGACTAATGTAGCTTTTAAAATTACATGCTCAGTGTCACTCCCCAATGTAAATTAAAAAAACCCAAAGGAAATGTTTTCCTCTACATCTAAACACTAATGCTTTACTTGCAGTACATTAGAATTTAATTTACTAACTTCCTTTCTTGCAATACATTTGTAATGCTATCCCCTAAATTGTTTTGTCTAAAATATTTGTAAACTTCTTTATAAACCTCATATCGTTACACCTAAGATTAAACCAGATAGTAAACAATATACAAATACTTGTCATTCCACACTGTTTAAAATTGTCAATATTAAATAATTATTTGTTACATCTATAACTGTATGCAGAGAAAAGGTAGTATTTCTTTACATAACTGTTCAGACAGTCAACTTTACCCTAACACTTCAAAGTACTTAAGAGAATGCTCCAGACCTTGAAATACATTGTTTATTTTAAAATTGCCGTTAGAATATTCAAATATCCCAATATCATATGCTTACCCACCTTATTATACAACCATAAACAGCATGCACATCACACACATATATAGTAAAATATTAGCTAAAGTTGACTTTAATATGTAATTTTTTGCACATGGAAACATTCATGAAACACAGAATACATTCACGAATGCAGCAGCTACTTCATATCAACAGCACTACAGAATCGAAGTATTCCTGCAAAGCAATATAAAAATAATTTAGCTTAAGCTGTGAGAGATATTGTAAGATAGGCATGATATAATTACTCATTTCAGATGCACTGGCAAAGTTGCTTATAGATATTAAAAACAGCCTTTTAGACTTGCTCATATAATTATTCTCAAACGAGCGACTTACATATAAAGTAGTGTTTTACAGTATAGCTATTACCGCTTATTTATTCCAAAGTTTTCAAATGTTTTCTACCTAACACATTTGTTGCTCCTGAGCATCTCTTCTCCCCTCCAAATATTGGCTAGAAATACATGCTCATAGACCTTTATCACTGTCATTGTCTGTTCCAGTGATAAGCTCTGTCCAGTTTCTTTAGAATATAATTTAAATATAGAATAGAATTAAAATTAGAATAGAAATGCAATGGAAGTATTGGAGTCCAGTGAGCTAAATAACCCAAACTACATGTCAGGTTTATTAGAGTTACCATTACATATACCAGTCTTCACTGTGATAGCACACATAGTGTAGTACAAGACTTTGACTGGATGTTTATTTTAGTTCCAAACTGATGACAGTGCTTTCCTCTGTTTTCCACATCCATTCCCATTCACTCATTTTTACACTGTTTCCTAACTTCATGACGGCCTAGAAACTCAACTGTGCAATACGGCACAGAACATCTCAACTTCATTATCTGATGCTTAGTTTTATATATAAAATAAAAAGACTTTCTAATCAAAGGTGGAATAAGATGATCAGTTACTCACAATCTCTCCAGGGATCTCAGTCCAAAGAAAGAGCCATTCTTCAACCATAAGATCTTGTTGTTACTCAGAATTCTACAAGAAGTCAGAAAAGAATTTGCTTAATAGAACATGATAATTCCACCGATTAAAAACATGTAATTATAGTAAATGACTGCTCTGTAAAATACTAATCAGTAAATTCTCTGCTTCACTTGCATTTTCCCATCATAGCAGCAAATAAAAATTGCCATTTCCTGAAGTGTAGAGTTTCTTCTTTATTAAATAAAAGCAAATTCAAAAAATATGTCAACAAATGAATTTTGGCTTCAACTTGAAAATTGTAACACTGATAAGTGCCCACACTTCACTAGTAGATTATAAATTACCACTGGCAAAGTACTTGTTTGGCTTCCTGGTCAGCAAAAAAGCTGAGGAAGCAAGGGAAAAACTGTTCCAGTAGATCAGAGGATAATACAGTCACTTTGCAGTGGTTGCTATAGCAAGGATGTACAGAGAATGATACCATACATGGCTGACAGATATAGAGCAAATATTTCATTTTCTATAGGAGAGACAAACAGAAAACCACCCCTTTACCACAAAAACAGACTAGTCCAAAAATGTTTTCCTGTTCCAACCTCTGCATAGTAGAAATTCAGTAATTAATCTATGCCTGGCCCATCAAGTACCATCACTATCAAGTACACATGCAAACTCGTCCTGCATACAAGCTATTGAGCAAGTTGTCTAACCTTCCTCTCTGTGTTAAACTACTATCAGTGTCACAAGCAGCTCTTACTAGTTTAGGGATTTTTCATCACTATAGTTTACCAGCTATTTCAGAAGCAATACAAGATGAACATTTACTCATTCTGAACATGTTACTTCTTAAAAACCTTATAATATACAGGAGAAATCCAATTTGTTCCAGAAGCTCAATATTTTTTTTAAACTGATCTAATGATTATGCAATGTGCAGAAGAAGCATTTGTCTCTGAAAAATTCTAATTTAAACTGCTTGAGAAATTAGTCCTTTAATATAACATTTACGGAAAATTATACTTCTCTAGCACAAAAAATTTCATTTCAAAATAAGAGACATAGCCTGCAATAAAGATAGAAACAAATAAAAAACAAAACTCAAAATAAATTTATCCTCTTAATTAGCAAACTTGAGACTTTGTGAATTGATTATTTGCTTTTGCAAAGTTTTAAAGCAATCTGTTAAATGAGGCTATCTTGTCTTGCTCTTAGCATTTCCTATTGTGTACACACAGTAAGTGCTTTGCCCCAGAACACACCTACTACACAAAATCTCAAGTCTAGGTGAGTTGAAACGTGACACTGACCCATAATGAAACAGAAAATAATTATTGATGTAGGAAAGTTAAAATAGTGCAATGTTAGTTAGATTTGGAGATTTTTGCAAGTTATTTCTTAAATTCATCAAGACATATGTGTAAATATATTTTGATGTGATTTGATGGCCCACTGTCAGAGAACATGGAGAACAGAGCAGTTCAGATCTGACCTGTATGTTATTACACTGTGTTGTTACCAAATACACTTGTGCAGCAACATTACACATCACCCAGAACCAGTCAGCATAACTCACAAGTGGCAATTTGGGATCAATCATGAACATTTACACACAGATATCTTAAAGCACATGGAAGCCTATGCTTACGACAAAAAGTAAATATGCACCAATATATGCTACCAACTAAGAAACTCCACATCACAAGATCCTCCTTCTACTTCTCAGATTAAAAATCGTATCTATGATATTAAGTATTTCTCTAATGCACCAGCTCTTCACTACCATCTTAGCACTACATTTCTGCCATGACATGATGAAAAACTGCAAACTGTTCCAATTTGTCTTATTTGTCAGATTTTTTGAACTGTTTAGGTGCCCATGCAGTGACTAAATTGGAAAATAGTTACAAAATTCTGAGTATCTAAACTAGAAAATGTAAATACACAAAACGTTCTATTATTTCATTCTGTTATTTTATTAACCTTCGCTTCTGAGGCTACACAGCACTTGAGTCAATGAAGAAAATATGAAGTCCCAAAATTAAAATGGTCTGGATGTGGAAAGACTAACATCATAAATTCCACTTCATATTGGGTCATTTGGTTATATGCTGTGTTACAGAGAGACCATCTTTGAGGTCTATAACAACGACATTAGATAGAAACATTGTATTTGGACTGTTCTGCATAGCCTGATTTGCAAAGATACATGCACTTCAGAAATCTCATCTGGCTTAGATACAACTAGTTCTGTCTTGGAAATATTTTCCTGGTGCCAATTTGTTTTTCCAGCTCAGAAAAAGAAGGCAGTCTGAACTTTGCTGGCAACTCCATGAAAAGTCAGCAACATGTGGGTCTCCTACTCTCTACCTCTGAGTCTCCTTCTCTATGTCCCTAAGTATGTAGATTGAAACCAGTATCATTATTCCACATAAAACAAACTTCTAGAAATAAAAGAGAACTATCTAACTAGTAATAAATCACAAGATTAAACAGAACATTTAGTTCATAAATGGAACACTCAGTAAACATAGCTCATGTTCTGCAATTCTGCCATTTCATTTAGTCATTTGCTTCTATTTTTCTGAAAGATAAACCAAGTCTTAAAAATATAACAGATAACACAAAATTTAAAACAAAAACAAACAAAAAAAAAGCACCTAGAACTTAACTATGTAAATTTGAGTTTCTAAATGAAACCCTTCAAATCTTTATACCAGACTTTCACAGAGACTTTCACACAGAGATCACATTTCAAAAATTAAGTTTCCTTCAGGGCCTTCTCTACAGTGCCCACTAAAATTCAGGTTTTATAAACAAAGTAATATGGGCATTATAGTTAAAATATTATTCTTTTTCTGTTCAGAAACACAGCTTTAGAGAATCCTGGCATTCCAATAAGGCCCGGGGTGGCGGGGGGGCGTGAAATCTTCTTTAACAACTAATATGAATGATCTACATTTCATTCAGCTTGTTGGTATGCTACACAGCAAGAATTCACCTGTTTTTAATCAGCTTTAGTGATGTCCAAGAACTAGCAATAAGCTGTTATCAAGAGGGATTTGGTTTGCACTGAAGACCGTTTCTGCGAGTGCAATGAACAGCTTCACTGGGAAACTTAAATCACATTATTTATCATAGAGCAATGAATCACTTGTTAAACTCTTGATGTAACTCATAACATTCTTCCCTTCTGAGGACATGTGCTGTGGGAAGTGGCTAGAAGGGAGGAAAGTTCTGGTTACAATGTTCAATATACTACCTCAGAGTGAGGCTTAACTACAGATGATGAAAAATGTTTTCGAGTAATGTCTGTTCAAATTGTGGCTCTTACTTTTGATGCTGAAGTTACACAGAATAATTTTGTGTATTACTTCTTCAGAAAAGTAACAGAATGGATATGAAATGTATGATGTATTGCTGAAATAGTTAGGTATGTCTTTTCCCTCGGATACACGCATCTGCTTACAGGGAAATGTTGGCTCTTAGAGACCTGCAGAAATTTTGCAGGAATACAGAGGCAGATACTGTA
Source organism: Pampusana beccarii (assembly GCA_013399365.1). Taxonomy (NCBI): domain Eukaryota; kingdom Metazoa; phylum Chordata; class Aves; order Columbiformes; family Columbidae; genus Pampusana; species Pampusana beccarii. The sequence goes on along the minus strand of VWYH01006503.1, from coordinate 559,870 downwards.
CTTACAGATGCAAATGTTTAGTGGATAAATACATGGGAAAAGGTACTATTCATGTATTTACTTTTGGATAGTTTATAACATAACCATAACTTTTAGATGTAACAGAAACTGAGTTATTTATTTCATTAAAAGACTAAATATAGCTTAGATTTTTTAAATTAATCGCCACCGTGCACCCACTATGATTAAGTATTTATCACATTTTATTTATTCACAGCATTTTCACTTGTCTTTTTTTTCAGATGTGCTAGTGAATCACAGCAATACGTATTGCTACACATTGCAACCAGGCAGCTGGTTTAAATAATTATCAGTTTCTAGACATGTGCCAAGAATCTCACATTTTCAATATTTTATTCCGAGGAAAGAAACACTAAGAAAATGATCACACTTTATTTCAGCGAAACTTTTTTCCAAAACCAAAATTGACTTAAAGTTTTACTTTTCTGCAATGATCAGACATATTATGAACTGTTTGCTTACTTCATTGACCTTTTCAAATCTTACATCTCTGCTGCTCCTTCTCCCAAGACACTTTAGTGAGTTTACTGCAGGAAGCACGTCCAGAAGACATTAACTCTACACATTTTTACACCAGGTTTGTTGTTTTCCAGCCCTGTGAAACCCTCCAGCAGTATTCCTGCAGGCTCTGAAGGGATATCCTTCAAACGCCCTCTCCTGACCTACAGTGACACCCTAAAGCATGTAATCTATACATGTAGTTTCACGATGCAAATGTACTTCTTTGGTGGGCTCTGACACAGGAGGCATGTTATTTCATTCATCCCACATTGGAAACAAACAAACCAACCTCACGTGTACACGAGGACCAGAATCATGCCAAGGAGCAGACTGACAACTGAGAAACAGGGACAGTCAATGAGTCATTGTTCTACCCTCTCCCAAACCTTGTTCTTTAGCAGCATAGACATACCTAAAAGATGAATTGTTCTAATGGGCTACAAGCCATTTCTCTGATTTTGTTTCTGGTTCTTCCATCTGAATTACACAAGCCACAAATCACAGTTTGTTTAAATTGATGCTATTATTTTTGTGCAACCATTGAAAGTGCAAAAATACATAATCCTGCACAACGAAGTCTCATTCAGGTATAAAGCATGCGCAGTATAAGACAACCTAGTGTCATATTTTAAAAAGTATGAAATAAAAAGCTCTCAATCGGAACACAAGCAAACTTCAGCTTCTCACAATCGCTCAAGCAAAGATAATCTTTTCACGATGCTTTCAAAGTCCTGTGTCTAGCTGACAGATAAGATGAACAACCAATGTCTAGAAAATTAATCCCTCTGAAATGGTTTCTTTAAGGCTCATTCATGAAGACCAACCAAGGCACACTGAAATACTACAGGAGACATCAAGCAAGAGACCAACCAACCTGCCTCTGCTGTGCTCTTCCTCTTAATTTCTGTTTGATTTTCTACTTCTCAAGTAAAAAGGTGTGTTAGATGGATATCCAGGATAAAGCTCAGATAAGATCGTACATCTGGGACCTCTGTGTTGGGGTTGTGTTATAAAATTGTTTTTCAAGCTCTGCAGTTTCTCTTACAAACTAATTTCAATTCAAGCAGAGGGTAATATCTTTTATTTTGAAGTAAAAATGTAAGTAGTAATAGTAGTTATTCATTTTTCATGGAAGCCTAATACCAGCTGACATGTTACAGTTTAAACTGTTTGTTCTGTTTACACATGGTATGTAGTTAGATACAAAAGGAGTGCAACCAGACATCCTAGGAAACACTTGGACAAAGTGGTGGGGAAAAATGTATCTAATTTCTTTGTGGTATCAGAATAAAATTATAATCATTTATATTGAAATGTTAGAGTGTAAAATGAAAAAGTATTTTTAAAGTTTTAAAACCCTTCTCGGTAAACCAGAATATTGTTTATTCCCACAACATCCATAATTAATTGAGAGTTGCACCATAAAACAAATTAAGAAGCAGCTTGCACTACAAAGATAGCAGAAATAGACAGGAAAAAAATAATGCCTGCTTTTTGTACCACATATATGAAGACATATGGAGCTATCATAAAATTCAGGTAGTAATTGCACTTTTTTTTTTCTCCAAACTGAAGACCACAGCTGAGCTACTGCCTAGGCCTTCAACAGATTGAACAAGACAGAAAAATGATTGAAAAGAGTATTGACAGATCACTAGATGAATTGGGTGTGGCAGACACCTACATAGTTTGATAAACAAAGAGAAAGGAGGAAAAACTTGTAAAAATATCTGAAGTACATATCAATTCATTATATATCACTATTTGTGCACAGTAATTCATAGTCACTGCTACTCTGTCCAATTTTGAGAACACCGAAACTCAAAAAGAGCATGAAGATGAGCTATCAGTATACTAAAGGTGCATCTAACGGTCTCAAGTGCCACCTCTTTTCCCTAAGGGGATTGTAGCCCATCATATTTTCTTTTCAAACTAAACAGTGTGTTGTCAACATTCTTAACCAGAATCATACAAAAATCCTGTAGAAACTAATAAAACCTAGTCACTTAGGACCTCTAATTCTAGCTGGTTTTATCATTATCTTCAGTATGTACTAGCTTTTGTTAAACCCATTCATGTGCAGCATAACCAATCCCAAGCATTAGTGAAAACAGAAAAGTATTCAAAAATAACCTTCCATTGTAGATAGTATGTTATATGTGGTGAAAAATCCCAAAAAGCTATAGCCAAAGAAACAACAACGGTGTACTAATTATCATTCTAATTAGAACAGTACCAGAAGAACAAACATTTCCAGACCTTGACTCTATTTGATGATGACAAAAGAAGCAATGAAACTACAAAGCACCAAGAAATTTTCTTGTAGGTAATGAAATACTTAAAGTCCTGCCAGAAGTGCAAAGAAATGCTTATAGTCTGTCATACATTTAATGGAATGTAGGAGAAACTGTAGCTGACCAGTCATGTTATGGAAACACAACACTGCTTTTGTGAAAGATCACTGTTCAATAGCCTCATTTTCAGCAATTCAAAATATAAGGCAAAACTCTTTTTTGTTGCTTCTGTGTTCATACAGGTGGCTTTTCATCAGTAGTCGTCTTGGTTGATATAAGAAGACTTCTAGGTCACATTCAAAATAACAAAGCCAGAGAGCTCTTGCATAAATCATCACACAAATTTAATTAACTAAAATCACATTCGAGAACATTTTTGTGTAAGCAACATAACAATTCAAACAGTAAACAAAATACTATAATCACTAGCAGGACACACAACTCATCTTCTCCCCAATATTGGTTCAGTGGTATTAATGTATTAACAAAAGGCAGCAGCAAGGTCACTCTCAAGTAGAAATCTTAATATGATTTCTTAACAGTGTGGGAGTTAGAGTACCCAGTTTTGAAACAAGCCACCTCTGCCACAGTGTGATATTCATTTACTGAACAGGACACGAAGCAGCAGGAATCAAAACATTATTAATAGGACTGTAAGTACTTCAGGAAAGAAATGTAGTTGTCTATTTTATGACTTTTGTCAAGCATCAGCAAATTTCTGAACTACATGATCATTTTAAGTAAAATTGTTTTTTCCACGAGAACTTTAAGATGTAAAGGTTATATCTATACATCAGTGAAGATCCAAAGTATCATACAGGATTCTATGCTCAAACTTTAATCAATTGTGTTCAATAAAGTCAACACCTGGAACACTCACATCATTAATGGATGGTAGTGGAAAAATGTATGACAATACAAACAGTACGTAGAATAAAATTATGCAGCGCTATTTCCTGAAATCATAGAATATTGAACTGATGATGATATAAAAATGTGATGAATCATTACTATTTTACTACAACATGTACATGTGTTTATAACATCATTAAACTGTCTAAATGAATCTTGGTTTTCGAAGTTTTGAACTTGAGTGCAGATAACTTTTAAAAACGTAATCTAAAAAGGCTAAGACGTGATCGTATGATAAGACAGCATTTCCATTATGTCTTTTAGAAAAGATATAATTTTATCTAAGTGAACTTTTGGAGTATGCTACTATACCTACCACGTGTATGGTCTTTATTTGAGAGATAGTTATGCGTGTTTAACTTTCTGTGATGGGTCTTACTAAGTCTGGCAGAATTATTTACATTAATTTAATTTATCACGTGCATTAGTTTTTGAAGATCAAAGATCCTATTGTCAACATTTTCTTTGGAGAAAGGGAGGAATTGTTCAAAGCTTTCTCTGCAATGAGAAGGAAATCTTTATGTCTGAACTTTCAATAAAACCCCATTCCTAAAAGCATCTGTAGGCAATTGGTGACGGCATGGGTCTGCATGTCGTCTTGTTCATGGTTCTGCCTTAGACTCACTGCACAGCTTTCATTCAACGAATATATATTTATAACGCACTTTTAGTGGGAAAAATGAGACTGATATATAATTTTAAAAAACAGCAAGTTCTTCACTGAGTAAGCTCATGTAATATGCAAATGGATTTAATGAAGTGATTGTTTATAGGAGAATTAGCTTCTGATTTACTTGTTTTTCAATTCAGTTGACATTATGAGGAAATTACTTTCTTATATTTGTTTCTCATTCAAAATTTTATACAATCTACCAGTAGCTATGGTGCAAACAAGTCTAGGAGGAGCAAAGCAGCTGAGTGAACAATGCACAAGAACAATGTGCAGATTTGCGCATTTCAGTGTGCTTGGCACCAATTAGATAGTCAAGAGCTGAAAAGCATCTTTATCCTGTACAATATAAACTTTTACACTCATTTCAGTGGCACTAAGAAGTTCATTTAGGTTCCCCATTTCAAAATAGTTACTGCAAGTTTTGTGCCATGGTGATTCATGGCAAGGTCAACAAAACAGTATGCCTTTCCTCTCTCCTGGGCTTACACTCTACTGTTCAGCCAAACAACCATCAGCATCCCGATCTGCCTTGCAGCTCTCCCAGGTGGGCCAAACCTGTTGTTTACATGACCTATGATACAATCACGTGGCTTTACTCTACAAATAAATTCTGAATCCTTGTTTAAGAATTTTAACTAATTAATTCATCTTCAGTAATTTATTTGGTCATTTTTAAAACTATATAATTCAGGTTTTCTAGTTTGAATTTTACTACACATTTCTTTCTTCTAAGTAATTTTGGAAAAGAATTAACAATTTCTGAGTCACCATTCCTTGTTTATTATACTTTTTATATTGCCTTTTATTTCCTTCATAAGATCTTTTCAGCATTACTCTTATTCAGCCCACTGGTGTTCTTTTAAACCCAGAAACACCTGCTCTGCTTTTTGCAGTTCTGCTACTTTTGTACGCATTTCTAAAACAGCATTGTAAAGTTTCCATACTATTTCTGAAAAACAAGCTCAGAATTGTCTCCAAAATATTTGTATCTTTGTTACTACAACAGATAAGCAGTAACAATTGCTGAATATAAACCCAGAAAAACAGTGAAAATTTTTCACTGTAGTAATTTATTTTTATTTCCCTCCAAATGGGTTTGTTTTTATGATGGTTATATCTTAACTCATAGGTTCTGCTGGGACTGTAATTGTATTTTGTGAAAGAGATATCTGCAGTAGTTTGGGTGGGTTTTTTAAAAGGATTATGTATATTGTCTGATAATTCAATAAAATGCAAAACTCATTCTGGATCCTTTGGGTAACAGATCAGAAACTGAAAGTCTGAAAAAAAGACTGGTCTGACAACATAAAATAATTCCTAGCTGAATTTGAAGAGAAACTGTTTTCTCATAAGGAGACATTTTAAAGACCTACACTTTCACATCTAAATTGTTTGCTCTATTTTGCCTCAACCAGAAGGACTGCACGACAGAACACTCCTCTTGGTCCTCCTTTAGGTTTTAAAGACTTAGGATAGCATCCAGTTGAGGTAGAAAATGCAGGACCACAGCTAATTTATGATCTCCAAATCACCTGGACTGGAAGGGACCTCCAGAGGTCATCCAGTCCCGCTTCCTGCCCAAAGCAGATCCAGTTAGGTGAGAGCTCTGCTCAGAGTGGTGAAGCAGTGACATGTTTCTGTAACGAAGACGTTAGCTGTTGTGGATTACTTCAGAACTATTTATGAAGTGGACTACAAGAGATTCAACAATCCCTGTAAAACTCCACTTCAGAAGTTAAATCCAGACAGCACAGAAGTATTCTGCTTTATACCTACTGCAGAGACCAGATATTTATGGCAAGAAACAAGATTGTCACAAAAAGTATCAGACTGAGGAACCCCAAACATGAGGATACAGACCTTAAGCTTTACCTGAATCTCCTTTTGCTTTACCCAACGTGGGTCCCTAACTGGACGAAGAATATTTGTACCAGAAGCTACACAGCAAAATCACCAATGTGTAGCCTACAGGTTGGATGTGTTTTATTTCTGTGACAGTGCCTTCCTTTTAAATAATTTTTTCGGGGTCCGTATGTCACAAGTAAAACCATGACAGTGACTTCTGTCATATTAAATCGCAGATCTATATTGCCCATCCAAGTCAAATTGGAAAACTATTAAAATGTAACATTTATTGCAAATAATCTGTATAGAATTTTCATTGTTTCCAGCATTAATTAATATTATTAAAGGGTTTACTTCAAAAATTCCTTATGCTAATACATTTCTACTGAGTATATACAAAGAAAGAAACGGACGTTTCATGTCTTCTTCTAGAAATAAGGAAGATTTCAGCCAGCTTTTTATTTCCAATTTGAAAATATATTAAGGTGTGTCAAATCAATACACAGAATAATTAATTATTACAGTTAGAGGACTCAGTTTACTTAGCTAAAAGTATTAATTTTGAACCTAAGCAACATTCTTATGTCTTAACATCTCAAAGAGATTTTGAACTGGTGAAAGGCAACATGATTACCTTAAGAAAATGGGCAAAAAGATTCTTCTAATACATTTGGGAAGACAGTTCCTGCTTCATGTAATGAATGTAACACAGGAGTAATCATCTCCAAGTGCCTCTACCTCTCAGCTTCCAAGCTAAAGTGGTGCATGACGGTCTCACTCGCGATTTTGTCTTTTTTTAATCTTAGCTATCTATGAGCTCAGGTACTTAAAACTATCTTCCCAAGGCTGTGTTGTTCAATATTTGATGTTCTTTCCATTTTAGTTATATCTGCAATCTTTGAAATAAAGCTTTCAGCACAACTGTTCAAAACACCGGTATAAATAATACAAACCAAGAAACCTAACATTCGATCCAACTTCCACCACATAACTTCCTCCTACCTTGCTTTGTCTTTATTTCTTTCACATTAGTTGATGTTCAGACCATTCAACCACCTTTTGTTTGATGCTTGATTATGAATATTCAGCATTACCTAGCAGAGTGCATTTCTGCCAAATGGCTCCTGAAACATTTAGCTGTACAGTAACTGTAGCTGACTGCATTGCTTTTACAATAATAAACTCTGGCAGCAATATCCACAAGGAATTCCAAAGCCTTTGTAGGGAATCATGTCCTGAAGCTATCACAGCTATGTTAAATGAAGCTCAGTTATTCCTAATGGTTTCTCAATTCATTTCTTTTAGTGGTTTTAAAGTTTTCCTAAAATCATGATGACAGAATCATTTTTTCATTTTTCAGAAGTGTCTTCAGATCCTTGAATAAATAATGAGAGTGATAACACCTTTCAGGGATGCCTGAAATGACATGAAAGTAGTGAGAACAATTGCACTTATTTATTTTTTAAAAACAGAGACTGTCCATGGGAAGAACAGGAGAAATAAAAGGCACAAAACAAAAAAGCAGGGACAGGGCAGAGAGTATAGCTATCAGTACTAAGGAAGAAAAACAACTAAAGGAAAGATAAACATTGTCTCTTCTGGTATACATACAATTAGTTATTTATTAAACTGGTCCACAAGTGATACACAACTTTAGTTCCTTAGGAAAGCAGCATGAACTGTTTGAAGTATAATGACAAAAAAGGAGCAGGTCCTTAAATATTTCCTAAAATAAATAGCTCAGAAATTTATTCTTTGGGCAAGACACGGTTAGAGTAATAGACAGTTGAATGTACCAATACGGCAGATGGACCATCCATCAAAGACAAGGTACAATAAAGTACAGAGCACAAAAGACAGTTCTAGCAACAGTCAAAATCAGCATGGGTACCAATCCATTTCTTTTCTATTAAAATGCCTTTCTCATTTATAACTGTACTACATGCAACACACATAGTGATTATTTCTTTGCTGATCACCTGAACAAGTGATACTTATGAGATTACCATTCTGTCCTTACTGCACTAGCATACAAAATGGCTAATACATAGTATTTTAGGCAGCAAGTTGCTAGTACAAATACCTGGTCTCATCATTTGATTTAGATTGAAACCATGTAATATTCAGCCTGTTAACTCTGGAGAACTTCTTAAATAAAAGCTATACAATTGCTGCTAAGTAATCCAGTACTCAATACAGGCATGACTTTAAATTCCTATGCTAGATAAACAGAAACTAGATTTCCTAGATGCTGTTTTTACAGTTCTATCTACAAAGACTCCATTTGTAAATTTACTTATTTTCAGAGTTGTACATGCTGGAGATGTACAACTTGGAAATGTTCCCTTTTCAGACTAATCACTCCTAGAAAGGGGATGTTTCACCTTCCAGACACTACTGTGTAGCTATTCAGACATTGTCTTGGGATTCAGCAAAGCTAAGATAACTGTAGTTTTAAATTGCTTTTGATGTTTCTTACCTCTGCGGTAATGAATGACACAACAGCTATCTATTGTGAAGACCATTATCATGTGGTACATAATGGAAACTTTTTTATTTGTTAAAGCGCTAGACTAAACTGGCTTCATGTTGCCAGGACCAAAAGGGAGTTGTAGAAAAGCAAAAGGCAGTATCTCCTTGTATTCTTTTTTATGATTCCAATATGCATACTAGAGGATATATAAACATATCATTCCTTCCTCTGAAATGTACTTTCCTCAGCCAACAGAATTTTCTTAACCTTCTTTAAGGGAATAGATCTTCGTATATTTAGAATGGAAAACTGTCTTATGAATGATGTTGAATGTCAAAGGTTATTTTTCATTGCAAAGCCTCCTCTCACTGGTTTTAGCAGAATGGAACTAAAACTACTTTTATTTCGGAATAGTCTATCTGGATAAGAACACAGGACATGGATAAAAACAAGATTTCAAGCTGCCTCCACTTCCAGTGCAAAATAACATACATATCAAGAACAGTTAAGCTGCAAGCAAAAGAATAAATAAAACAAAAATATTTAAACTTTGACACAAGCTTTATGATCAAACACAAGATTCAGAATAGTGTAGTAGAGGCAAAAAATGAGATTATCTTCATTAGGCCCCTACCACTGGAAGCTGTATTGTGCTTTGTTTTATAAAGCACATCTGAGTATTCTTTACCCTTTACATTACACTAATTTATGCAAGTGTTATTATTTCACAGACAGTGAATCAAAGTACAAGAAAGTGAATTATTCATGCAGTTTTGGACTTGTGGCTGAGTTGGCCACAAAATCAAATTTCTGGTGTTTCAGGCTACAACTCTAAGCAAGCAACTCTCCTTCTCACTTCACTTATTTCAACTTGAGCATTAGGTTGAATGAGAATTACATAGCTGAGAATTACCACAAGAGCAAAAATTGTGAGCAAGAATTAGCTGAGATGTACGAGTCAGCTCAGGAAAACTTAAGACATCTCCATCTGCACTTGTTTAGGCAAAGCTAATTTCACCTCTAAGACTGAGTTTCTTATTAAATCAGTACATACAAAAACTGATGCACATACATGTATTCATTTTACAGATTCCATTAAACTAGTTACGTTTCAGTAAAGCACTAGCTCATGTCTCTGGGAAAGCTTTCTTGGTGCTGTTCCTGTTAAGCATGAAAGAGCTGAAACACCAAGCTCGGCTATGAAACCTCTCTGAGCAGAAGGGCAGTGAAAGCAGTGGTTCCTCCCGGGGACACCCGCCAACCCAGTGATGGACAGGAAGGAGCTCTTCTGAGCAGAGAGACAGAAAACCTCAAAGCAAACACCAAGTTCACTTTGCCTGTATACCACCATCCGACATCAAAATGAGCTACTTTATAGGTCTTTGTGAGAGATATGCTTTGGGATTTGCTCAGGTGATACACCTCAGAGAATAATGTGCCACAAAAAACAAACAAACAAACAAACACAAACCACAAAAAAACACACACACACACACAAAAAAACACCAAAAAAAAAAAAAAAAACCCCACAAAAAACCCCACCCAACCTGGTAGCATCATTTCAGCAAGTATCTGCAATCCTAGAGGGGGTAATGGTCACTTCCAGTTTTGTCAGCATTAAGCTACATACAGACCACACCAGTGACCACAAAAACTGTTATAGACAAGGTATCATGTGTGGCAGTTGCACATCCCCCTGAGATCTGGAGCCTTCAATGGGGCAGCTGATGGCTCTTCAGCATGTTTTGTGTCCCACTGTGCCTGTCCCCACATACACACTTAGGGTGGTACCAAGGTGCTGACAGTCACAACCTCCTCTTCCCCCGGGGCAGGGAGACTTCACCTCCACCAGATGGTGGGGCCGGAGGGGTGAGACCCTCAGCCAGTTGGCAGGGTAATTAACAAAGGAGGTGTCCAGAGCAGCTGCAAAGCTTCTGGACTATGTTGTAATGCCCAAAGCCAGATCTGACCAGGCTATAAAACAGGGTCCCTGCTGAAGACCCCCTTGGAGTGGTCTTCTCGGAGCAGTGGGTCTATGAACTGGAGCCCTCCCCTTCAACTGGGACACTGTGTAAGGAATGTTACGAGGACTGAGAGTGCCTCACCTCCTCATTTGGGTGAGTGGCTATTTACTGGATATATCCTTGAATGAGTCCTTGCCTAACCCAGGCAAGTGATTATTTTCTTGTGGTTACCCTGGAGTGAGAGGCCGCTGGTCTTGTTTCTTGTGAGTGTACACGTACACATTGTAGATTATTCTTTCAATAAGAATTGAAAGATTCTTATCCTTATTCTCATTATTCTTATGTTGTCATACCCCAATAACCTCCTCAACTGATATCCGAACCTGTATTTTCTATTGTCGAAGTGCTAAATAATTGCATAAACCCTGTTTCTAGTCAGTTTATTGGCTACAGTTTTCCAGCTAGAATAAAGTCTGTTTTGGAATTTGTTGTCTGCCTAAAATTGAATTTTGGGGTGCCTCCATGACATCATGCCAGATCATATCTCTGTTAATGCCAGAGAAAAAGTGTTTTGCAGGCCTCTTCAGAAAACCAGTATGTTCTCTGTGGTGCCAAACCCTAAGGAATATTCAATTGAGCTTCAAAGGGGCATTCAGTAATTGTAACTGGTATAATTTTATAGAAAATCAGATAGCTTGACACAATTTGAGCAAACAAAATTAAAAGGCTGGGAATACACCACACTATTAACTTTGCAAAGTCAAGCTGTAAAGCCTGAAATAATTTTCACTTAACAGATGCTGTGTACCAAAAGACCTAAAATCCAGTACAAGAAAATCTGACTGCTGATCCACACAACTCATCATAAACATAAAGGCAGCAGCAAACAAATCCTGCCTGAGAACACGTCTACAGAACTCCATCAAGATGTCAGATGTCTGCTGTATTCTCAACTCTCTCTTCAGTGTAGGAGATAAATAAAAAAAGATTGCTGGACTTGATAGCATCTTTACAGAGTGTTTTAAGTACTTGGGTTTGAAAAGAAGATTTTAACTGTCAAAATTTCTGAATGTATCATCTCTACACATACTTGAAGGGCATGAAGTTGGAAAATTTATGGACATTCTTGTAGATTGTGACAAGTGAACCCAGCTAATGATGAGTATTTTCATTTAATGGGTGCCACAGATCATGACAGTAGCTGCATTTGGAATTGGTGCAGAAGGGCAAAATCAGTTGTCACTTGGTGAAATTCTGACATTGATTTTTATGTAGACACTTGGCTACCAAAAGCAATGAAAAACTGTGGTGGCATTCATTGACTTTTCATCCATAACTAATACTGTTTGACAGAACGACTTAACTCAGTCTGTCAATTATAAATTACTCCTCTGCTCTCACTCTGATCAACTAAATCATTTGTGATATTAAAAACAAAAACTCCCTCTATACCTACCTTGGCAGTAAGTCTAATGAAAACATTTGCTGTTGTACAAGGTTTTGAGCTTGCACTGACCTCTTACAGCTGTGATAAATCACTGTTACCATGGTTTGTGTGACCACAAATTTATCCTAAATGTAGATGAAATCCCGTTTTCAGTTATGGATTGTACTCCAAAATAAGATGGTTACTCTTGCAAACCTTTTAAAGACTACTTATAAAGTTGATTTGAGAACTTTAATGACTTATTGGTAGCAGTGGAGCCTGAAATCAGACACCTTCATAGCTATAGCATCTGTTTGAGTTCAACTATCAAGAAAGAGGGGAGGGGGGGAATAAGGAAAAAAAAAAGCAAAATCAATGCATAACAACTTCCTGAAATACCTTAGTGTTAAACTGAATAAAAGAGTTAAATACCAATCTCATTTGGGGATGTCAACAAAATATGAAAACCATTCAGAACACAGTTAACACTACCTGAGCGAGCAATAGAAGTATCTTCAAGATCGCATAGATGTCACCACAAACACTGATTCTGTCTATAACAGATTACTGCTTTTCAAAATTCCAAACTTGGAGAGAGAGTTTTTCTTCCATTTATCTCCATACCGCATATTTATAAAGCTAGTGACATTATCCAATAGCAATAAACGAAAGTTGTAACATTCCCTTGCACATGACTATAAAGCACCAATGGTAGGGCTGCTCTGTATGTTGTACTTTGCTATTTGCTATTTTATTTAAGATGCCTTTTATCTTAACTATTATTTCTGCTTTTGTGCTTTTACAGACTGAAAAGAATCCTTTTAAAAGAGGCTTAAAAAGTACAAGTATGTCTTCAAACCTGAGCCTGCCACTTTCAATCATGTTAAATGATACTGATTTAATACTTGAGTCTACCACTCTTGCTCATATTGACTATTACCAATGAGCTACGCAAGTCCCACCGAAATATAGCAAACCACTTTATAATTCTCTTTTTCACATTTCTAGGCAATTGCTCACCAAAATAAACTCTTAGCACAGAGCTACAATATTCGCAGAAAGTCTCCATTCTACCAATGCAAGGTATCAACGCGTGTGCTTTAGGAACCATCATCAGAATAAACTCTTGCCTTCCTCAGCTCAGCACCTGAGCAAGCCTCTCATCACCTACAGTCAAATGTGGAAGAGAGGTCCTGGTCTACAGACAACAGACAGAAGGGGGCAAGGGGAGAAGACACAGGACAGAGGCAACTGAGGCAAATACTTAACTGGATCAGATTGAAATTATAACAGTGAACTCACTTTTTATGACTTTTTCACACTTTTTAGATTTCAGTATTCTCCTCAGAAATGCCTGAGAGATAGATGTTTCAATGAATGTGCTAGCAAGTTTCACCATATTCACCATATCCAAATGAAGAACAGATTTAGTAACCTAATGAGACGTACCCCACTTTAACTGCTTGATCACCCTTCTTTTAAAGCATCCATGGTTGTAATTTTATCCAAATGATATACCCGAACTATAAAAAGCTCCTTGGCCTACAATCTGGATCATCTCACTCCCATCTGTAAATCATCAGCTAACCACTGACTAGTCAGCAGATACAAATTTACATAGCAATTTATTACATAATTTTTTAAAAATATATACAAAATTATTGTGGGCTTTAAGAGGCATTCAAAAATAAGATTAACAGGTTTCTTATTTAGTTTGAATATAACTAAAATGACATTTTATCAACAAGCTTATACAGTACATGTGATATTAGTTCATTTACGTTTCTTTAAGCTTGCAACAAGATTTTATAAGCTGAACTAGCCCAAGGCATTTAACATTCATTAGACAAATACAATTTCTAGCTGCATAGTTTATATTGCATATTTTGTAACTGCACAGTTTCAGAAAGAAGGAGCAGCAAAAATCAACTACATATCACAACTAGCCTCATGCATTCTCAAATTAATTATCACTTAAAGAAGTGAAAATTCCAATATCTTGCTTTCTAACAAGCAGCATAACTTAAAAAAAAAAAAACAACACCCCACAAAGTTTGCTTTCCAACTGGTCTCAGTGCTTTACAACATTCCCTCTGTTCCCCAGAGAAGGCTATCGAGCTTCTAATAGTTCCATAAGCTCAAAATAAAAGTGGAACTCTTGGCCATTCTGCTTTGGAATGTTAAGTCTGTAAACTAGGCAAAATATTTTATATGCTTAGGGGTGGTTTTGATTCTATAATAAAAGGAATTTAAATTCCTAAATCCTATGGTGTTATTATGAACCTTCAAGACAGTGTTATAAACTTCAACAATGTGCCTTTATCTTTAAATTCCTTCAGCTTTCCTAGTATGTTTAAAGAGAAAGAACTTTCATAAGGCTGATTAAAATTTTCCTAAGCTATATAGTTTCATAAATATCTTTTCATGAAGAAAGAAGAGCTCTTGAACTTGAGATGGGCAGCTTTTGAATCTAGAAATTCAATTTCCTTAGAGAATATCTGAAAGCCACATTACAGGAAGCTGTGGCTCCTGATTTAAGGGAAGTGGAGGGAAGGAAAAAGTAAAATAACAAAATGTGCAGCTGACCTGAACCTGCCAAAAAGCCAAAATAAATATTACCCTGCATACATTGTCCTAAGCACAAATTCTATTAAAACAGCAGCCCATATGCGCCAATAAATTTTTAAAAAGGGTATGAACTTTAATAGGTCAACATTTAGCAAATTATCAAAAGAAAAACAGCAGCACAAGCTAACTAGTTTATCAGCATTCATGAGGGTTTTCCTGCATTTTCCTAGCATTTAAAATACATTTCTGGATGCTTTTTAGTAGTAAACAACACACAAATATAGGAATTATCTTGCTGATTGATATATTTTATTGTACGTTGACAACTTTGTTTCTGACCGTGTGAAGTACCACACACTTCAAAGGAATGGCAAAAACCCCACATTGTTTAAAGTCTGTCCTCAATAAGCTTATTACTCTATAACATCAATTAATGTATGTCTGCAGCCCTTTTAATCTACTCCAGTGTAAACAGATTTTCTCATTGTACATTTTCTTCTCCAAATTTCCTTTTAAAGCATTATACTAACTGCTTTGACAGTTTCACTCCCTGCATTTAGATATAATTTGTGTAGGTATTAGTTGGTTTTACCAATTCCGTCTTTCATGCCAGCTAAATTTCCTGCTTTGTTTAGGTGTTTGTATTTCAATCAGAGAAATTTATCTCAGACTATTTAACTTGTTTTTATTTTTTTTATACTGCAATGGAAAACTTTTCTGAAAATAATGCTGTTTTCATAAGTAATATCTGTGCCATACTTAAATTTTACTTCCTACACTTCACCTCCTCTCCAATTTCATTAAAAGCTCCCTCTTAAGTTCAGTGTTCATTATATCCTGTCAATGTATTTGCTCTTTATGTTGATGCATCCATGTTATTCACTCTTCGCTTAATGGGGATTATGTCTCTAATCACCTTTCAAAGCTCAGAGTACTGAGTTTTTCCAGTTTCACTTGTGTCAAAAAGAGGTAAGAAGGGCTATAACTAGGCTTTATATAATCCAAGTGTAAAAATTTTTTCGATGAGTTTGTTAGAACTCGAAAATGTCATCACAACACAGAAAAGGGAAAATGGAAGCTTTGTCTTTTCTAGGTAACTTATTCAGTAAATTTATTTAAATAGAGACCTGTTATTGTTTTTAAAAACAGAAACATTGCTCTATTCCAATATTTGTATATTAAAAAAGTTAAAGTAAAAATAGGGGGTTTTTTTAATCCAAGAGTGCCTAACAGGCAAACAGTGATTTATTTATTAGCACTCAGTAGATACAAGTGCAAGACATGGACCTGTTGGAGCAAGTCCAGAACAGGGCCACAAAGATGATAAGAGGGCTGGAGCACCTCTCCTACGAACACAGGCTGAGAGAGTTGGAGTTGTTCAGCCTGGAGAAGAGAAGGCTCCAGGGGAACATTATTGCAGTCTTTCAGTACCTATAGGGGACCTACAAGAAAGCTGAAGAGGAGCTTCTTATAAGGACATGGATTGATAGGATAACGGGTGATGGCTTTAAACGGAAAGAAATTTATATTAGATATAAGGAAGAAATTCTTCACCATGAAGGTGGTGAGGCACAGGAACAGGTTGCCCACAGAAGCTGTGGGTGCCCCATCCCTGGAAGTGTTCAAGGCCAGTTTGGATGGGACTTCGAGCAACCTGGTCTAGCGGAAGGTGCCCCTGCCCATGGCAGGGGGTTGAAACTAGATGATCTTTAAGGTCCCTTTGAACCCAAACAATTCTCTGAAAATGTGAACAGTTTAAAAACACCAAGTGTGGACCAAATCCTGCCAATCCTTATGCCTGCCAAGTAAAACATTTGGATCTACCTCTTTTCTCCTGAGACATTTGAAAAAACTTTTACTTTTTCTGGGTTCAATGCATAAACATCTAATAAAAGTATAAAAAATAATATATGACTTATGATAATGACTCGTGTTAAGAAACAGCCCTGCCACTGAAGTATTTTAAAATACATCCTTCCTTTAATTCTCTTCTCTCCTAATAGAGAGAGTCAAAATCCACGCTCTTGCAACTATATCATGATAAAATTCAAGATAATTTTGATATACCAGCATCCATAGAGGTTTTTTATTTCATTATACTTGAAATTTTTCTTTGAAGGTTAATTTGTTGGAACTCTTGTCTTCCTTCTGGGAGTCATTTTTTCTGGTCTCCAGACTTCCAAAATATTATTACTGTAATTAACATGTATTTGAACACATGATATTTCTGTATTGCCTTCAAAGTCTACTGAATAGCTTGCACCAATCAACTTATTAGTGGGATAAAATGACTGAGGCAAACTCAGAACCATATTGATCCAATATAGCCATCCAGCACCTATCATATATAAATCCAGCCAAAAAAGGTACAATTTTGTTCTTCAGTAAGTACTGCTGAACTGAACCAATACTTAAAAATCCTTGATAATATAAGCAGATTTGCTTTCCCTTTTACTTCTCAGATTATTTATGAAATCCAGCACATCTTCATGGTACTTCATAAATAAACAATAATAATGACTTTTCATGCAGAAACATTTGAATCACCATAGCATATTTGTTCATATCCATCACATTCTTGTCCTTAAGTGACATTCAGGACTACACCTGTTATTTTTAGTACATAACTGACCATTTGAAGACATTGATGTCACTCCTCTTATGCTTATTTTCTCATCAGAACCTCTGTCTCCAGATCAACACTTCAATGCAGAGCAAGGCCATACAGAGGGAAGCTACTTTTCCCAGCTTGGATTCAGACAGTCAGGAATAGACTTCAAAGATCCAAAATAATTTCATCCCAGGCACTTGCAAGGTGTATGATTAGTTCAGTTTAATGAGTTCAGTCATGTCATAGTGTAAGCCAGAGATGCACTGAGGAATTTTGTGTACAGAAATAATGTAGAATCTCTCTGAATTTTTGAACTAATAAATAAAACTACATCAAGTAATTTTCAAGTACATGTGACAGGCTTGTGTGTTGGCCAGAGCTTTGAAGATCTGCCTAGTCCATTTGTTCCCCAAAGGGAACTCAAAGATCTTTTAACTATAGAGAACAGAAATTAAAAAGGGTTTTAATCCAGACCTCCCCCAGTCATTGCTTTCATACAGTTAGTTGGGGAATTTGGTGGGGTTTTGTTTTGTTTTCTTTTTGTTTGAGAATTGGGTTTTGGAAATTCATTGTGCACCATTCTGCACCATGCCTTCTGGTCTTTCAGCACCCACCACGGTGTGTTCCCCTGCTGCTGCCTTGTTGAGTTCAGGACTTCAGTGTGCTTTGAAGGGAATCCTGCTCATCCCCACTTCTGTGCTTTTATTTGCAGCACAAAACAGCCCCCGAGAGCACTGATGGGATTTATTGGAGGGTGAAATCAAGTTCAAGCTCTGCTCCAGGAATGCACCTAATGCCTTTCAGAAGGAGAGGAACATTCAGTCTGAGAGACCAGACTAGAGCTAGGCTGAAATTAAATAGAAACACACACTCCTGTATGTCCCCAAAGTCCATATAATGGAGTTCTACAGCAGCATTTAACATTCCAAAGTAAAAACTGAAACTTCTCTAGGATGGATGCCCAGTCCTCAGCACCAGCTCTTCCACCCCACGGATCCACAGCACTGAGTGGGCTGGACCCTTACACAAACACCCCGGGCTGCCTGGTGCCTGCTCATCACCACCTCTCCCACCCGGCTGCCGAGTGCCTGGAAATCCCAGGCAAACAGCCTCAGACAATATTTCCAGGCAGACTAAGGCACCATACCTTCTTACCCTCAAGTGTCATCACAGCAGCTTTTATATTTTACGTAGTAATGAGGGAAAGGAAATACTTCCTTCTGGTCACCACTGCCCCCATCCCTTAGGATGTCAGATGAAAGTACAGGCAAAAGCACAGCAGACACTCAGTTAATTTACTTATACATTACTGAGATTCCATGCTTGGAAGGAACTTCTCGGAAACACCGAAAACACAAGACGACTGGCCTCCCCCAAACCCCTCCCTCTCACACCTCTGCCATTCCTTTGGTCAGGCCTGGGAAAACAATGCAGAGACACTTCTGTTTGTCACCAGCAGCTATTGCCATTTTATCATGTTATCCATGACTTTTTATGCATAGAAGAACTAAATAGTTTGGCCATTTCCCTTACAACATGTGCAAGAAATCCAGAATAAACATTCTTATTTGTATTACTATAATGGAAGAAAATGGTAATAAAGGGATAGGTAGATCTGAAAATGCAATAGGCAAAAATGCAAATAAAGAGCAGATTAATCATTCAGCCTTCCCTATGCAACTAAAGAAGCATCCATTATTTACTTGAAGGATGGTATTTCACTACATTGACAATATTCATCTGAGTAAGTATGATACTTAGCAGTTTGCTGCTTTCCTACAAGCTATGCATCATCACTAACCCCTCTCATTTTTCTTTTCTTTCCTATAATCTCAAAAATAAAATCCTGTAACCTAAATTCATACTTTTCAAATGAAAAATTTTTGGAAACACAGTATTTGCCTAAAGGACCATTGGTCTGACTCAGTGAGGTCTTTTATTTTGTGGTTTTTGTTTTGTTTGGGGATTTTTTGGGTGTGTTTGTTCGTGGTTTTTTTTTACTGTTCCCAAATATTGAGTGTAATTTATGAACAACTTCAACATACATGTTACCAGCAAAAAAATGAGTGTGAGCTATCAAAATAGAATGCAAACTTCCACAAATCATTTGTATATATATATATATATATATGTATATATAACAAAACTTTCACTTATTTTCAACTACATACTCAGAACAACAAATATTACACATAAAACCAGTGTAAATTTAGCTTTAGACCAGACTACAGATTCTGGTAAATGCTAACATTAAGTCAGCTTGCACATTGTCTAGGTGTCTAGATCAAGGGACCAGCAGCTTCCTTTAACGCCTGCAGCATACATGCCACAAAAACACTTCAAGATCCTGCTACCGAATTCTGGCAAAGGACTTTGCTCCTGAATACTTTTATAATAGTTTGCACATTGTCTAGGAAAACCAGTCATGCAGTTTGAAGTTACTGAGAAGAAAAAAGCTTGCTGATTTTAAGTGGTTTGGGGTCTTTTTATTTTTAAGCATAATCCCTACCCCCAGCAGCTATGCATCGTATTCTAATTTAATTCCAAATGATGGTAATGTTTTAATTCCAAATGATGGTAATGTTTTACAAAGCAGAAAGCTGAAATCTAGCTGCATTGTGAAATCCCCTCCAAATATCTTTACTTTAAAAATTGAAGCAATAGTAACTCATCTAGAAAGCATTCGTGATTAAAGAGTTGTCAGCATGAAAATTTCTCCTTTCCCCTAATACCTTGGATTAGTCCTTTGGGGTTAGAATTTTGGTATAATATAATGTATACCTTTATACCTGTTACACAAGAGATTATCCATCAATAATACAAAAATAATCCCAGATTACATAAGAATTTACCAGTGAATCCTCAGGCTAAAAATTTTAACATAATACTTTCGTTGTTGTATAAATTATAAAAAAAATACTGAGAAAGACAAAGAGGAAATCTTTTTAATATGGCTAAAAGTTTGTACTTCCTAGTACAGGAAAGAAATAGTGCCGAATTACAGAAAGCACTTTTTTTTTTTTAAGATTTAAAATACAGGGTACAGAGGAAAACTTTAAAAACAGTAGCTATTGAAACATTAAACTTAATGAGTAACTTAAAGATCAAAGGATGGTAACATTAAAATCAAAACGTTCTTCATGACTTTCATCTCTGCCATAAAGCTGCTATACACTGACTTAGAGCTATACTGCTTTTTAGTAGCATCCCTTTTACCAACACCCACCACCCAATAAAAATCCTACTGGCAGGAACAGACAGAGAAAACAGAAATACAGGTAATTAAAGAAGTGTGCAGACACAGTCTGACTAGTTTTAAACTGCAACTTCTTATGCTAATAACTTTTTTGTTGTCAATATTTTGTAGGTAAAGTGATGAGGATTAAATCTGAAGGAGAAATGAATTACTTGGGTAACACCAAATATTAAATGAACACCACTAAACTCACTGGATTTGACATCTCAAGAGTTAAATTATAGTCAGAGTATTTGGCAGAGTTCAAAGCAGAAGAACTTTCACAGATGAAGTACACCTGGTGAACACGTTTGCCAGTGTCAAGCCAAAAGATACTTGGAAACTCTCCAGTGTTGAGTATTTCCAAAAAAGCGTGTACTACTGCAACAAAATTATTTAGATACTACCATGATTCTGCTTCTGTATTAAAAAGTCACATTTTTACAAGTATTATACTACATTGTCAGCTTCTCCCATAAGGAAAGAAACATTGCACAGATTCTCTTGATATTTCTATGTCCATACCCAAAAAGACTTAAACCATGGTTTTGGTAGTATTCATAGAAGTATGTGTGAATACATACTAGAATTAGCTTTTCACCAGTCCATCTATTTTAATGCTCAGAAGAGACCAATGTGATCACGTCACATAACGCAAAGAACCTCTCTCAGTAAAAGCCACATCACGCCACTAACTTCTTAATCTAAGAGTGAAGTATCCATCACAGTTCCGATGTCTTCCAAAGGTTAATTACTCTCATTTAGATTTCCACTGGCATTCTTATTCTGAATGCATTTGGTTTGAGCTCTCAATGACTGCATCTCATTATTTTCCAAATTAAATTATCTTTGATATCAGACATCTTTTTTCTGTGTACTCAACTATGGGACATAAATAACCTCTTAACCTCAAACAAGTAAAAGAGATTTATGAGAATATATTTAAGGATACAACACATATTTTCTAGTTCTTAAATCATCCTTGAAATTTTAAAATATGTTTATAACATCTTTTTCCTGTCATCTTTTTCTCAGTAGCAGCAAAAAAAAAGTAATACTTACTCCTGAATACTGCTTTTTATTCCCTGCTTTTGGATCCAATATTATATTATCAGTGCACTTTTAGTAATATCACACCAGGAACAGATGTTTAACTGATTATGCACCATTATAAGTAATTGTTTTTCAGTGACACAATTTTGGAACTGTCTTCTGGAATATGCAAGTGCAGACTACTTTCTTTGTTCTGGATATATGACAATGTTCTTGGCCATGTTAAAATGAACATTGATCTATTGAGTCCAGCTCGCCAAGTGATACTGGTTCCTCTACAGAGCTGCCCCAGGCTGCAATCATTCCTCATGAGTCTGTCTTCTGAGAACTTTATATTTTCCATCTGGATAATGAAAAAATATACTGAACAACAACAAGTCATCAGAAGCAGGTCAGACAGGAGTCTATTTAGCTCACTGTCCAGTCTTTGACAGTGGTCAAAAGAAGATACATGAATATAAAAACTACAGAAAGCAGCTCTGCACCTAGCCTACTTTTTATTCCTCACGAGACTCCACTCCAATAATTTGTTGCCTCCTCAGTCCTATACTATGGAAAATACTGAATAACCTTCCCTATTCACTTTTCATGTACTGTAGAGGTTTCCAGGATAAAATTCCCTCAGCTATTCATCATTCCTCACACACAAGCTCTTCCATAACTCTGCACATTTCTGTACCTTTTCTTGTTCTCTTGACAGTAAACAGCTTCCAAGATGCAGATGCACCACTGAGGGCTTACACGGTGGGAGCAAGACGTTTCACACAGTTACTAGTGTTGACTACTGCCGAGCCCTCATTTTCACAGGGTGTATCATAACTGCAGTGTCACTCCTGCAGAGAATAAGTGTCTAGTTCAGAGTCAATCAATGCGTAAGTAAAGTTAAAATGTTCCACACACCCTTTTTCACATAGTATTTGTCACTACTGAATTTTATCTTGGTTTTATAGGAATCTTCTTCTCAACCACAGAAACTCAGGGAAAACTACAGAAAAGCAGAGGAAGAAAAGGCTAGGACAGCTAATAGACTACTCATAAATTTGAGATATCAACTCATTCTCAGCCATGCCCCTCATTCATTATCCTTTGAAGCACTGGCAAACTAATGTTAATAATACACTATTTGTTCAGTCATCGATGTCCTTTTATGCAGAATAACTTCTATTACAATACAGCAATTTCCCTATAACCACATCCTAATTCAGGGCTGGGGAACCCATCAGCATCCCACAGCATCCTGTGTGGCTGCAGGACAGCCTTCAACTCTGACTTGATGTCGGCAATGGACACATTTCTCCAGACATGTGGAAAGTGCTTGGCAGGGCAGACCTGTTTCTGATGACTTGGCAGGGTGTCCTCTGTGAGGTCTGTAAATCTTCAAACCATTCACATAGATCAATACAGAGAAGAAATGATCTGAATTTGAAGTATTTTGCCCTACTGTAAGAAACACCAAACTGGTTGATGGGGTGTAAGCACTTTATAACTCTATCTCTAATAACCTCCTCTTTCAGGGTCAGTCTAGCAGATGTGAGGCACCTGGAATGGTCAACACTGGCAAAGGCTTTCCTACTAAAGGCTCAAGGAGAAGACTTGGCTGCTGGTCAGGTCCAGGAATGTGGCTCTCATAATCTACAAGTTTGGGAAAAAAACAACCAAACAAAAACACAACGACAACCAAAAAAAAAAAGCACACCACACACTCCCCAAAAAACACATAAAAAAGAAACAGTAGTGTGGCAAGAAATCAGGAAAATGGCACAGAACAAAGCAGCAAATAAAAGGAAACATCATAGCAGGCTGCCCTAAGCCCAGAGACAGGGATGAAACACAGGGGGTTTGTGGACAACCCACACAAAAAAAACAGATATTCAGAGAGCATCAGCCTCATGCATGTTCTGCAGAGATGATGTGTAGAGACTACCTCGAGAAGGGATCATTACAAAAAGACTTCTAGATCAGCTAAAAATAGTAATCCAGTTTAAAATAACATCGTCAATATTTTTACTTTTGTTTCCCTCCAGTCAACAAATTCAAGCTCAAAATGCAAATTTTTCCACTTCTAGTTTTTTTTACCCATTTCCTTCCAGTCTCATATGAACAGAGTGGTGACCCATACTCTGTAACAAAATCTACTAAACTATCATTGCATGTGATAAGGCTTAGAGCTGTGAACTAAAGAATACACAGAAAGACAAAACTGAAGCTTAACTCAAGCAAAGGGGCTATCAGCGGAGCCATGCTGCAGCCTTTCTGAACAAATACATTGCCAGCATCAATACCAATCAAAATTATTTTTAACAGATTAAAAAAAAAATAAAAAGGACCAATCAACCAGCACTCTTTATCTTTTAAAGCCATTCACCTCCTCCAAAACCCTTTTTCACTGGCATGCTGTTATGGCAATTTAATAGGTTTTTCTCTCAGTCAGACCTTCTCCCTCTCTCCCTTCCACAGTGCCAACAACTAAACGAAGCACAAAATATTGGCCTCAACACACAAAGAAAATTGAAGATGCACTTATTCTTCAGGAACACAGAGGGAAGCAGGAAAATCTATCAATCTGCCATGAGAAAACTAGGCCAACCAATGAGAAAACTGACTTCAGGCTTTTATTCACTTTTCATTAATCCAAAATGTTAAAAGCAGGAGTAAGGCTTCCTTTTTTTTCTCTTAGAAGACCAATGTATTTCCCCATGGACTGAGTTAACAGTAATGATTTTGGTTATAAAAATGTTTTATCACTGCTCTCCTTTAATAAAGTTAAACACAATGTTGATTACATACAAGAAAGCATACTATTAATAGTATAAATTAATTTTACTTCTTGAAATCTCATCACCCCCTTGCCTTTCAGCTTACTGACAGTGACTAACAAAAACAAGAGAAAAGCAGAGAGATGGGTTCCCCCACTGAACACAGAACCTGGTCCATTTTCCTGAGTTTGATAACCACATCAGCTCTGGCTGAAACAAATTAGAAAGAGTTTTGAGTTCTTGAAGCTAAGAAATAAACAAAAGGAGGACGTTCCTTGCCAGCATGCAGTTGAGCTGTAATACTTCTTGGCACTTCTTGTGGGGGTGCTGGACCAGGCTGTGGAAAAACAATCCATTTTGGCAAGTTAAATACACAGGATCTACAACCCTGAGTTGGGATGGACATTAGAAGATCCTTCTAGGAAATCTCACACTGCTACTTTACCCTAGACACCTGCTTTTAAACACTTCTAAACTGGAGACATGGTGCTGATTCAACATTAGTAACTGAAAATTCAGACAAAACAGCAAAGCAGCAAGCAAAAGCAGATGGGAAATCCAGCTGCCCCAGTTCTTCAGCCTAAAGCTTCTTCTGAAGCTTTATTAGCTATTCCAATTTCAAAAAGGAAACACCAGCCAACTGAAAAGGCTTATAGACTAACTAATAATACCGAACCACTGGCTCAACATATCATTCAATACCACCATTTTGACAGCTACTTGCAGAGAAAAAAAAAAACAAAACCAGACAACAAACCACACACTAGACACTTCAGTGCTATTTAATAAATGATTACTTGTGGGATTTTATTTGTTTAAAACAATCACTCTGCTTCAGCTAAAGCAGTACTCTTGAAAGCCAGCATTAAAAAATTATTTGTTCTAATCTATTCCAAACTAGGTCTTGGCATCTAATCCCTCTTCATTATCAAAAAGCTTGGTAACCAAGTATCCCATTTGTAAAGTAGTCATAATAACAATACCAACGGTTGACATGATTTCTTCAAAAGTACCTACAGAAAATACAAACGTTGCTTAAACCTCCCTGTAATCAAATGCTAAGAGCTCCCTCAGTCTTTTTAACAATATATGAAAAAGTATGGAGGATATTTTCATTTAAAGTCATTTTGTCCAATTGTCCAATTATTTATCTTAAAATGATGTTGTCCTAGTCAGCAATTTATTGTTTAACTGTGTAAAATTGTTATGAAGACTATTTTATGGACCAATTCACTAGTGGACTAGTTATTAAATATAGGCACAAATTAATTAATAATTGTTTCTGAAAGAGTAGCTTATTAGAAGCAGGTTTATATTGATAATCAATAAACAAGAAGTACTTTAAAGTTGCAACTTCATTTGCTCTAAATGCAGAAGATTAGAATTTATGACATTTATTTAGCTCTTATAGCTTTTTTTGCTTCATCTATCTATATTGTTGACTACATTGTTATTTACATGTAATTATGCAGAAAGTGGAGAGAATTACGAATAGTACAATAACAAATGACCATTAATGTGGGGTTTTTTCCACGTTTTAAGCACTAGGAATTTCATTATTCATCCTTTTATTATAGAAGTAAAGTGAAAGACAAAAGCATTAGAAAAATTGCTTTCCCTTTTTCTGCAAATCTCATAGTTTCTTCTTCTGTTTAAACTGAAGACATTAGCACTAAAACATCTGCTATAGCTCCATGAGGACCAGCAAGTATATAAATAGGTCAGGTAAGTCTTTATTTAACATGAACAGCAGTTTGCATTCATTTAACACATGTTAAATCATACAAATAGATAAATATGAAACATCTATGATTTACATCATATCATTTTCTGATGTTCACATCTCAAATGTTGTGCTTCTCTGCTCTTCCTCAGCTATACTCAGGGTCCACAAAAAACAGGTCCTCAAATCCCAAGAACTTAATGTAACCCTGTCAGCACCATTGCTAAAGAAAGGAAAGCAAAGAAAGTATGACCATCAGAAAAAAACCCACAACCTTAAAGACAGCTTCACACCAGATGGACTCTCCTCTCACCCAAAGTCTCCCAACTGTAAATGAAAAAAAGTAAGGAGCTTCCCTCCACAAGACTCCTATATGGTATAACCAAGGAAAAGAGCACATTAATTATCCTAGAGTCTCTTGCTACCAACACGGAGGAAAAACTCCCCATAAAGAACCTAACTACAGATACTATGCATCAGTAGTTTAGCAGCAACCTGAATATCTGGTGTCGTAACTCCCACAGCTTGAGTCTGTTTTCTGAGTACCATGCAATCCAAATTCCTTTAAACAATCATGATATCATACTTTGAAGAGTTACCTGAATCATAATAGGACAAAATTTTACTATTCTCCCTCTACAGACAATTAACTTGCTATAGATGAGATGATATATGACTCCACCATGGACTCTAGCAATAAATAAGGCTAATGATGAAAACATTGGTACAATACAATTCACAAAATATTTGCCCAACACAAAAGCCTTAAAATGATGACATTTCATTACTGAGGGAATAACATATTGCTTTCTTCCAATGGAAAGCATACTTTGTTTTGTGCATTCTGACTGTGTTTCCTTTCCTGTGTATCCTATATGTAGTACGGATGGAAAATGGTGGCTTTTGCAAAACTAGTATGAATTTGTCCACCACTACAGCTATAGCTGAGAACAGTTCGTTAACATGATATAATTTAAGACAGAGCTGTATGATAAACTTAAAATGTGAATAATACTAGCTATATCACAAGAGAGAGGAATGTAATTCCTTAAGCTTAGATTTGCCCACATATTGAAAATTTCCGTTTTCTGGCTCAAGAACTGCAATGAGAATACAAGCACACATTAAGATTTCATCTTTATCACTATAATTATGTGTGTTATACACATTTCAGTTTGGTAAGGACAGTTGCAATATTGTTTGAATGTTGTCACAAAGGTGTAGAGAAAACTGGAAATTAAGTTTTCCTCTTCCCTTCTAAACAATACACAACACTGGAGGTGGAAAACAAATCTGATCATTGTGACTGTTCCCTCTGATCATGAGCAACATGTCCGGTGGGTCAATATAAAATTACTGCTTGACACAACCACATTCAGACTTCTCTACTCCACTGGCTGCAGTTTTAATGGTAAACTCTGTAAGGAGGCAGAGCTACAAATTCAAACGTTTTTCTTGTTTGTAAGGTGTGTAATAGGATCAACTCCATTTGTCTGGCCCCAATTCCAGCCACCACTGAACTCCAGGACTTAATCCATATCTCTCTGAGCACCCATTTCCTCACTGATTTCAATTCCACTCGGTAAGCTCAGAAGAGAAGGATAAAACGAGTCAAGGATCAAAGGTGATGAGGAAAGATGTAATGGAGGATCTTAGAAAAGGAGAAGGATCTGGAAAATGAAGCAAGACTAAATAAGTGGTGGAGACTGTGAGCCAAAAGCAGAAGCTGCAGCACACAGCAGCGAAAGTGCAGAGGCTGGCAGAGAATTGGAGTGCACCAGAGGACGAAGAGCAGAGCTGATGAGAAGGGAGATGGGTTTTCTCCTTTTTAGAAATGCATTTGCAGTAAAGTGTGCAATACATGTAAGCAGTGAACAAAAACAAGATGCGGAAGAGAAGAAAAAATAGGGACAAGTATCAATGCAACAACAATAATAACAATAAATTAAAACCAACAATAATAAAAAGGAAACGGCACAATTAAAAGGTTCTGGGAATAAAGGTAGGTGGGTCCAAGCACAGGCAATGGACTACGGAAGACAAAAAGAATTAAGAATTTTTCTCAGCGTGCAAAGTTCCCCTGATAGGACACATGTTAATATGTAAAAATTCAGTCACTTACGAGTGCTGGTAAATTTGATTCCTCAAGATTAACAATAACTTGTTTTTCTTCTGCCTCTCTCTAAAATGCGGGTAGGCTTCCTGATGTGCGCCACTTTGTTAGGGCATTCCATTAGAGGACCCTCTCAGTATACTTCCTCTGAAATTTCTGTAAAACCTACTGTAATAATAAAGTTGCTCACAAACAGGTTATCCTCTTCTTCCACCCCTCTGCTCTCCAAGAAATTGATACTATGCACACTAATTTGCAATACAGATATCGAAATTACTATATAGTAGTAGGTCCCTGGCAACAGTTATGTTAAGTGTTCAATTCTTTCATTAAATCTATGCTTCACTTCAAATTTTCCAGGCCTGATTTGGTTAATACTAGTTTTAACCTTAGTTTCCATTTGATGATGTAGTTTGTCCATTTCTGAAGTTACAGTACACATAAAAACTTTACCTTCCCAGTTTATACTTCCGTTAATAAAACATGCACTCACTGGAACAGTCAACCCCATAACATAAAGAGAAGGGTTTTATGGGGAGACATTGTCTTGATTGCTATTAGAAGGAAGAAGTCACAGTAATTCTTCAATAAACAAGGAGAATCATAAATGTCCATAATTTGTAATTTGGAGGCCTTGGCCTCAGGTTACTTGAAAACCATAATGATACCTTAATAACACACAAAATCCGTTGAACTTCATTTTGTGTTATACAAAGCCTATAGTACATATACTTTATGAGTTTTGATTAATAACCATTTCAGAAGACAGCCACTCATCAAAGGAAAGCTTAAAATACTAGTTTAAAATAATTTGCTTACTTATGCATAGCTATCAGTAAATCTAAATTCTACGCAATCTAGGAATAAATCTCAGTTTTTTTCAAAGATGTATGGGTCTATGAGCATGATACCCATGAACCACTGTGTGTTAACTTTATTGGCAGAATGGTTTATACATCTGACATACTGCTGTTCAGGTAAGATTATATCCAACTAAGTACAGAAAAGAAACTGTCAACAAGTCTATAAGACAGAAACTGCAAAGCAGAATTCTGATTTGATTAACCATACCTTCAGAGTATTCCTAAATCAGTCCCAGACATGAAAACACAGTTGGAACTGATTTTAAGAGAAGGGTGAAGAATGGCACATTGACACAAAAATAAGAACCAAAGCTGAACTGTGTGTTCCCTGTATTATGTAATTGCTGAAGGAAATTGAAAAAAATGTTAATATTATAAATAATACAGAGGTTTTAGCCAAATTGTATTTGGGAAGTCTAGAACTAGCCAGCAAACTTGTGATTGATCAAAGTTAAGCATAGTTGCATAGAGAAGCACACACCCAACCTTTTCATGTTTTGTATGCTTGGCTAGTCTATCAGGAAGACAGAGGAAGCTGAGATATCAATATGCAATTTTTCCTCAAAAAATCTAAGTCAAAGAGCATAAGCAGTGGTTCTTGAAAACATGCACAAACATCACGAAGTAGTGAAAACCAAGCTGGCACAAAGCTCTGACACTCAGATGT
Source organism: Pampusana beccarii (assembly GCA_013399365.1). Lineage (NCBI taxonomy): Eukaryota > Metazoa > Chordata > Aves > Columbiformes > Columbidae > Pampusana > Pampusana beccarii. The sequence goes on along the minus strand of VWYH01006503.1, from coordinate 530,172 downwards.
GCACAAAGGAAGTCTGTAAGCTTCATATATATGAATGCACATTTCTTGCTGGCTGTTAGAGTAGAACCTCTGGCTCGGTAAGGATGCTCTGCACTTCAACTTTCAGATTTATGCCAGCTACGTATTATAAAAATGACGAAAGACAGCAATGAGGAAAGTAGGGATGGATTATCCAGAACATGGTTGGATCCAACAGCTGCAAAATTTGTGATGACAGAGGGTCCCAAATAGGGAGAAACTTCACACAAGAAAGCAGTGTCACTCTGGCTGTGTCTGCCCAGAAACCTTCTAGATCTGGTTAATTGGCAAAGGAATAAATGGGCTTCCAGAGTCACAGGGGCTAATATGATCCTGTTGTTGTACAGGATCAAACAGTTAAGATTTGTGATCTTAGACCTCTGAAGACACAGAAAAAGGAGAATCTATTAAATATTAAACCTTTAAAGCTTCAATTTAATAACATTCTTCAGACCCTTTACTTTGAGCTATTCAGACTTGTTTTACGAAAGTCCTTTCCCCTTCTTCACCTCTCTCACCATCACTCACCACTCTTCACCTCACCTCACATCTTATAATTCTGTCAGGATATGTATTTTGAGAACACATTTCAGTATGCCTTCTAAAACAAAACAAAACAAAAGCTACATTTTCAAATCTTTAAAGAACAGTCCATTTTAAGGGCTGACAGTACTTTGGTCCCAAAGGGCAGCAACTCGTGCAGCTGCCTGTAAAGGGAAATTCCACATAAGTAAATCACCTTCTCCCTGGCCACTACCTTACTGCAACATCAAGTGAGAATATCTACAATTCAGAAACAAATATCTGTTCCTCATATCTTCAGATAGTTAAAATTAAATAGGTTTTATGAATATTCGGCCAAACTAGAAAAAAGAAAGAACCAGTGACATACACTAGATCTCTTCCTGCTTAAGGAAAACAAGCTCAGTAGCCAACGAACTGGACAAATCATACCATATCATCAAGTCCCAGCATCATTTAGGACTTCTCAATAGGTATCAGATATATACTTGTATGATAAAGGTCCCTTCCCACATGCATCGCTGTCCTGTTTGTCTTCACCAGTTTATTTTCACCTCTGGAAAGAAATTAAGTGTAAAACCACAATACTGCAAATATGCAGGAAAAAAAGGACTTGGTTTCTACATGAAATTACCAAATTAATGAACTGTTCAATACTGAAAAAAACTTACCTGTTTTCAAAAATTCTCCTCCCATTATCTTCCACAAACTGCTTTACTCAAAGGAAGTTACACTAAGAACTTAAAAGCACCAGGAGAATACATGGCACTGTTTCACCTCACGACTTTCATAGATTAGTAAGGATAAACAGGGAAAGATACTTCAGTATGATTCGTTTATCTGCTAACTACTGAAGCAGCCCTTATTTTATTTTGGACATTATTTGCAAATAGAATTGTTTGTCTTAACATAAACTCTTTTACTCTCCTCTTGTGTTAAAATTTCCAGTAATGCCATGCATCAGTTGCATCAAAAGAAAGTAATAACTTGGAAGAAGACAAGCGAATTCAGGTATAGATTTTCCCTTGTGAGAAATAATATAAAGAAAAATAAAGTATTTTCAGTTATGGTATTTTATGGCCACTCTAATTGAATCTATACCATGAAATATCAAGGAAGACTAGACTAATATCTAAAGACATTATTACATCTCTAGTGTTTTTCTCTTCTCTTTATTTTTCTCTCCCCAAACATCTGTTCCAGACCTTCCAAGACTTACATGTATTTTATGTCAGTTCACTTTATGTTAGGAGTTTCTTTCACAACAGCAAGCTGGCTTTAAGCTGGCTTTTCTTTTTTCTTTTTTTTTTTTTAAAGAGTTTTGGAGAAGGCATGTATAAATATGTATACACACATAAATAATGCAGCAGGAAACCTGTTTTTTACTCTCTGTTTCAGCTACTCTGAGTGAACGCAGGAAGCTAACCAAGGTGAAAATCTTTGTGAAACCCTTTATAATGAGAATTAGCCTACATTCATTAATCACTCAGTTATTTACAAAACAGAAATACTACACAAGATCTCATAGCAATAAAGAAAAATATGTGAATTTTAAGATGGGGAGACAAAACTAAAACTAAAAATTATTTTGGTTCATCCTTTCTTCGCTTTGGCCAACTTAAACTCTGAGCTCTTTGGAACATAAAGAACATTTTTGTGATCTATTTTTACAGCAAGATACTTAAATTAAATAAACCATATTGAAATGTTCTAAACCAAATATAGGAGTGTAAAAGACTGGACATAAAATAAATATAGTAATATAACAACTTTGAACAAATTCCAGTAGACATGACAAAAATGAATGTGACAAAAGTAATTTTGGGACAGAGAAAAGTGAGGCAATGATGCTTTCGGAAGACTAGTTAATGTTTGTGAAGTGCTTTGACGATGAGCACCCTTTCGTATGTATTATCACTATAGATTACCCCTGGCGTCATATAGCCTCACTCTGAAATCGAAATTTTAAGAATATGAGACAACCTCCAATTCAAAGTCAAAAGAAATGCATAGATATGACCATTTCTAGATAATGTGGAATCACTATGATCAATACACTACCTTAAATTTGTTCCATTTCTATCATGACACTCAAAATGACGGATTTCCACAGGTGTATTTGTGGGTAAGATCTGTAAAAATAACAACTTCTGGTGTAAATGCTGGACTTCCCTTTGAATTAAGAGGGAGGATAAAAAATAGTAACGCTATTATCAGAAACTGTCAGCATTTGTAACTTGCAGTATGTTCTGCCCAGTGATATCAAATCATGTAACGAACCAAAAGCTTCTAAGAACTAAACACTAAGAACACCATTTGATGGCGGGCAGTGTGGGAGAAGTACAGATAGTAAGTAACTACCAATATGCTGTCCAGTTTACATGGAATAATTCAGAAAATAATCTAATCTGCTAATTTCAGGAATTTCAAACTGCAGTACTTCCACATTGCAAAAAGTGGCGATATCCCGTATAGCCCAAATTTCCATTAATAAAAAGTTTAATAACTAAAATTTCCATTAGCACAGAGGAGAAAGAAAATCACAAATAATCTTTTTCTCTAGACTTACACTTCAACAACGAAATCACACAATTAAAAAAAAAAAATCTGTAAAGTATAGCTTCAATGTAAGAATTCCCAAGTATTCAGCCATAAAGCCTATACTAAGAAAACTATATTATCCTGAAGGGAGATGACTCCTCCTTGTTAGGTCTACATTTCCATTGCCTACTGAAAGTGAAGTGGGGAGAGCAGATCTCATAAATCAGTGATTCAATAGCTGTATTTTTCATGGAAAAGAAGAGTAACTCCCTTGCTCCACCGCTGCCCCAACACACAAGGCACAGAAATACATGTTGCAAGTCAATAAGGGCTAGAATTCCTTTTAACAAAATACATGCAAATGCTTTGTGAAGCTAAAGCTAATTTTTTTCTTTTGATCCACATCAACCACTTGAGTCTCATTTCCAAAGCAGTAAAATACTAAATAAAGACAAGGAAACATGGTCCAGAACAAGGTGGGGTGTTTTGTTGCTTTACCAGCTTATATTTTGATTTTATTTCTAGTGTGATTGTTTATTACTGGGAGCATTCAGACAGCACTGAATAGCTCTAGTGTTCATACAATTTCAGAGAAATTATGCAAACTTCCCACCTCATAAGCTGGAAATAATTGGTCTTAACCTGTCAAGAATATGTGTTTCTTCAGTGACTTCACACTAGTTTGTAGTCACTGTGCATGACTGTGTTAGAAATATTTTCAGTAGTGATAATTTAGTAAACATATGCCACAAAGAGCCTAAATAGTCAAACTCAACCAAGGTCCATGGTCACTTACGTGAAAAAAAAAATTAAACTAACAAATAATAACTTCTTAAATTTGCTGATAAGCAACATTACCTAACATGTAAATAAAGTGTAACACATCCATAACCTCATCTTTTAATGGCTTAATAGATACAGCATAAGTAATTCCTCTCTCATATTGCTAGAAGAGTTGTAACAGTTTGGCTTTGGTTTCATTAATGTGCTACTGCATCTGAGTATACATCTCATTATTCACCTCTATATTTCTTAATTGTTAAAGCAATCCGAAAGGTTATGTTCCATATGTTTCTCTCTGTGGGCCCGTAAAACTGAATAGAAGGACGCTGCATCTACTAGAATGTTCTCTTTTGCCCAAGTCTTCCATGCAGCTACATAAACAAATGTGAGCACTAGTGTTTGAGCTTTTTATCACTATTTTCTGCAGCTGGCCAAATCTCACAAGTGTAATTTAATTCATCAAAACCAGCTTATCGTGGAAAATCTTTGATATATTCAATGAAATTGTCTTACATTTACTTATTGAGAAAAAAAAAAAAAGAGAGAGAAAAAAAAAACACCACCACAAACAGACAAGACAGACAGTAAGGGCAAAGGGATAAGTTTAGGTGATACATGTTACTGTACTTGCCCATGTGAAATACAACAAAAAGCAATGATGTGTATGTTTTACATCAACTAAGGACAGCTAATCAGCTTTCAGATCAATGGCTATTTGTAATTAAGTTTAAAAAAACTAACATAGTATCTTTCTAAGAAGTATGAGCAAGTGTTACCTGAAATACGCTTGTTTAGGGTGATAGTATCAAGTTTGTTTCTGGTGCCTTAAATCCTATGTTTAATTGACCAAAAACTCCCACCTACCACTTCAAATGCACCACTTCCCCTCTTCGTCTTTTCTCACTTCTGTTTCCAATTCAATTTATTTTCATTACAGTGAATGCATACTTCTGGTGATAATATGGTTAGCTGGATTCATCTACTGATACTCTACCTTGTCAACAGAAAAATTTCTTAAGAAAAAAAAAACTAAATAAAACTCTGTAAACCAACGCTTAAGAAGAAAAACCCTTACAGACATGCTGTGTGTGAGAGTTTCTAGATCTTTAACTAATGGAAAAAGCTGTTGACATTTTATACTTTTTGGGGAGTACAAACTATAGCTATATAGCCAGTTATATAAACTAGAAAAGTAGCAGTGAATTTATCTCCTAGGCCAAAACTTACACTGACGTAATGATTTTATTCTAAACCAGCCTACTAAAATTTATCAGGAAATATGGTTATTATATCCTGTATATTAACAAGCGAAAGTTTCCCAAATGAATAACCAGCAGACAGCTAATCAGCATCAAGTCACTCAACAGTTACAGCTAAAACTGAACTGAAGCATATACAGCACATCTGTACATTTACAAACACAAGCTCTCCAGATGTTATAAATTACTATCTTTACCAGTTGTCTCCTAAAAGTGTTGACTTAAAGAAAATGCAGTGAACAGTGGAGATGTTCACAGCAGGAATTGTCAACAGAACTAAATTCAACAGTAAAAGATCTGTTGATATGTGCATGATGTAAAGGCTAAATGTCACAGAGCTATTACTGCTTGGGTCTGTTACAGGGACATCACTTTCACCTATACTTGATGTGCCAGTTACAAAACATTCTACTACTTTACTTACAGTACATATCATTTATTTAAGTTTACCTACATGCAACAGGCAACAAAACATCATATCCTATTTCCAGGTCACTTGGGGGAAAAAACAAACAAACAAACAACACAAAAACAACAATAAAAACAAAACAAACAACAAAAACAAACAAACAAACACAAACACGACACAACACGCCAAGCTGTGAGTCATTTTCAATTACCACGCAACTCAAAACAATAATGGAGATTGGGTCCCTTCAAACGGTTGTACACAAACTCTTGTTAAAAAAAGACATAAATTCCAAACTTTATTTAGAGGAGACTGGAAAACCAGTTAATTACACAGGGCTCCAGAGGACAATTTACCATTATCGTTACCATTTATTTATTGCCCGGATAGTTTGAGCCCATCCCGCCACCGGCAGAAAGGTGCACCAGCGAGCTTCATCAGTTCTACTGATGCTGACATTTCCCAAACCACCACACACAGCAGCATGCAATTTACATCAGGGTAAGCCCAGCTTCCCCAGCTCGACCAAAACGCCAGCAAGAGTTTCCAAACTGAGACCAAAAAAAAAAAAAAGGCGAACAAAGTATCGCATACTTTTTAAAAGCCAGGCCGGGGTTATAGTCTCAGCGGAGCGGTTCCGACCGCTCCTGCGGTAGCTGTCTGGGCGGCGGGCACTGCCACGCTGAGGGGTCCCCCCCACACACCCCTCTCCTTCGCGGCACCCTCTGTCCCGTGCCAGCGCCTCCCGCGGGGGAAATCCCGGGGCGACCGCCGCCAGGTGCGCGCTGCCCCGCGGGCCGTACTCACAGGGACACGGTGCGGTTGGGCAGCACGGCGGGCTGCAAAGTTTCCACCAAGTCGCCGCCGCTGCAGACCACTTTGATGCGGAGGGCCGGGCGGCCGGGCCCCTTGGAGCGCTCGGCGGCGCAGAGGCAGCGGTCCACGATGAGGTCGGGGCAGTTCCTGCTGCCCCCGCACAGCCCCAGCACGGCGGCCACCAAGCAAAGGCGGCGACACAGCCCGCGCATGCTGAGCCAGCGAGCGAGCCGCCAGCTGCCGCGCCCGCCGCTCCGCGCCGCGCATGGCACGCGCCACTCCGCGCCGTTCCGCGGGCGCCGCGGTCCCCTCCACGCCTCCTGCGCCCGCCCCGCCTCGCCGCGCCTCTCGCTGCGGCCGGCTCCGCTCAGAGGGACCCCCCCTCCCCTTCCTCCTCCTCCGAGGAGCCGCCGCTCCTTTCCTGCCGCAGCCCGTGAAGCGGCGGCGCTGGGCGGACCCCGCGGCGCGCACCAGGCCCCCTCCTCCCTCTGCCACCCACCGGGCGCAGCTCCCGCCGGGGTCCGGGGCCGCCCCCGCGCCCCGCCGGCAGACGCAGCCCCAGGGAGGTCCCTGCGCCGCTGGAACCTGCGCTTACCGCGCTGAACCGCGGTACCCTCAGCCCGCGTTGGGTGTCCGCTAATTGGGGGGAAAAACTGATGCGCCAAGAACGAGCTGCAGTGCAAAGCGGGTGCCACCAGCCTGGGCAGAGGTTGGAAAATTAGGAGCTGAAAAATGATACGAGTGGGAAGTCTAGTTTTGAAAATAGCCATCTTTCCTACCACTCCCGAGAAACGTGTGTGCAAAGTGCTGTTCGCACCTATGCGATGGGGAAGGAGCTTCAGGCCATGGGGAAAGGTCAGTGTAGACCAAGAGACAGGACAGTCCAGCCAGCTGTGCTGGCCAGCAAGCCACTGCTTCTGGGAAGGGTCCATGCAGTTATCTGACTTCATACACCTCAGATAACGCTGTGTACATGACCTAAATCACAGGTTTGATCAGTAGTCAATGACTACTTCATCAGCCAGGTCAATGAGCAGATTTCATTCTATTCATATGTGTGTGGCACTCCAGCTTTGAAGTGTTCTTAACAGTATTTTATGCTATGTGGTTAGTAACTCCCAGAGCAGAGTTTCAGCATCAAATGCAAGCTACCTTGTTTTTTTTGCTCAAAGTGAAAAAAGTTCCAATTTGTAACAAGGACTTACACTTTTAATGGGCCTTTACAAAAGGGGCTAATTTCTTGCTTTCTCTTACTTGATGGAGACTCACAACGCACATTTTCACTGCAGGATCTAGGCCAAAGTTGGTAATAGTCTGGTGTGGCTGTAAAGCTATTTTAAGAGATCACTAGGTTTTTTTAAAACAATACTGTGTTATACTCCCTTAGGGAAGATTTGTCTTGCACATTTACAATGCCTGTTATCACTGTGTTCTAATACCTAATTGGAGGCTTTAGGCACTAAGTTTATTAATAAGTGATAGAAGAGCTAGTCCCCATGTGAAATTCCAGCCTAATAGGAAGTTTCTCAGGAACAATCTCTTTCTGTCCAGTTGTTGACTTAAAGAATAAATATTACCTCCTCTGTTCTTTTGTTTTTAAAAGCAAAGTGTGTAAGGCAGACCGCAAAATGAACTGTGTTACATGAGACCACTCAAAATTGTAATGGTTACGTGCTGTTCTTTACCATAAACTCTATGTAGCATTCCTATTTGCAAATGCTTGTTTAGATTTGAAAAATTCTGTCTCATCCATACCGTTGTTGAAAGCCCAAGTGGAGAACACACATTTATTGAGATGTAGTATGAGTTTCATTCAGTGTTAACCTTGCTGAAAAGGAATGGAATTTTTCAGTCAAACTCAGCCTTAAACACATGCTAGCAGAATTTTAACATTTTTTCTGACTCACTGATCCTGAAAGCTTTAGAAGAATATTGTTTTGTTAAGGAATGAGAAGGTTTACTGTCACATTGAAGCCATCTATCACGTTCTACAGTAAAGGCAGAAAAGAAGTCTCATTCCTAACATGAGAGATGAAAAATAAGGGGAGTTTCCTTTCCAGTTCCCAATGCATCTGATTTTTTTTTTCTTACTTTATTACAAATGAAGAAACAAAAACCTCAGTCATTTCCTCTCTCCTTCACTGTCATCATCAAAGATGAAGAAAGTAAAATTTGTGTTATCATTTGCAAGCACAGATGACGGTTCCTGCCCTGAGATCTCACAGTCTAAGAAGGCCCAATTGAAAAAAGGACCTGGGCACCTACAAAGCTCAGTGCTGCTTCAGTTGTCATCAGCCAGCACAGCAGAACTTTTGGTATTGGCAGATAATGGTAATGGTAGATAACCATTTTCCTAGACTTTGGAAGACACAACTTCAACCCACTAATGATATGCAAACAACTGAATTTCCCGTGTCTTGGGAAGGCAGTATAATCCCAGATTCCCTTGTAAAATGGGATAGAAAGGAAGCTGTGGCGCTTCAACTTGAAAAGCAGCCAACATTGCACTTTGTTTGGGCTCCAAAACTGCCAGTTTTAAACCAAAAGGCAAGCCCACAGCTTGGGCGCCTTTGGACACTTCTACAGCAGATAACTGTGAACAGGCCATGAGCTCCTTAGCTGGGATTTTGTGTGTGCAAAAGAGAATTACGAATTTATAGTGTATGTTAAAGTCAAAGATACTTGGAGAATGTAGTTGCCTGTGCTGTTAAATAGAACTGAGTGAGAATTTTGTAATTTATAGTTGACCTTGGGGCCTTCGGTTTCTCTTAAATCTTTTTAAATCTTGCCCAAGGTTATTGCATATATATATATTAGAGGAACACACTTCAGGATGTCTATCCTTACAGTTTTTTCTTTTGGTTTGGTCAGCTGCCAGAATGTGATGTGTGCTGGTCTCCTTTTGCCACAGAGCCAACCAGAAGAACTTAAGAGCACTTAAGGAGTCCTAAAGGAGTCCTAAAATGTCAGATCCTGCTCAATTGAACTTTCTGGTAGACAGAAGCAAGACCTGAGATTCACTTGAAACATGAAATATTTTCTAATTTTAATAATTTCTTTACAGTTAAATTCTTGCTTTAGTTATTTGATTAAATCATTGAAGTGAAGGATAAATATTCTTAGATCAGATAAGCAAGAAAACTACTATATGTGGCTATTTTCATTGTATTTTTATTTCTGTGCATCAAAAGTCTTCAGGATTTTTCATAGGTCTGTCTGTGTATGCATACATCATGACCTTACAACAGTACTTGAGAGGGAAATTTTATCCTGCGGCTGAGTGTGTAAGGAATGTAAATAAATTTAGGAAGATAATTCTAAAAAACCATTAGCCTGAACAAAGATGAACAATATCAGAAGTCAGAGATACAGGTGATTCATTAAACTACAGGTTTACATTACATTTAGATATGTTCCCAAGCAAAAAAAAAGCAGCAGCACCTGCTTAGCATCATACGACAACACACAACAATTAAGTAACGACCATGTGTTATACAATAATAGGAAATATGGGGAAGCAGAATGTAAATAAGTCAATCTGAATTTTGTCAGGATTTCAAAATTGTGTGTTAGTATTGGACGAGAGCCATGGAAACGTTAATAACCACAAACCGTCAGAGCTTTTGTTTTATTTCTTATCCAGAAGCTGGCACTCTGTGAGCCCTCTAATTCCTTGAACATTGACCCTTTATTGACAGGAGTGAAACAATGAATCATTCATCCCACTTCCTCCAGCACCTTGGTGTCCCAACACCATCATCCCAGCATGACTGTATCTCATGCTACTCATCACATCAGCATAACATGATGTTATGTCTGTAAGCCTTTGCAATGAAATTATTAAAAAAACAAGCCTAGAAGAGGTATGGCCTAGAAAAACAATAGGTAAAGTAACTGGGATAAAAGCAGTACAGAGTGGGTTTCCACTGGGACACGTGGAATTCTGTGAAAAGACATTGTTTGAAAGGTGATAGAAGAAAAAGGCAGAATAGATAAAAGCACACAGTACTGCATTCACATAGAAAGAACCCAGTGATTTTTAGCTTCACACATAGTGAACTAATAAATCAGTATTAGAGTTAGGATAGTCCTGTTCCATGGAGACGGCATGTATGTCGTTGATGATTTCAAAATGAAAAGCAAAATTGTTCAGAATTGTTACCAATCATGAGAATTAATTGGATAAAACTAAGCATAGAAACAGACTCTCAGCGAAACGGTCCTGAATCTATTCCACAGACTGAGTAATCTTTTAAGGAAATGCGGAAACTGAGTCATTCAGAACAGGAGGAATCATGGCAGGGAATCATGTACTGGGGGGAACAATGCTGTTTTAGGAAGAACTGACAAAACAGGATTTTGATTTCTGCTATTCGGTGTTAGCACAATGAGAAACACCTCTGTATTGTTTTTATGTTAAGAAAGCATAATGTAGAAAGCCCTCAAATATTACATTGTTTTCTCTCCACTTATATTTTGCATATGTACAGTTATAAATACAGTATTTGAAATCAAAACTATTTTGACCACCTGTGTTCTTGCAGGGTGAGAGGTTTCCAAAAAAGTTACATTGAACTTTTCATTGAATTAAAGAGGTTCTTGAAGTTAGAGTCCTCTTGTGAAAAAAATGTGGCTTTATTTGTTCTGTAGCAAAGACCAATGCAAAATTCTGTTAGAAACTGAGAACGCATCTCCAAAGTTATACATAAATAATAAGCTATAAGTGGGGAGTAGAATAATTTTCACAAAATTTTCAACAGTGAAATAAGTAAAAAATATTTGAAGGAAAAAAGCTAGTGTTAGCTGTTTCTCAAAGCTGAGCCAAGTTTTTTCCAATTAATACTTCAGGGTTGTTGCCAAATTCCCTTCCTGCACAAAAAAAAAAAAAATACATATATATATATATATACCTATCTCTACATGGGAGTACGTCAGTGTAAATTTCTGATAACCACTAAATGCAACTCCAACTGCTACCGAGTCCCTCAGCTGCCTCAGAGAACAGATTGACATTGTTCAGAAATTCTATTAAAGTCATATATTTTTTAATGTTCTAGCCTTCACCTCGTCATACTGTTTTGTATACTTGCATAGTAGCAGAAAAATAACTCTTTTGCATGGTCAGCCAAAGGAGAAGCAGCTTTTTTTTNTTTTTTTTTTTTTTTAACTTTGTGCCTTCTGAAGTCTCATATGAGGTAAGGTTCACACTGTGAATCAGCAAAGAAAACTGAAACGGTGTCCTGCAGAAGGCAGAGCAGAAAGTACAAAGGGGATGGCCGCCCCCTTCTGTCCCACAGACCCCTGCAGGAATGTGGGACTTTAAGGAGAGCCACCTTTTTTCTCTCACACGCGATCTTAAGATGCACTAAGGGGTCACGTTTTGGAGGTTGACATGCACATGCCAGTGCTTCTCAGTGTTGTTCATTCCTAACACACGTGAGAATTCTGACTGACTTACCAGTATGCCTCAGATCAGAGAAAAACACAGACAAACCTAGCACCCTAAGTATTTTTCAGGTAGAAATCTATTTCAAGCTTTGTTATTCTCACATAGAAAAATGCGCTTTTTTCTCTGACGTCTCCTTGCATAAAGATGGTCAAATGAGTCTTTCCCACACCTTCCTGAATTGTAAAGGTCTCTTAGTGCCCTCCTTTGTACTTCTAAAGGTGACAGGTTAGGTACTCTCTTCATTGCAGAAGAGGCATAAAATAGTAATTAGATATTCTAAGGTCAGGAAGATGACAATGGCCATACACATAAATAGCAAAGGCAACACCTATTTGTGCAAATTCATTAATGGACTTTAAATACACTTTATAATAGTTGTTAATGGAGTTTGGATTTTGAAGCACAGCCAGAGAATGCCAAGATGATTTATGTGAGAAGGGAGCTCTGGACATCACCTGGTCCAAGTCCCCAGTTAAAACAGTGCCAGCTTCTAAAGTACATTTGGTTGCTCAGGGCTTGTCCAGTGACATTTTGAATTGCTACACAGATGGGAATTTCACAGCCGCTGGGTCTCGCTCCAGCGTGTGGCCATCCTTGCTGTAATTTTATTTTTTTTCCCCCTCTCAGCTCTTAAAATAATGAATAATGTCTCTTGCTGCAGATTGTATCTATTCCTGCTTTTTCTTTTGCTGTGTACCTCTGGGGAGAAAAAAAAAATATTTCCTCTTTTTTTTTTTCTTTGTACCTTTTGGGAAAAAAAAAAAAAGTCCATCTGTTGTGTTCTCTTCAACTGCCCATTAGATAATTGAAGACAGCATTGAGATCCTCCCTTTGCTTTGTCTTCTCCAGGCAGAAAAAAAAACCTCTCTCTCTTATGTGTTAGGTGCAATAGCCCACCCAGCAATCTTGCTAACCCTCTGATGGATTAAAGCCAGTTTATCAATATCTTTTTTTGTATGATTGTACCATGTTGTAACAATATATGAATGGTGCAAAATAAAAGTAGTTATTACTCTATATTTTTCCCTTCTTAATCAACTTAATGGCAAGGATATTCAGCAATATTTCTGGGTTACTCGCTATCTTGCATCCAGTGAATTAAAAGGATGAATTAACCTAACCTGTATTTCACTGCTGGCTGTTTTATTCACTTGCAGCAGAAAAGGGAAGAAAAACAGTTTGTAATCTGAAAGACAATGATGAAAATAAGAACCTCATTTTACAGTAGATGCTTAAGGTAGTCAAATGTCACATTGCCTGTTATATTTTGTCCTTGTCACTCAGTTATGTGGAATCCTACCTGAATGCCAACAGTAGTATTATAGAGAAGATCTGATGCATAGTGAGTTGTTTTTAAACAGCCAATTGAAAACACAGGGAAAATAAATGACAAAGCTTAAACGAGGACTTTTATTTATACATTAAGAGAGTTTTAAAAAATTAATTATACCATGGCTTGAACTAATTTTGCAAAGGATTTAAGTAGATTCATATTTTGTGGTCAAGTTAGAAAGTCCATTGATAGAAGTCCTAACATTAAAAGCCAACAAATCCAATTATCACTAACAGCTGTGCAACAGTTCTGCTAGTATCAATAATCCCTCAGTCCAAATAAACTATAACATGCTTCCATCTTTCTCTAAACTCCTTCTGTCAAAAACAAATTTCTGTCCCTGTTGTCTTAGAAGCAGAAAGTCACATTTATTAGTTTCTGCCTGCATATTTCCACTTCAACTCACTTGTTGGTCATTATCACATACTATTTCTGTCAAGTTCCTTTGGAGAGTTTATGTTTACCTCAAACAATTCTCTTCCTCAATTTGAAGGTTCTCTAGAAACTGACCTTTTCTTCTGCCAGGTGGATGCCTTCTTCCATCTATTTCCAATGTCTTTTAGATTTGTCAATAATTCTTGAGTTTGCTTTTATACTTTCTATGTATTCTTGGAAAACTGGTGTGTTGCCTTGGTCTCCTTATTTAAAAACATCAAGAATAACACATCCCCTTAATATTATTTTAGTTGACATCCTGTTTCTTAAGAAGCGTTATAGCCTTTTATATCGTTCATCTTGGCGCTTTTAATAAGGAAATACCTTCACTGAAATCAAAGTCCTAGATAACTATAGTACTATGTACAGTAACAGAAGCGAATGTCAGAAAAACCAACCCACCAAAACCACAAAAAACCAAAACACTTAAAAGAAGTAATATTACGGGCATGGAAAACATAAAGCATGTGTATTTCCAAGTCTTAATTGCTGTTAAGTGTACTATAGATGAGTCATAAAAACATTATCTCTTTTAAAGGGCCCCACATACTTCTGAATCTTACGGTATCACGACTAGATGCTGAGAATGTAGCTGTTTGCCTTAAAAGTCAGAAATGCTAATATTCAAAAAGTCTACTGTGAAAGAAATTTAACAACAACAACAACAACAAAAAAAGTCCTTCTAAGCTCTCTAAAATGGTGTGATAAAGAATATTAGAACCTGTTTAAACATCTATGATTAAAAAATCACAAATATACTACTTGAATAAGGATAATATTCAGGAAAATAACTTGCAAAGATCACCAAAACTATTTCTGTTTCTCATTTGTGAAGCTCTTTGTCTTAACTGTATTAACTAGCACCAGACACTAAACCTACCACAAAACAAGCTGATGAGGGCTGGTTTTTAAATCAAGACTTCTAGCTCCTGAGAATGACTAAAAAGCTATTATTCTTTACTCTTTTATTGTAAAATGTACCATTTTCCCACTCTATTTCCTAACCTCCTCTCTTAATATGCAAGCGCATTTGGAATACTGAATCACACTCCAGAATGGCAGCAATTGGTATGCATACGGTGTTAAAGGAGTCAGGAAACATTCCTTACCAGATGGATATGGATTTTCGTGAATGCATAATGGCCCTTTAAGAAGCTTAATAGAAAAGTATGAAACCTTTTACAAACAGCATTCCAAAGCAAGATTACCAAAAGCAAGTGCACATAAATAGCTCAGATAATTGGAGCCGTATTCCTGCACCCATCCCCAGTGACAGAGAGGGGCTGCTGACCATGCACTGTGGTTTGTATTAGCTTCTTGTTCTGGGTTGATCCTTAAGTTGCCCTCATCTTCTTTCAAACACCAGAATTTTAGGTTTTGTCCTCTTTGTCAACCAGAACTGTAGCATTAGTTAGTGAACATAGCTTCCCACTTTCCACATATGAGTAGGGTTTTTTTTAAATCCGGGACTTGTTACAAAAACAACTACAGGCTGGTGCAAAGACCTAGGCCCACTGTGCTATACACATGCCTTCTCCAGGCACAGCGAGTCCTGTCCCCAAACTGAAAAAAAAGAAGAAGAAATCCTGCAGGACAGTGGTAATGCAAGAAACAGGGCACCTCAATTTTATGTTCTTCCCTGGGCCAAGGGTGCAGCTGCTTTCTGGTATTATTGAATATATTAATGGTAGTTTTGATGAGTCTCCTGCAAAGAGCTATCTACATAATACTATTCATTATCTGTTTTCTTTATCTACATTTTCAAAAACATGCATACAGCATGTGTTTCTCATCATTGACTATGACCTTTGTTTATTTATAGTTTTAAAAACTCTGACTACTGCCAGACACTATTAAAAATAAACATTTTTAATTGTTTTCATGTTTTATCCTCTCCTCCCCTTTCCAACCAAGTCTGACAGGATGAAACGTTGTTTTTGCTTGGGATGTAGCTACTTCTCCTGTGAGAAGAAAGAGGACTAGGAGGTTGTATAAGAATAGTTTCATATTCAACTATCTGGAAACAAAGCAAACTACCAACTCCCAGCTGCCTTTTAGTATAGGTCTCCCCATTCCCAGGATCTGTCTTCAGCTGAGGAGGCAGAAATAGTCCTGAATTGCTCTCCTGCCTTTAGCCCAACCAAACCTAGTTCTTTCTTCCCAGAAACACGGTCTCAACATGAGAGGCGTCTTCATTTCTCACGTAAACGAATAGCTGGACTGTTCAGTGCAAGGTGGGTTTTTGTTTCCTCAGGCAGAGAAAAAGCTTTTGCCATCCAAAACGAGTTGCTTTAACAACTAGAATAAAAGATGGAAAAGTCACAACTGTGCCATACCTCTTCCACCTTCTTTTTGTCATTTGTGTTTTTATCTTTGGAAACAAACACTTTCATTCTGGGTTTTTTTCGTCATGCTGTGGGGGTTTTTTGTTTGTTTATTTTTAATGGGCTTAAGAATCTGATTCCAGACCTAGGCAAAATGGGTACATAATACCAGTGAAAAGTTAAACCACAACTTCTTGCAGTCTTTCCGATCAGCTGGCTTTTTCAGTTTATCGCTCAGATCAATCTTTTCTGTAAACCTGATTTTGGGGTACAAAGCCATGTTCAGGGAGCTGTGATGCCTCCTTGGCACCAGGGATTTTACTGCATGACGTTAGTCACTAACAGCCTTGCAAAGCCTAAACCTTTTAGATAACGTGATGCTGAGTAGGATAGAAATACATTAATTAGGGGTGCTCCTAAATCTCCTGCAGTATTATCTACTGTTAATTCAAATTCTTTGTGTACCTACCAGAAGCAGTCAGTACCAGACTTTTTTGATACCCAGCATACCTCCTTTTCTGAAATAGGATTCTACTTTGTTCTATTAATGATGTTTTAGATAAGCCACTAGGCTGAATCAGTTTCCCAGCATGAACAGGAATAGACCATACTGTGTCTCAGTTTTCCTTTCTTCCATTATTCTTCCATTTGCCTTCTTTAAATTCAAGCTCCTTAGGCAAAGCCATTCCTTAGTAGGTGTTTGTACACTGCCTGGCACAAGGGACCCCAGTCAGAATTGGTGCCCTTCAGTAGGTACAGATTTGCAAAACAGTGTAGGAGCAGAGTCATATAATGTGCTCTGAAGCTGAAAACAAAGGACTGCAAAGAACTGCATGATCTTTGGGTGGGGGAGGTTGGAATGAGAAAAAGAAAAAAAGACAAGAAGAAAAAAAGAAAAAAAAGAAAAAAAAAGAAGAAAAAAGAAGAAAAAAGAAGAAAAAAGAAGAAAAAAGAAGAAAAAAGAAAGAAAAAAGAAAAAGAAAAAAAGGAAAAACGAGAAAAAGAAAAAAAGAAAAAGGAACAAAAAAAGAAAAAAGAAAAAAAAAGTATGTAGGTGGCCCTCATCCTCCATCTCTGTGAGGGTTCCCAGGTCTTCCTTCTCCTGCCTTGCAACTGCATGGTGAAGTAAAGCCTCCCCAGTAAAAGTATTAAGTCAATGAAAAACAGACATCTGACTGGGATACTTGGGGACAGCTTGCCAGATGACAAAGCAGTACAGTCCTGATGGAAAGATGACCACAGGAATAGGACTCCTAATGTGCATCTTCTCTGGAAAGATTACTCTCTTCCCAGACCAAAAGAGGGGAAAAATATTCTCATTCCTTAGTAAAAATTAACAGTGAGTGAGCATATGTGTCTGTCTGGGGCAGTTGGAGTGTTCGAAGAAGACGCTGATGGAAGTTTTCACGTTCCTCCTGACATGTTTGGGGATCAGGTAGAAAATAAGGAGGGAACAGTCAAAGACAAAGCGATTACATATTGTTTCTTTTTCCAGTTTTGTTTTGTTTGGGTGATTACTGCTCTGTCTGTGAACACAAATTCCTTCTGAATATATTCTTGTATTTCCTTGCTCCTTTCCTGCTTTCTACATTAGAGCCCTTTGTACAAGAGGCTGCAAATGGAATTTCTGATCTTTTCTCCTCTGTCTTTAGCTAGATCTTGATGATAGTAGTAAGTGAGATCAACCTTCCCTGCAGGTAGGAAATTCAAAGTCCATGGCCTAAATCAGTGATCCATGATTTAGAGATTTGTTCCTCCATCTTGTCTCAGCAGGTGATACAACACCAAAGTACCAGCATGAGTCTTATTCCCTCCTGGGACTGCAGGTATGCAGTGCTGATGGATCCAGACTTATCTGTGCTGACTGAAAAGGTATGATGACTCTTCAAGAGGAAGAGTGATGGAAAATTTGATAGCAGAAATTTCCATCCTATTGCACCCTCAGTACCATTGTGCTCAGTACCAACTGCTGCTATGTTGAGGTAACAGAAAAACTCTGAATTTCCAGAGAAACTGCAAAAATCAGGCACTTCCATCTGCTGATGCTGCCGTTCACACTTCCTGTCTCAAACACACTGAATGGAGGTTCTGGATCACATACAGCTTGCGAACTATGGCCAACAGCACGGCTGAATGCAGCCTCCTGCTTCCCTGTTTGCAGAGCAGTCAAACCCTGCTTTCATCTCCTGACTATACCACCATTTCAAAAATAATAATTCATAGTCCCAATTCATAGTTCAGAATTACTACTGGGTATTTAGATCCCCCAGGCAAATAAAATATTGCAAAGTTATGGTATACTTTAAATTAGTGAGAGTATTTCCACTGGACTCAACATAGCCAGATTTCTACCCACTAAATCTTGCTGAAATACCAGAACACTAGTTAGTAATCAGGGGTTCCACTGGTACTCTGATAGCCTAATGTCCTGCAAAAGATAAATTCTAGGAGTTTCCTCAATTATGTCCTAAATAGAAATAAAATATAAATAACCATTCCAAAAAAAACTATATATATAAACTTTGATTTATGGATTTCCAGTAATGGAAAAGCTGCTGTTGTCTTCACTAAATTCAGCACAAAGGTTAATTACTGCCATTTCTAGATTATCTACACTTTGTATCTATGAGAATTTGTTTAGCTTAAAACTGCAGACATTGAACTTTTTTATACTATTAAGGTATCTGCTTTTAAGACCTTATTTGTTATAGACTGGAAAAAATACCTTTAGCCTACACATGATAAAGTAAATGGATTGAGGTTTTATGTGAAGTTTGACATCCTCTTCTCATTCTTGTGATTGCTGTCTGACCATTTCAACATTTTCCTGTAGGAATTGGGAATCTGATATTCAGGCAGTTACACACAAGCTGATACTGTTCCTCCTTAAAACCACAGATTTCCGCTAACTTTGGTGCAGGATTGTAGCAAACAGGCATGAGTGATTAAGCAGATGTTCTAGAAAAATCTCTCTTTANAAAAAAACAAAAACAAACAAACAACCACAACAACAACAACAACCGAACAAAACACTTTAAACCAAAATTAGGCTATTGTAAAGGTACTTCATCGTGCTTTATTAAGCAGGCTGGGCAAATGTTATTTCAGCTATCCTATCAATACAAATATTGGGTTACATTAAGATATGATGTATCCTGGAAAATTTACCACATGAAAGAGGAAAGCTATAAAGTAAAATAAGTTTTCCCTTTTTAACCAAAATCTGATATTCCTGTGATAATTCCCTTGCAGGTATAATTACATAGAAGAAAATAGTCAGACACCCAGACTGTGTGTGTGGTTGGGGGATCTAACACTTGTCAGAAACCTCACAAAGTATCATTGGGTGTATAATACTGCCATTCTTATTAGCTGCCAGCAAATCAAATAGTTACAAACTGCTCTGACTCTTCTTGTAAACAACCTAGAAGTTACACATACTGATTTTGAGAGGCAGGGTAAAAGTTGTCCCACTTTATTTATAGAGGTGGAGAGAGACAAGGATATCCTTTGGACTACTGCAGCTCGAAACTCAGAAAGTGTTTCCTGCTTCCAACTGTGTCACTAGGAAACAGGAAAAGCAAAAAAGGATATTTACCAAAAAGATATTCCTCTAGTTCGTATATATTATATCAAACTGCTATTACTACTGGCCATGAGAAAAAAAAAAAAATAGCTCAACATCTAGTCTTTCTTGACTTTAGGGTATTTATTATCACAGATTTACACTTCTGAAATGATAGTTAACAGCAGAGTTCCTCTGTGTTCAGTGCAGGTTTATAGGCTAGGAATAACTATTGCCAGAGGAAATAAGCAAGAGGGTCAGGGGACAAGTAAATTAAAAACAAACCCAAAATAACCCAAGGATGTACTGCTTTGGTAAATATAAACTTGTTTTAAGTGCTCTTGTTGTAAAGAGGATGTCTATATCGGATAAATAAAAATATATTTATTGAAACTTACAGGAATCCATGATGTATTTATTTTCATGTGAAACACAGCCCTGAAATCTGTGAAGGTGACAAGGAGACCTAATAATGCATTCCCCACCCCCCAATGTGTGTTAATCCTGATTAATCCCAATTTTAATGATATTTTACAGCCTGAATTTTTCAAGTTGTTACCACAACACACAGCAAATCCTTAGCATGGCTGCCGAAGTGACCTAATCCTTTACTCCACCTTAAGTAAAATAAAATAATAGTAGTATTCAGTGTTTTCTTCCATTACAGGAAAGAGCCCTCCTAGCTATCTTCTGCTGAAGATGCACAGCTATGTTAAGGCTCATCAGAAGAATCACCACTTGCTTGTTTTTCAGCATCAGTCATGCAAGCAAAGAAGTATCAGATGTTTTTCAGAAACCGTCTCATTATGTCATTCAAAAAGGTACCACAGGATATGTAACCCTAGATGTAAGTGAACGCAGTCCATATACAGCAGAAATACCGGTCATAAGATGAATTGCATAAATTTGTGGTGAGTGGTTTTTCAAAAAACAAACCAACCAACCGAGCCTCTCCCCAAAATGCAAATCAAAACACAACCACACACGACACAAACCAAAAAGCTCACTACCCACAAAAATATCAGAATTATCTTTTGTTGGAAGTCAGGTGCCAGGAAAATTTTTTAAAATAAATAAATAAATAAATAAATAAATAAAGCTTTTTGCTTATCTGAGGCTTAATCTGGAAGCTTCAGACAAAGTTTGAAAATACGTTTTACATACACATCACAGTCAGATGACATCTTTCATGTATTTTCGATTTTAGAGACACATACACTGCCACTGCAAGAGTGTCAGATAAACTCATCTCAGTTGGAACTGCTGGACCATGATTCAGTCATGATTTTACAGGTTTGTTGCAATCTTCAGTTCCTTCTCTGTGGAGTTGTAACCTTTTGTATTTCAAAAATCTATTTGAAGGCACGTTACTGCTGTCAATATTTGGACCTAAGTTCATTCAAAGGGTTGGTCCTCCTGGCTGGGCTTTCAGTATGGTACAGTAAAGTGTGCTCTAAAATAAGCCAAGTGATCCAAATTGCTTTGAATTAAGTAAGCAATATATTCTTATTAGTCTATGCTAGATAAAGAACAAATCTGTTTGACATTTAAAATTACAGGATACCTATGTAAACTCATGGTTGCCTGCGAATTCTGATCATGAATAAGTTCAAAATTGTCATAGGTGATAAAACTTGTAGATGATTGTACAGCTGGGCTGTGTTATAATAACAGCTGACCTTAAAAAATAGCACTTTAAAAATAATATCTTCATCTACTCTCTATTTCCCCCCTCCGTCTAAGTATTTGTATATTCCAGAGGACGGTTTAAGCATTAGGAATGTGTTTTGAAGCCAATTTTGTCTTTATTTTCATACTGAAAAAAAAAAAAGTCTACCGCTTTTAAAGTGCATAACTTCAATCTATTATTTCTCCTCTTGCACAATAGGCATTCTTGATGAAGAGCTGCAAAACCTTCCAAAACTCTGGCCCCCAAATTAGTACCTGTGTCTGGGTAGCTCCGTCACTAACAATTTCAGTCACCCCACCATGCTTCTAGCCATACACTTCAACCTTTCGTGGTAACACGGAACATCAATTGAACAAACCTTTGCAGAGGGTGCATAAAATAGTCTGATGTGCCTTCCCACAGGACATTAGAGTCTGTGGTCATTTCTAAAAGTAGGAGAAAACTTGGTGCTCTTTGCTTCTTTCCTTTCCCCCAATCCCTTTTCTTTTTCCCCTTAATGATCAAGACAGTGATGTTTTTGCTAATATATGAATAACCTGACGTGGGATTAACTCCAGAGTCAGGGAAATGTCTTCAAGTGAGTGTTCAGTTGGAAGGTAGGTGTGCTGGCAAAGGCAGTGTGGCCCCAGTGGGGCACCCCATGCTTCAGCAGAGCCACACTGAAATGCAGACCGTGCAACAGCACCACACAGTTGTTCTCCTGGTGCTTTTTGAGCCTGTTTCTGAACATGAACCAAAACATCCAGCATTTTAAGAATTTTCTCTAATTCTACAACAGAAGTTCAGAAATTAATATGCTTTCACAGATGATCATACATATATTTCCCCACACCATTTAGGAATGATTAAAGAGTAGTGTTTAAAATTAATCCAGGACTCAAGTTAGAAGTCAACGAAATAAAAAAGGAGGTGGACATTTTAAAACTTGCATGTATTTCCTGAGTGTTCGTGAAGTAGTTACAGGAGCAGGAATAAAAGCACAAAGAGTGGTGATGAAGCATTACTTCTCCCTTTTTTCCCTTTAGTCTGCATAACATGAACAATCAGCTTTTACCTTATCTCACATGATTTGAATAAAATAATGGCCTTGTATACAACAAATGTATACCATACCAAACAAACAACCTCAACAGTCACCAGTACAGTGGATGCTTTGCTATCAAGTATCAGACACCTAATGCTTCTGTTTGTAAGAATTTCTTCATGGGACTGCCCAGGAACTAACTCAAAGAAGCCCAGAGAGCCCTAGCACATTTAAGATTCAGTCAGCAACTTTATTAAGGTCCTATCTACCCAATGTCCCAAAGCAGCCTGGTGACCTGCTGGTTATCAGAAATCTTTTAAAGAACAGAAGAAAAAAGTCTACACCATGAGACAGAGAAGCTAACGGAGGTAAGTGCTCATAAGGCCTTCAGTGGGAGTGAAATGCTCCATGTCACTCCACTTACAACAAGGAATAAGAGTCTGGAAATAAATCAGCAAGAAAAGCTTGTCCTTTGCCTATCTTTTTACTTATTTGCTCCTTCTCACTGAAATGAATGGTTTTTGAGTACCTAAGTTGGTCTGAAGGAAGAAGGTATTTATGATACATGGAATGTTTATAATCAAACAGAATTACTGAATACTTACATATATAAATCATAAATGCACTGTGACACACATGATTCCTTCACTTTTTCAGGCTTTATTCTATCATTCAGTAATTGTTTGCAATACCTGTTGTATGAACTACAACTTGTCCTACACTGCAAAAATGGCACTACATTACTTAATTTTGATCTGGTGTTTGTATCATGTTGTGATGGAAATCCTAGCTCATTTTGAAAGGATGTCTGCCTGGGAGCCATGGCTTTCCTGCTGTGGTATAGCACAACTGGTCCATTTTGATCCTCAATGATGCAAACTGCAACTTTCCAAGAAAAAAAAAACTGCTTACAAATGAGTTCAGTTTGAATTAGTCAAGCAGTAGAAAAATAAAACTCAAAGATGCACGTGTAAAATATCTGAAAAATTAGTATAGACTAAAATTAGGCAAACAGATTATTGGAGCTGTGTCTCTTCCAGGATATGCATGTATCTCCTGGCATATGTTGGTATCACTACAGATTAGCTGAAGTTGCTGAAGCACTTTGAAATGTCAACAGCCAGCTTCATAACTAAGACTTAGGTGGGAAACACAGGGTGGGGAAATCATTCAGACATTAAAGCTACTGTCTTCTCATTCCAGCAGCTCTCCCTGCTTGTGACCCATAGATCTTTAAAATGCCTTAAGTATCCTCAAATTTATTTAAAAAAAAAAAGTTGTCAGCTGGCCACAGACCACACATTCCAGAACTGAAGTAGAAAGGAATGTGAATGGGTGGGTGGGGGAGAGGAAGGAAATCAGATTTAGTATTGAAAACAAGACTAAACTGAGAAGCAGCTGATGTGCGCTCGAGCAGTTGCAGTGTGCAAGACTATTTTTGTTCGTAGTACCTCATGTTCAGAAAAATAAGTGGTGAATAGACTTACTCTTTTACTTTGAAGGTTTTATTTTAAGTTCATTTGTATAACATCATTTATGAGATACCAAAGACAAGAAGTAAATTCAGATAAGCTGTAGGTTGGCTCTCTACAGGTCAAAAAGATAGTTAATATTTCTTTATTCAGAATTAAATAATATCTCAGGAGATACTGATAGGTGAATTAATTTAGCTGAAGGCTAAGCAAGTATAGACTCACAAAGGCAATGTCAATCAAAAGATTATGAAATAAACCAGTCATTTTGAAGATGGAGACCAAAGTTTTGTGCTACTTGACAATATAAAACTATTGCAGGGATTTTTGCATTTGTTGTTAGATTAACAGGTGTGTCAGAAAAGTGAGAGTGTCCAACTGAGCTACGTTTAATATTATCTACCTTTATCTTGGGAGGATAGAGAGAAGAAAGAAGCCAGGAAGATTAAAGGGTTATTAGTTCTTTAGTCTGATAAGTATTTAGTCTAGAAATTTTTTCTCTAGAAATTCTGCAGATGACATGGGCATAAAAATACTTCTTGCTTTCTGCCACTGCTTAAAGTCTAAGTCAGCCTTTTCTCTGTTCCTGAAAGGATCTCAGTGGCAAGACCCCAACTGAGAGAAAGCCCAAGAGAAAAGATCTAGAAAGGTCTGCAAGAAGCAGCATAGACAAAGAAACGGAACCAGGAAATGGATAAAGTAGAAGCATATATTGCTACCAGGACTGTCATGGTATTTACTTGGATGAGAAAAGAAGGAATTGAGATTATCAGAAGAAACAGTGTGTTTTCTTTTGTGCCAAAGACCTTAAAAAGTTTGAAAATATTTTCTTCCTGACTTTTTTTTTAAGACTTCAGAGATTAAATTGCTACTTTTTGTTCAACATCTGTGTTGGTTCAGCTGGTTCTGGGCCCTCATATTGGAGTAAGATACATCCCTCTGTATTGGGAGTTATTGCACACTTCATTGTGAGAATAAAAACAGAACAGAGTGGGGCAGACATCCTGTGGTGCGAATACTTGGTTAAATGACTTTAAGGAGGGAAATGTAGAAGTGTTGTTTGGTAAAGTGAGGTGTCAGGGCAGCCCTCTGTCCCCAGAGGAGACAAGCTATGGTTGAGGCGGGGAATGCTGCTGCTAGTCAGAGTCAGCTCTTTCACGGACATCCTTCTCCCTACTACTCAGCTGGCCAAAGAGTTCTTCCGAGCAACCAGACTTTTGACCTGGTCAAGGAACAGCCATTAGTCTGATCAGCACTAGTTACATGAACTGGACTCTTATCTTGGTAACAGGAAAGATAACATAAGCCTCCTTCACCGACTAAAGGGGTCCCTGGAGGGAAGACAGTCACACCAATTTGTCCCTGGAAAGGCAGTTCTGGGGAAAGGCTGGTCCTAAGTAACTACTCTGCATCTGAGCTTTCTGTATCACCCTTGCTCACAATTGTTTGTACACTCCTCTGTAACAGTGATAGCATTATATTAGTACTCTTAAATGCTTCACATTTTGCCTCAGTAGATGGAAGCGGGGATCCTTGTTTGTTTTTGCTGGCCCTGCTTTCTTTAGAGGAAAAAAAACAAACCATCAACAAGGTTTGACTTTGGAGCCGGTTTACATGAACATGAATACATTCAGCATTTTAAGCTTCAGGATATGGCTTCTGCATTTCCCTTCCCTCAGATCTCCAACACAAATACTTCTGAAAAATGTTCCTAGAATAGCTAAAATTTCCCTAATTATGGAAAAAGTAAACAAAAAACACAACCTCCAAAACCTGAGGGCAGAAGGAGTTGTCTTATTTAACTCTTCATGGATGGTCACAAAGCTTTTCACACAGATGCTTTTTTTCCCTCCTGCAATGTCTACTGAACTTCCTCCCATCAGCAAAGAATCAAATACAGTGTTTAAGTAACCGTTATGACGCTAAAACCTATATGTAGCTTACATCCTGTGCAAAATAGAAAGTGGTGAATCAAACATCAGACATACAGGTCTCAGAGCATATACTGTCAGATTGTAGGTACAAAAGTACACTTTCCTGCTTCTATATATTTCTTATAATAAAATTTAGAATAAACATGTTCATATAAGATAATAGGAAGTTAGTAACATCAAGCCAAAACAATAGGAAGCAAAATGATACTGAGACAGCAGAGGAAATGTTTTACTCAAGAAAATATTTTGGTTTATTACTATTTCCTGTATGTTGTTCTGCTATTTTGGTTCTACTGTTTTCCTCAAACATTATTCACAAAGGTTATTCTACTGTTGCCTCATAAAAGTCTACTAAAAGGGAGAGTGTTGTAATTCATTTTCTCCTACTAATGGAATTAATCTAAAAATTATCAAATAATAGAAAAATAAAATGGGATACAGGAGAAAAACAAAGAAATAAACTCACAGTTTGAGTCTTGTAACTCTCTGTCAGCATAACACCAATAAGCCAAGCAATTCCTTCATCCTGGCTCTTTCCTCAAAAAAGCTCCCTTCCCTGCCCCCAAATCAAACTTCAGCCTAATGCACCTGAGATTAATTTCCTAAAATGAGGAATACCTTAACAGTTCTTCTCTATGGCACACAACTGTAGCAGGCTCATGCAATAATGTAGGAACAAAGTTAAATAAAGATGTCATTGTTAACAGCAGAGAAGCATTATGCTTTGCAGAGTATAGGTACATAATTATTTAAAACCTTATTTTTATTGCAAGGGTGCAGTATTATGGTTGTGTGATAGCTTACCATTACATATGTGGTTTTGTACTATATAACAGGAGCCTTGTGCATGCATGTTCCTTATTTATCTGCAGACTATATTTCTATTCTTTTCAAAAGTCATCTTGCCCTTCATTTAAATGACTTTAAAATGTTTCTACTTTCTATCATAGCAATAACATATTTAATCATAGAATTATACAGTCTAAAACTACCTCTAATTGACTGTAATACTAGATTTTAGTTAGCTTAAGAGAAAAGAAAGTTAAAACTACTTACCTGTGATACGTTTTGATAATTAGATGTTTCTAACTGAATCAATAAATGCAGGAAAGAAGCTAATGTAAACAAAGAAAGCCTAGGTAATACACTGTAAGATCTAATAAGAAAACAAAACAACAACAAAAAAAACCAACCCAACACACAGTAAAAGGAGTAGATATTATGCTTCAGTAGATAAAACTTCTGAATATCTAAATGTTTCCTAAGCAAAAGCCTTAAGGAGGCAACACAAGATAACTAAGAAATGCTATGACAGCTTTTTAATGAAAGGAGGATCAAACATCACATATCCAGCTATGTCTTCACTTTCTAACTTTCAAGTTTCATCATGTGGTCAATGAGTCCAGTAGGTCTTAACTCATTAGTATCATTAATGATTATTTGGTGTCTTCAGTCTTCCTATCACCTGCATCACTTTGTGCATGAGCCTTCTTGTAATTGAAACCAGTTAGCCTCCCATGTGGCCTGAAGGAATTCGAGACTGAGAGTTTTCAAAGCAGTCTAAGGGATTTAATTTCAATAACCGATATGAACCTAAATCACCCCAAGTGCTTTGAATAGTCTCAGCTCAAAATCCAAGCATGCTGAATCTCAGGTGAATCTGTTAATTATGTTGGTCTGTTTGCTTGAGAAAGGGCTATTTGGTTTATTGCAAATAAATACCTTCTCAAGCTTCTTCCCCTGGGATTCTTTTTCATTTTAATTTTGATACTGGGTCTTTGTGTGAATCAGATATTCAAAAGTTTCTAGAACATTAAACTTGAAATTAGTTTAGATCATAACTCTGATTTTCTACAATGGTTACTAAACATATATGGAATTACTTCTATATCATCCATTTGGTTTAGTTATCTACAATTCAAGCTAAAGACAAGGTTAAAAGATGGCATTGTAGGTTCAACTGTTATCTTAGCTGTGATCTTTTCTTCTGCACAAGAAATGTAAGCAAATGTCACTGTTTCCAAAGTGAATGTAGCTGCTGTGGAGATTACTGTTCAGTACACTGCCTATCTCTTCTGTAATCTGTACATTAAAGCAAAATCTAGAAAGTGTTACATAAAAATTTTCCAGTAGTGGCTGAAAGCGTATTAGATGTTGTTAAATGTCAGTTGGCAATATAATGTGCATTCTACTGCATGAGCGATCACCGGAGGCAATGCCTTTCACCATCAATCTAAAAATGGTTATGGTGATAAGATAAAGCTAATACTTACACGTGTAGGTCTGGAGACAGAGCTCCCTTTTATTTACATGTGGAAACAAATGATCTCAGAGTATGTGTATATTTCAGAAAAGCAAAGAGAGGAATCTCTCTTCCATTCCTTGCAGTGAGACTGGCTTTGTTCACATTAAGAAATGACCCTACAACACATGTCAAGTGAAAACACATTCGTTTTTAATTCAGTAAAAAAGGAGACACTTGTCTTTCAGAATGCAGATATTTTTTGCAGTATGTTCTGATTGCAGACAGAGACTGGGTTGGATTAGTTATCTAGGGTCTATGGAAAATGAAATGTCCTTTAAAGTGTGAGTTAAGTACCACAGAGGTTAGAAGAGCATGTAATCGTAATGACTCACAGCTATTGCTTGTGATAATTCCACAGTGCCATTAGAGGAGAAAAAAAAATGTTGACATGATTATGGCATATCTCAAGAGAAAATGCATATGTTCAGATTGCTGTTATTATTACCATTACTATCACCATAGGGCTGAGTAGGCATAACCATTTTGTGCTAATCATTGTACAAAACACACCAAAAAATCTTTACGCATATGTAACAGTCTTAAGCAGAAGAAAAGAGACAAGCAAAAAAGTTAAAGGCAACAAAGCAGAAAGACATAAACTACAAGGATGACAAGACAACTCAGCACTATAAGGTGGTTGTTTCAGGACACCAACAACATAATTATTTTCAAGTACCTGTTTTTTTTGAGACAAGCAGATGACTTGCCACCTACAGTACTTTATGGTAGAAATGGAAATGTGTAAGACTCGTGTGACCTCCTCTAAAACTTGCCAAAGTTTCTTTTCACCAGTGTTTAAGATTATCCTGAGGATAATCAAGGGAAAAAGATCCCATTTCATGAGAACAGATTAAAAGATTTAGATCTTTGTTTGTTTTGACTAAAAAAATGTGGGGGATAGTACTGCTGTCTATAAATATATGATGGGTAAATGCTAGAAAATAGGGGAGGGTTTTACAATATTAGACACTGTTAGCATGGGAATAAATAGTTGCAGTGTTGTTGGGCAGTCTGTAGCCATGAGTGAAGAAAAGTTCTGGAATAGCTTCCCAAAAGAAGGTTAATTGGAGCCTGAATTAATTATTTTTATGATTGTATTCAATCCATTTTATATAATACGACTTCTATAACAGTTTGGTTGCCTATATTTAATAATTCAAAGAAAGGTGCTGTCCCTTTACTATTTTTGTTGGCTGAAATTGGGTGAAATGAAGTCCCTGCTCCCTTCTTTATATATATGCAGTTTTATCATCGTATCAACAGTAGGAAAACTATACTGTAATTAGACATGAGCAGGCATCAGCCACTAAAATCTGTGGGGCTCCATAGGATGTAAATATCTGCTTACATGGATTAGTGTCATGCAGGATTACAGATTAGTCTCTGACGTGTTTAAAGGGGAAATAAAAGAGTTTACAAAGTATGCTGCATTTCCATGGAATTAGTGAGGTTAATGTTAGGCTTCCACAGACAGTAATTCGTCATTTTTCCTCGTGAATGAATGGGTTGTATATGATTAACGAAGCCTACAGATGACCTATGATGCATGTTATGTAACACAAGTCTGGTACATTCCCAGTGATTGGCAAAATCAATCATTTTACTTATGCTTCATTACTGCTGATGGTTTTATAGGTACCTTGAAAAAATTATGACATAGTAAGACACAACTTTTCAGCTTGATAGAATCATTTAATAATTTAAGAATAAATATTTAGCCATGCCCCACAAGCTGTAACTTTTATCCTTTAGTCCATTTATTTGTGTATTTTCTCTGCCACATAATTCCTATACCCCAGGGTTTACATTTTCTCCTAACTTTCCAGGAGCCTATAAGCCTTGAAAAAGAATGGTATTTCAGGAATCACACTGCATACCTTTAACATGAAAAAGTTTATTTTAAACAAACAAATTTTTTTTAAAATCCAGTTATGTAAGTTGATTTTTTATCTTTTTGTTCTGCTTAGACATGTTACTTTCTAATTGTATGAGTAACAGTCAGCATCTAATAAACAAAACAGAAGTGTAACAATGTAGTAGATGTTTCCTGACAAGTCTACAGCAGTACAGAAGTAATCCTGTATCTTCAAATCACCTGAAATATGGTTTTAAATAAAATTCATGAAACAAAATCCATAAAACTAATGACTGACATCAAGAAACTATTGTTTCTTTTTTAGAAATGAGAAATTATTCAGATCAAAATAAAATATTTGCATCCATGAGGTTATTGTATTTTATTCTTTTTTGTTTAAGTCTGAATTCTATTCACGCCCAGATAGAGATAATAAATTGCTGGTTTAGATGCTTCACTTACAGAGATGTCTTTCTTATGAGTGAAGGAGAAAAAGAAAGTAGCTACAGGGGAAAAAATAAGGAGGAAAATTTAAAAAGAATACATGGAGTAGAAGGGAATCTTTTGAAGAAAATACCAGATGATTCATTGGTGTTGTTCACTGGTTAATGTTCATTTCTGTGTTGGAGGCTGGCCCCCTACATCACTCACTGACTTAAATGGTTTCGTTACTTTGACTTTTATGACACTGCGGCGTTCAAAAGGCATGTCTAGATGCTGAACTCTCAACTCCACATAATCACAATGACCCAAACAGCATCAGAGTTGACAGCTTATCCCCCATGTCTCAGCTGTTACAAGGCCTCTGTGAGTGGATTTTCGAGTTGACAAACCTAGCTGTCTTTTACAATTACTTATTTTTCCTTATTTTGCTGTTGTTTCATGTCTGAAATTTTTCCATGTGTATCTCTACCAGACCGATTTAACTAATAAAAGAAAACAAAAGTGTTTTAGCTATCTGGGATGTCCACAAAAATATAATAAGTTTTTGTTTAGTACTGTTTCCCCTTCTTAACCTCAGCTTATTAGATATTTTTGAGGTGGTTTGGGTCAGTTCTGTTGCAGATTATGACCGAGAAGATTCATTAAGTCCAGAAGCTGACCTTTAAACTAAACATTGAATAACGTATCTTTGGGATACCTCTCTGCAGGTGCTCTCTGTCGACAAAGGTATTTTATTTCCTTGCAAAATTTGTTAACCACATTTTTATTTGGATGTACACTTTTCTGATTGAAATTCAGAAGAGAGAAGTTTGAGAGAGAGAGAGGGCATGGTTCAGCCTGAGTAATAGGTTGCAAATAAACTGAACACAAAGAGGAAGCTTCCTCCCTCTGAATTTTGGATTTAAAAAATAGAGTGTATGATTGGTGGAATTATTGACTAAGAGCAATAAGCCACAAAGAATGGCTGAAAAAAAACCCACACAAAATCTTGCTGTTTAAGTTTATGATGTTACCTCTGTGTTTTTGTAGAGGATGTCAACTTTTCTTCTATACTTTTCTCATGGATCTCTTTAGCCAAGCCCTATGACCTGACTGATGTGTCAGTGGTGTCTGGTACAATGCAGTATCAGAGACAGCATCTCCTCACGAATTCTCCAGCTGAATGTAATTCAGTGGAACATAGTTGGATGTAATGGAGAGAAAGAAAAATAAGAAAAAAAGAGTTAAATAATGTAGGAAAAACTACTTAAAAGATTTCTGAAATTATATTAGAACAATATTCTCGAAGAACATGTGGCATAATGGGTAGTTAATGGTTTCTTATGCCTATCTGACCTAAACAGTTTATTTGTTTAATGCTGTGTTTTCCTGGCATTTTTTAAAAAACTCAGTGAGAAGCTTCCGTGAAGTCTCACCATTAGCAAGTGAGAGGTTGGAAAGGTGTAAATAGCAAACAGGCTTCCAGAGGCTACCTGTGTCTCCTAATCTCTGATAAACAGCCTGCAACCAGCTCCTGGAAATACGTCCAGCAGTGTTTGCAGTAATGCCTGTGCAAAACATGTAACAACAGAGATAAGAAATTTTAGGGCTTACACCAGTCTGTTGAGCAAACAAATGTGGGTCCTCAAGAAAAAAAAATGGTTACAGCACCTGACAGAGTGAATAATTTAACAATTAGTCTTATAGTTTTACAATTTATCCACAATCCTTTTCATGTTACTATGGAAGTGGCAGCTGGAAAATGAACTTAAGAGTTACTTGCTAGCAGGGAGCCAGAAGACAACACAGAGCATGAAAGCAAAGCTTTCCTTGAACACACCACAGCCTTGGTACCTGGAGGATCCTATTAGATACAGCTGAGTTTTCCCTATGTACACAGATCCTGGATATCTTTTATTTTTGGAATCTCTGCCGATTTTTAACAGAAAAATAATTCTCCATAGATCAAAAATACCGTTAAATACAATAAAACACATTCTAAGTAAATGGCAACTGAATGATACCACCACCACTGATTTGTAAAATATCAGGACTCTTACAATCCCATATAAAGTGATGCTCTAAACAGCTACATATCACAAAGGGCAAAATGGTCATTTTGCATTTACTGAGGAAACTGGCTTCCAAGTGGCAGAGGATGTGGATGTCCTTCAGTACATGAAAATAGACCTAAGGAGGGTATCTCCTATAGGAGAATGCCGAGATAGCCTTACAGCAAATAATTTTACTGAAACAGTGGCAAGTTGTGGTTTAACTGTGGTGTCATTGTACGTACTTTTTTTGAGAGAGCTTGGTGTCTGGTGTCCTGTGAACATCTGAGAGTCTCTATTCTCATTTCACACTAGTGCCTTGTCCTGATCTGAACACAGTCAGGTTTGAAATTGTGGACTCTTAAAGTGATGAGATCAAACTGTGTTGGGTACTAAGATCATAAGACAAAATGGTGAAACACGTGTTAAAATATCATAATCTTAGACTACTTTTATCATTTTGTATCAACTCATAATCACGAGTTCGATTATTCGTTATTACCTTAAGTCGCAATAGATTGAGTGAATCAAGAACATAAGGTCTGATATTGAGCTGTGAGAAACAGTCTTCTGCCTATTATAATCTTCAATACTGTTGAAAATATAAACAAGATACATAGTTTTTACCACGAATCAACACAGATTAGACTTCTTTTCCTGAGATAAAATGTAATAAATCTCAGAGGATACCTACTCTGCTAGTTCTGGAAGGCTTGCATGGTGATATATAAAACTTGCTTTTACTTTTTAAACATTTCCCTTTTCATTTTTATGGGAACTACAAAACAGCTATAGTAATGCAAAAATGCCGCTTTCTCAGAGATAGGAAGAACTGAGAAAAAGTAAATTGTCAGGCAAGATGCTGTCTCTAGCACTTACCTCTCACTGGGGAACCTTACAGTTCCTTTTTTCACCTAATGATAAGTTACAAGGCTAATCTGGTTGTTAGGACAGAAACGCAGCTTTCTGCTTGGGTATCCAAGATGCCATCATTTCCCTAATGAGACTTTAGTTGATGTCTCTTTCTCTCAGATTTTTTTTCTTTTGAAATCAATGTCACAGCAGCAAAAGGTAACGTAATGCACTCATAGGAAATTAGACTATTTTATGAATCGTTAAATGAGAATGGCAGAGACAGAGGTTTATTAACTGTGACAGCAAATGCCTTTGACAGTAAATATTTATGACCATACTGAGTTGCAACAAGCTGAAGGAAAAATGATTCAAGTAACCTGTCCATTTGTTGTCGGCAGAGATACCAGCCTCACTCAGTCTCCATGTCTTTCCTGAACACACACATAGAGATAAATAACCTGGTAGCACAAGCATGTTAGAGGTGTCACAGGTCACAAGAGTGGCTGGACAAAGTCAAAGTCATGGCTTAGTTTCACATGCATATTGATATGCAGAATCAGAGCAGAGCTAAGGAAAAAACCTTTCACCCTCCTACAGTTTTCTCCAGGCACTCGTGAAGGCACTATTAAGGTTTATTGCATGAACGTTTCATTTCTGAATGCTCATTTGACAGTGCATTGTAAATTAAGAGCACAGAACCACTTTCAAAGAGTGATGTATTTGAGCTTTAATGAACAGATTTGAAATATATATTTAGAAATTGTCTTTATTATTGTTTTATCCATTTTTGCTCGGGAGAAAAACCTTCATTGTGGATGCAATGTAAGTACAATCAAACTGCTTTTTATTGTCAGATCAATCTAAAAAACATGTTGTTAAAGGATACCATAGGTTTTATATGACACAAATAGAAACTTGTGAAAGTCAAGCATGGATAAAAATTGCTATAGAATTCGCAAGTCTATATAACAAGACAATTTTTAATAATACAAAAATTTAATTTTATTTTATTCTTGCACCCTCATCCACTAACTAAAATCGAAACAACAACAACAACAAAAAAGCTGAAACTTATGTGCATTGTTCTCAATGGGACTTTGCTGCACTTACTATTTGATTTTAGTTATTCTGGAGCCAGAAGTGGTTATTTAATTATTTTTCCGCAACTTGTGACAACCTCTTTAATAGCCATGTCTTTGAGAAAGCCAGATGGGTAATTTGAATCAGAACAATGATAAAGAGTACAAAATGAATAGTGAAATTGATACAGATGCAAAGAAAAGTATATTTTTGCATGTGAAGCAGTAATACAGGAGGTTTTGTAGCAGATCCAGTGCCTATCAAAATGTGCCACAAAAAAAGTGATCACATTGCCTGTTTTCAACACACAGAAAATATGTTAATGTATAAGTCACTGTATATGGAATCTTGTTACCAGATGTCAGAGAGAAGGAGGTGGCAAAACATGAGGTTTAATCTCCTTCTTTAGCTTTGCTTTATGTGGGATTCAACAATAAAGACAAATCTTTCTAAAACACCTGGAAAGGTTAGATCGCTGTGCCTTTACATCTGAAACTTCAAAACAGCTCCTTAAATAATATTTTTCTCTATTGCCTTTTAAGACATGTGAGTCTTAACTAGCCTTCTGATTAAACATCAGAACAGATGATACACAAAGCAATTTGTTTAGCTCACCCTGACTGCAAACTGAGAAGAGGATAAGACTGTAGGATTCAAAAACTTCTAGCTAATATAACATTTTGAAAGCCAAAGACTGATCCTAGGTATGCAGAATTGTAATGAACTTTTCTGCCAGACAGTAACAAAAATTTTGGACACATTTTCAATGCCTTGTAAGTTAAACCATCCAAACTACCCTTAGTTAGCTAAATTATACTGCCCAAGTGATAGCAGCACTTTTGGAACTCAGGCAGTAGGACTACAGGCTGTTTGGTGTTTATAACATACAAATACCAGAACACAGCCCAGAAGTTCAGACAATTAATAACTATGAGATTAAGCAGCATGGATGTTCACGTAAGTATCTTGAATTTACCAGTATCTTTTGTAAGCAGTGGACCTAGTGAAGCCCATCTTCTTTAGGACTTTCTGCCCTTCAGTCCTATGTTTCTTGACCTTCCCAATAAGTCCAGTTTGCTTTTCTGTTTCTGCTATGGCATCACCTTCTGCAATATCCACCCTCTCTCTGGAATTACCCTGGCTCTCAGCACCTTTT
The DNA here is from genome assembly GCA_013399365.1 of Pampusana beccarii. Lineage (NCBI taxonomy): Eukaryota > Metazoa > Chordata > Aves > Columbiformes > Columbidae > Pampusana > Pampusana beccarii. The sequence continues at coordinate 494,873 of VWYH01006503.1, read as the reverse complement.
TTTGCCTCACTAGTATGTGCCAGGCAGAATAGAATAGGGTTGAGCCCGGCACCATATGCTTTTAGTTTGTGGAGGTACTAAACCAAGTGTCCTTCCAATGCAGTGTCTATCCAGTTTTCACAAAATTTACACGAACTTCACGTGTCTTAAAATTTTATCTTTACCTTGAATGTGTTTGAAATCAGCCAACACATTGCAAAGTTGTTCAGGGACACAGACAAGATGAACACATAAGGCATAATTTCATCCAGAAACAAAACTAAAAAAGAAATAAAGAGAACATCCAGAGTTCTCCTCCCAACACCCCATCAAAAGTTCTATTTTTACTTTTTCCCCAGGAAGTATTGTCTTGTTTTAACTATTTTCCTTTTTTTTTTTTTAACGTGCAAAACTGCAATCTCTTCATACATTCTATTATTACTGTTGTACCACATTGTTTATTATGCTACAAAGTAAGGGAAGAGATTTCAGAATGTACATTAAGATGTCATAGCCAGGCTGGGGTGAGTTGGACACAGTCAAAAAACAGGAATCTTCTTTGCAGATTCATTGTTCCATCTATCATTAGGTCAGGGCTTCATTCTGGACATGAAGGAAAGAAGGAACACTAAGGCCATAAGCATCTCTAAATTGAGAGAGCTCAACTCATTGGAATCAGGGTGATAAACAAGCATATATGATTTGGAAGTGGTGTCAGTGAAATGAATAAGAGGTTCAATGAGACTAATAAATATTTCACATTGTCATTTATTATGACGGAAGTTGATGAGGCTGGTGCTAGTTTTCAGTCTATATTATGATCAATTAGGTAGACAAACTACTAGTGCAGTAATGTTACCACATTCTCAGTAAATGGTAATTTTTCAGGATTGTCTCCTAAACTTTTGGCTTAGAAAAAATTCCACTAACTGCAATTGCAGTGAAAAGGAAGAATGGAATAAAGCACCAAGATATTTAAGTTTCCCCTCTCCTACTAATTGAGAGTGTTTAAATCTTCCCATTCATGAAATCCAGCATGTTCTTGTTTCTTCTAAATCTGTGAAAACCCTTCTCTAAGATGTCTGCACAGTTTGAAGAGAAAGAGCAAGAGCAGGAAAGAAGCAGATAGGTTTGCTGGAAATCCTAGAAGGAAGAAAGATGTTAATAATGTATAGACTTTTTAGTTCCTCGGTGGTTTTGATCTCTGAATACAGGTTTCTCCAGAGTCTTCTTGTGTGGTGGGTACTTCAGGTAACCTTAACATTATAGTTCCATCCACCTAGATTGCCAGTCAGCTATGGTAGGTGTGAGGAGCTGAGAAGAAGGCTTTTCCAAGTGAGTGAACTGCGAACCTTCCTGTGTCCACAGGCATCAGATGACACAGAATCATGATGGTTAGACGTTTTCCCCTGCTTTGTTCTCTTGTCTAAAGATACAACACTTTTCTCTATATATATATGTAGATTATTCCCATGTAGAGGAGGTCAGAACTATTCTTCTGTCAGTTGCTATATTAACTATATGCAAGATTTTTTGTTAAATTGTAATTAAATGGAATAAAAGTTTTGGAAGTGCTTATTTCTGCAAAAAAAAATGTTGGATGTCCCCTCTGATAGAATGGCAGCATTTAATCCCTCTACATACTGAGCAGAAGTTACTGTTTAATCATGTACTAAGCCAGTAAATACTGTTAAATTCCCTTACATTTACTATTTTATATACGCTTGATTGAAATGTCCCATGTTCTAAAATAGAAATCATTAGTGAACCTGTTAGCTCTTCTGACCTTAATAATGTGTAACCAGAATTAATTATCACATTGAAGCATTTGCTGTAACTTGTCATTTAGTGATTATTGCAGAGCAAGAATGCAGAATCTCAGTGAATTAATCAGTGACCTATATTTTCTGGTGCTTCTGCTTAAATTTAGCCTTGGTCAGAATGACGGAAGATCTGTCCAATTGCATTCTTGTTAAATGTTCTCAACTGAATAAGTCTGGTTACTGTCATTCAGTGAATAAAGGAGTGCTTTCTTCACAATACTGTCACACATGGATTGGTATATTGATGGGATCTTTTAATTCATTCGGCTATGTCCGTGCCAGAGTCTCCCCAAACCCTGTGTAGGAAGCAGGACCGTGCTGTTCCTAAAGCAATGAGAGCTTTGCCACTGAGTATGCTGGGAATGAGTCCGAAATATAAATTATTAATCTACTTTTACTTCAGAGTGCTCAGCAATGCAAAAAATGTTTCTCTGGGAGCAAACACGTTTGAATATTGTGATAGACACCAGTAATTCAGCAGTTTAGAATCAATGTGCTGCAGCAATTTACTTCTACCATAATGTATGCCCAGGAGGATGGAAAAAGTGATAACCTCATGGTAAATGACAGTTTCTAACAACAAAGAAAAAGGTTATGGTTATTTTGAGAGAGAACTTTTTCCTCATCCATATTTAAAGCAGAAACAACAAGCAAGCAATTTTTAAATAAAAAACACTGCACTAGTATGGTATTAATGCCATACAGTTTTATCTCCCCCTCAGCAGAAAAATATAAGGACCGTTGTCAATAATCAGGTACATTTTGAACACTGAAGTACAACATTTAAGACAAAATAAACATTTATTTGGATCCAGATTGTGTGGGAAAAGGAGAAACCATGTGGCAAAAATAAAACAGGTTGAGGCAGGCTATGGAAAGTGGAAACAATGTAGCTAGAAAAGCAAATCTAAGAGATAAAACGAATGTATACTGCTAGCTGTTTTACCAGTAACGCTGCAGAGTTACAGAAAAAGAGAGGGTAAACAGATAGAACAGATTTGCATACTGATATCATTTTGTTTGTTTGTTTTAAATATAGAGCCTAGCTGCAAGAAACAATAATAAAATGGACAGGTTGAGGTTTAAATGGAGAAGCTGAAATTAAAGATTAGAGGTGCAAGAAAAGTGATTTTCTGCACCTTTCATTTATCTACCTTGAAGCTAGAAAATACATTAGATGGGTCCCATCTGACAAGGTGAGACAAGACCATTTTTTCCAATAGGCTTGCTAACCAAATGAACATGTTTTTAAACTAGCTTGGGGTTTGTTTGTTTGTTGGGGGGGATAAAGGGTGGTGTGTTTAGTTGGTTGGTCATTTTGGGTTTTGTTGTCGTTTTTTGGTCAGGGGTGATTTAAGTCTGAAGAGAAATGGATAAACAGGGGACAAGAAAGGGTGACCAGGAGGACCACTTGGTGGGGGAGGCTGTCATACATCCTGAGAAAGAATCATGAGTGAGAACAATTTTCAAGTGCCAGTACACACATGCCTACAGTGTGGGAAGCAAGCAGGAGTTAGAAATCTGTGCACAGCCACATAGCTCAGCATTTCTGGAATCGAAGGGGTACAGCACAGCAGTGGAAAGACACGTGCTTTTAGGTAGGACCTGAAGTTAGGTTAGTTTACAATTTGGTCAGGGAACTGGTAGACAAGATCTCTTGGGTTGCTGCCCTGAAAAGCAAAGGGCTCAGGAGATCTGGTTGAGCCTTAAAGACAATGCCTTATGGCATGTGTCCTGATGGGCTGGAAGCTGAGGACACCTGGCAGGAGAGACAAGGAACTCCTGACTGGGCTCCAACAAAAAAGGAATCATACAGCAGGTAAAGGTGGGGACAGGCTACCCAGGAGGAGCATGCAAGGCCAGAACCAGGCATGCCAAACATCAACTGGGGACAAAATTGGTGAGGAACATGGAGGGCAGCAAGGGAGACTCCTACAGGGTAACTAGAACAAGAAGGCGGCTAAGGAAAATGAGACTGCTCTGTCCTAGTGACCAAGGATACAGAAAAGGCTAAATTGTCCAGTATGTTCTTTGTCTCAGTCTGTACTGACAAGGTTTTCTCTCAGACCTTCCAGCTCTGACTGGCTTGTAACAGAGTCCAGAGGATAAGTTCCTACCCATAGTAAACAAAAGTTGAGTTGTAGGCCCGTTAAGGAAACTGAACATACCACAAGTCCATGGGACTGGGTAGGATGCATCCAAGATACTGAGGGAGCTGCTGCTGTCGTCTCAGAGTGACTTTCTGTCATCTTTGACAGGTTGTGGCAGTCAGGGACATCCTTAGTGACTGGGTAAAGAAAGGTGTCACTCACATTAAGAAGGGCAAGAAGGAGAATCCAGGAAACTACAGGTTTGCTGTCCTGTTACTTGTTCGTTGTTGTTGAGTTTAAAGTTTAATCAAACTAGTTTTGCTTTTTAGGAGTTAAAATTAAATCAGTGTTTTCTTTAATAGAATACAGGTGAAAAAAAAAAAGCACAACCTGTCACCAGATGAATCCTGCCTTCAGAGTCTTGTTAGAAACATTTCATTGTTTTGCACATTAATGCAGAATTCACAAATATTTCCTATATTCATATACACCAGCCCAATACTTGTGCATCTTGCACGCTGAAACACATACTATTTATAATTAGACGAAGAGTCATCCTTTGACTACAGATACTGCAACAAACTTATAAAATGAAACAGGGTGGAGAAAAAAGAAGCTTGTCTCCTCAGAGCATACAGCTTACATAATACAGATTTTTACTTTTTTTTTTTCCAGCAAGTCTTTTTCCTATTTCACTACATACTTATCTGCTTTGTTGAAACAGCTGTATCTTCCCAGCACATTATGAGTGAAGATCACAAATAATATTTGTATGGCAATTTTTAACTACTGTACAAACAGAAATAACCACTCCTTTAATTGTCTTTTTCTTTCTATACACACAGTACATTCTTTATTCTTAAAATAAGTGATGACACAATGAAAGCCCACCAAAGTGAAAGTGTACATCTTCTAAAATTAACTATGCAAAGACTCTTACTTGCACTGATTTATCTTGCAGTTAAAAATATAAAAAGCCTTTCTTGCTTTATAATAAAAAGCTTATTTGCATATTTGAAAAAATTATGGCACCATCTACCATCTACTGGAGTACCTGGAACACAAGAGCAGCTGAGATGGATCAGAGCAAAGACTCACCTAACACGTGTTCTTGTCTTTAGTAGTGACCACTACAGATGCTTAGGAAATGATGCAACTGTAGAGTGATTATTCTTGTAGTATGTACTCACAACTTTCACGTATTTATGGTTTAGAGACTTCTTGAGTTTGAGGTTGCATCAGCATAATTCTCCTTAATAGCTTTGGTGGGTCTTCTTTCATCACTGTATTAATTACCTTATGAATCCATTAACAATTTTGCATTTACTAAGTGGGGTGCCAATGAGTTCCAAATGACATGTTGTGAGAAACAGTTCCCTTTGTCTGTTTTGGTTCTGCTGCCAGACAACTTTATTAGGCCTCCCTGATTGTCAGGATTTATTACTACTCCTTCGTTGTTTTCTTCTCCAGGCAGTTCTATGGCCACTGCAATCTGGTAGCTCCTCAAACATATTCCCCTGTGGTCAGAAGTTCCTCAAGCTTATGCACCAACACAAAAATATTAATTCAGTTCTTTTGCTTTTACACTTTTTGGTGAGGTTTTTGGGGTTTTTTTGTTTATTTTTCTCCCCCTTCTTGAGATGTCTTTACATTCATTAATCCCTGCCATCCTTCCCATGTCTCCAGCAGGTGTGATACTTTGTCATTCTAGCTGCCTGGTCACCACCCCCAGCTGCATTACGTAGTGCTGTTACTATACTTCTACATTGTCATGGAACTTTAGACCAGGGGAATGGTGCATAACCGATGCACAAAGTTTAGAGACATGCCAATTTTGTTACTTCATATGCTATGTCTACATCACTGACATTATCCATTGCTATTACAGTCATACACGATCAAATTCCAGTGCTTACAGTATATCACACAGATGACAGAAGCCTACTAATCAAAATAACATATCTGTTCTAAGGATGAAAATCCACTGTAAATCTATTTGCACATTTCTTATTAACATCAGGAAATTATGCATGGGAGCAATTATTTTATACCCTTTGATATAGAAACAGAGTTAATTGTTTTCTTGAAGTAATTTAAAGCTTCTCTCTACTACTAAAGTAATACACGGTCCCACTTGATAGAGCAGGACAGTGGTTAGCTCTTCGCAGCCTCTGATGTAGAAGGAAATATTTTATACGGGTTGAAAGGGACTAGACAAGTTAATGTAAGGGAAAAGAGGGAAAAAAAAACCCAAATAGCTAGAAATCATGTTTGATTCAGAAAGGCCCTGAATTGCAAGTGGCTGGAGGCTCTCAGAGGGAAGTATGCTATATGGTTGCCCTGTCTGACATTATTTTCTGCATATCTGCTTTCTCTAGGCAATGTGAGACAGATATGGAACTTTGATCTGACCTAATGCAGCTGTTCTCATGTTCCTGTACTTAGTGATAACCTGCATAACCTGTCTAAAATGCATACAGTTGTATGAAATATGACAGCAAATCCTACTAGCAGGTATAACCTGAAGTGTATTGTTGTGGAACTCTAAGTGATAGTTATATTTGTTCGAGTTTGCAAAAATATATTATTTACTTACAGATGTCTGATCATTTTTGCATCTTTCCGTCTCAGGCTTAATTCCATAGACTTCCTTTGTCCTCTGACTTCTTCCAGGAACATGATGCTTCCACAGTTGTAGAAAAAGAATTTGCTGTTGGGCTAATGCCATATGGGGCTTGGAAAGTCCCAATTCTTAAACATCTGCTCTTTTAAAGTAAAATTGGACACATTTTCAGCTTAATGAGTGTGATACATTTGTAAAATTGGCTCAATGTGGAGAGTGTATCCTACAGACAGGTGCTGAAACGCATAATATTTTAGATTTCAAATCCTCATCAGAATACAGGGAAAATATCTTAATAAGATGGAAAGATACCCATGAGAGAAGATGAAGCAATTAAAACTTTCTACCTTACTCCTCATGTATAACTAGGTATATCAAAGTATTAGAGAATTATAAATCAAATCTCATGAATCCTAATGAATACAACTATATCTTTTCTACAGATGAATGGGCAGAGGACTTGCACTGTGAGTAGGATGCATGTTAAAATTCCCAGCTGTTGCTTCTGTATTTCAGAGACTATAAAAGCTTATAAAAACCTAAGTCTGTTTTAGCTTCAGCGTGCATGTGTATTTACTTCCTAACTGAAGGGTTATGTGACAGTTCAGTACTCATTTTGTGGAAGTTTAGCAGGAGGAAGTATTCAAAAATAATTGTCACAGAGGAAAGTAACTTACTACAGTTTAATTAAGTTTGTTCTTCAGTTTATTCCCAAATAAAGGGATTGGATTCTAGAAGGGGTGTTCAGTATCTGTTAATATTATCTATGATATGTCACCTGTGTATACATCTGTTTATTTGTGTACATGTTCATTCAGTTGATTCAGCACTTCTTTAGACAAACATATGGTTCATCATGCGTACACACAGTCCTGTGTTTGGCTTAATGAATTCACAGAGGTTTGATTCTCTCTTTGAGCAAATAGCTTGCGATGTTTCTAAGGAATGGCACATCTGCACTTGAGATTTGGAAATCACATAACGGGATGAAATTTTTCACCAGGAGTGCAGGTGAGGGACTTGGTCCAACACCTGATGAAAGTGTTAGCCATCGAAATGTATCTTTGTAAGCTTCCTGTCCTGGCTCTTTTTTTACAAGTTCACTTGACATTTCTGTTACCTGGTGAAGAAATGTTCAGTCTTTCCTGAATACTTTAAGCAATTGCTGTGCAAACATACTACTCTTTGTAGCCACTTGTCAGAGGCACACAGGTGCCAGCTACAAAATAACTTCAATTTGGCTGTCAAGAATCCACTCCAGAGCACTGCAATATATTTAAACAAAGCAGTTTTAAAACATATAGAGAACAAAACATATCTCTGTTAAGTGCCCCATACACACATTTTGTATTATTTTTATATGTAGGAAGAGATTTATCGATTGCACTGGAAAATGTTATTCCAAATAAACACTAAAAAAAATGTCCTGTTCCATAAATGCTTCTCTTGATATTTTAGACACGTATAAGGAAATTCCGGAGTACAAATCTTTTTCATGTTATGCTGCACAAAATTTTAGTGTTCTCTTAGTGTTATGCTTCCTGGTTTCTGACTGATCCACAGAAAACAGAACTGTCATATATTTCTTAGAGACGTTAATATCTATGGATGTCAGGGCATTAGCTACTACCAAACAACAGAATAAGAAAGTGTCTGCATCTTCAGAAGTCTTCAAAGAAATAACATCAACTTCCTGTTGAATTAATATTATACAATGGGTTTTAAAAGGAGACAATTATAGATTCATTTAATAAATTGTCTTTTCATAGGACTCTGAAGAGTTCCATCATTGCTTATAAAATATATAATCCTGGTGACAGGCTTTTGTCCTGAAAACATATCAAAGTGATGCTCAAAAAACTTAAATTTCAGAAGCTGCAGTAAAAATGGTATGGATTCAGAGATTATTCACATTCCGAATTTTATTCACAATAGGCACGTAAACTAAATTTTAAAAGAAACGTACCTTAGTGATTAGGGTATTTATCTTGAGCTATAGAGTCCATTTGATCTGGTCTAAGCAATCAAGGAGAAATTCTCCCTGGACATTATATTGTAGGCCTATTCCCCTTGGTGTCCAGAAGCCAGGAGATCTATTTGAGTTCAGTTCGAGGAAGTTGCTGGAAAATGTATCATTCTTTTCTTTTGTGAAGGAAAAATAAACAAGGGCCTCTGTAGTCATGTGTAACCTCTACAATCCCAGAGTACTTTCTGCCCCGGATGCTGGCTTGTCTCCTGCTTTTGTGTGATGATACCCCCAGCATGTGCTTTATTCTCCGCACACCCTGCCTTCCCTGCACAGGCAAGGAAAGGACCTGAGGTGCAGTTTTAAGTCCCTGTTAACAGACAGTCAAGACAAAGACAGCAGCACATCTGTTCTGCAGGTTATATGCAGCCTACACACATGATAATGCTCACATACATAGCCTAGCATGTTTCATAGAGTTTGGTCCTTTGTGGTCTATAACCAGAATATCATAGAATGGTCACCTAGTCCAACCCCCTGCCATGAGCAGGGACACCAATCAGTTCAGGTTGCTCAGAGCCCCATCCAGCCCGGCATTTAATGTCTCCAGGGATGGTACATCTACCCCCTCTCTGGGCAGTCTGCCAGTGTTTCACCACCCTCGTAAAAATTTCCTTGTGCCTACTCTGAATCTACCCTCTCTTGGTTTAAAACCATCACCCCTCACCCTATCACTACAGGCCCTACTAATAAGTCTGTCCCCATCCTTCTTATAAACCCCCTTTAAGTACTGAAAGACTACAATAAGGTCTCCCTGGAGCCTTCTCCAGGCTGAACAACCCCAACTATCTACAAGGTTGCCCTAAGAATCTAGGAAGACAGATCTAATGGAAAGTTTTACTCCTCTGTCTCCCTGCGATTCAGCACTTTAAAGCTCAGGCTTTAGCCTTCTCTGAGGAAGAAAAGCCAGAAGAGGAGCTACTCTGGGCTGAAGGATAACTGCTCCCAGGGAGGAAGGAAGGATGGCTCCAAGTGCAAAAGGCAGGTTGGAACATTTATTTTATATTTACTTCTGTAGTCTAAATAAACATGAACATAAACAGAGAAAATAACAACAAGAGGAAGTAAAACCAGAGTGAAACACTCTTACAAACTTTTCTTCCCCTGGGGAGGCACTGAGTGTACAAACAACGTAAGACAGATGTGGGGATGCTGGATTTCTAAAGGACCTTCTAAAGTTATGATCCCAAGCATTGTATAGGAAACCATATAGAAAATAACAGGGGATAAACAGTTTCCTGCCTGCATTTCACTGCCAATTTTGTACTGGATGGTTATACACAGATGCTGCAAGAATTCAGCCCTGAAACTGGTTGTCTGCCAGCTGCAACAACTGAAGAATTAGATCAGCTTCTGTACAGGGCCATAAAATGAACAATGACTGTTGTAATACCATATCTTACAGATTCTTCCATGTGTTCATTTTTTTTGAATGATGAATGTAAATATTAAAATGTCACGATATTTTTAAACTTGGCTTTAGTATACTGAAGAGGCTCTGTGGGAAAATCACTTGTCCCTGGTTGTGTAACAATCACTTTTCACCAGTCAAAACTCTGGCTGCAGTCTGTTTCTAATTAATCAGTAAGACAGACAGGGTGAGTCTTGTACTGAGACAATGCCATTATAGTGGACTCACTGTAAAGCACACCAGACAAAAATATGTTTAGTGCACTAAAAGCAGCATTCTAATTATCAGCTTAATGCCTGAGTATTAAATTATTTTGAGAAGAGAAAAAAAAAAAAAAAAAAAAAAAAAAAAAAAAAAAAAAAAAAAAAAAAAAAAATAAAAAAAAAAAAAAAAAAAAAAAAAAAAAAAAAAAAAAAAAAAAAAAAAAAAAAAAAAAAAAAAAAAAAAGAACCTTAAAGCATAGCAAATAGCCTGTATATAGCAAAACCACATATTGTAAAATAGTAATGCCTAGGGCAAACTCGAATATTTAGAATTTTACCATAAAATTATCTAATTCTTCCAGAAGCCCTGCAGACTACAGGAAATTCAAAAATGTTGAATATCTAGCTCCTTCTTCAAACCTTGGACTTCGACTATTCACCTTCAATAATTTTTAGAGCTGATAGAGCCAAAACAGTTTTTATAGCTCACAAAGTTAAAGATGTGATACTCCAAAAGATAATGAAAATAGAGAAATTTAAGAAAACATAGTTTGTGAAAGTCACTTGTACTTTTTCCACCAGCAGCAGTGTTTAGTTGCTGAATAGAACTCCCTCTTGCAAACTGTACTAATGCAGATGGTTCAGCTAAAGTAAGGGGAAGAGTGCATCTACCAGCTATTTGCAGGGGCAGATCAGAGAGAAAAATTATTTACTTTAGAAAATGGGAGTAATGGAAAGTCTGTCCATGTTCACTTTTATTTTGCTCTTGTTCCTTTTATTCCTGATGTGAAGAGCATTGTAGTGAGTGATGCGTGTCATTGCTCTTTGGGATGCTGGAAACAGAATAGGAATTGCTCCAGCAACAGAGCTTAGAAATGATAGTCAGTGAGTATGTTTGTGAGAGAGGAGTTATGTCTGTTTATCATTGTCTTCTTTTGAAGAAGACCAGCACTGTCCTATAATCTCTTAGAATTAAACTCTTTTCAAGCTCTTTCCAAAAAAGTATTTCTGATTTCATTGCAAATATGCATAGAAGTCAAGGATACTGTTTCTGTACTTAAAACAAAATAACGGTCTGTTATTTCTAGATGGATAAAGTAGGGAAATAACCCATAGGGTCGTTTAACTTCTGTTTATGCTATAGCACAACAGTGCCAGACAAAGCGATACTCTGTGTGCATGAATTTAGCTGAAGGGTTGATGTTATGTTGCAGATTAAAATCACAGATGAAGGAAAGACCTACAAGTTGCTTTGTGTACAAGCAACAGTTAGAGATTTCAGCTGACTTTTACATAAGAAGCAGTTCTTGTGAGTGGGTGGGCTTTGTGGACAGAAACTCTCCCAGGACTTGAGATCTCACTTGATAATCTGGCTCCAGATGTAAAAATGTTAGCCATTGGAAACTTAAACCAGCAAGAGCCTTCTTTTTCTTTCTAACATTCCATCAATGCAGCACATATCCTTTTCCTCTATCCTTTTCCTCCCACCCAGCAAGGTCTGCTTCCTTATCAGTGAAATACACAAAAAGGATTTGTTACAGATTTGTTTTGCAGAATTTCTCATAATTGACATGAACACATGAACAATATATATCTTAATTAGACCACTGATAACTTTAAACTTTTGGTCTGCAGTAACTTTCCCTGTTGCTGCACTCTCCCCAGAATTAGACTGTATGTTCTTTGGGGATAGGAATTTGTGTGAAAATCCTAGTTACATTGAGTATAAATATAGTTTTGTACTCTAGGATTTTACTACTTGCCTTTCCACCTGTAATGCAAGGCACCTAGTCTGCCTTTGGGCTATAAAAGTGTGAATAATAATAGTAATTCATGTGAGAAAAGTAATTGTAACTGAAAGGTCTGAGTGAAACCATAATAAAGGCTACTGAAGCTCAACTAAATAGCATGAGTCATTTCTCAACAGGAACTATTTCTGTGACGTGTGCTGAGCGCAGGATGCCAAGTGCCAAGAAAACTCATTGTGGATACATGGGGGGGAAAAAAAAAAAACAAACAAACAAAAAACACCAAATAAACAAACCCACACAACAACAACAAATACCATTATCAAGCAACAAAAAAACAATCGAGAGAGATGATGACTGCTAGGTACCTTTCAGCAGGCATTCTCAGCTATAGCTGTGAATCACCGGTGGCCTGGAAAGTGCTTCCTGGAGGTTATTCAAAACATTTTTATCACCTAGGGTTGGCTTTTTGGTTTTCAGCTTCTGAACTCAATTAAAATAGAATAAAAGTAGGAGGGAATATCTCCCCAGTGCTGTGGTTCTGTCTGCTCGCGGCATGGCCGACAGCCGGGAGAGAGGCAGGAGCAGACAGGTCACAGCAGACAATGTGGGTGCAGGGCTCTGGCTTTGTTCTGCAACATTTCTGGGGCAGAGACCTAGCTGACTGCATTTGCTACCTCTGAACAGCATACCTGTTTCAAACAGCTAACGGTATTAAGTGACAAGACCTTGTTCCGAAACAAAAGATTTATATCACTTGTTATGTTTCATAAACGATTCCTATGAAGATTTTTACGTGGCTGTTGTAATTAAATACAAATACAATAAATATTTTTCTAAAAATTAAGAGGATTACGATTCCATCAGAATTATATGAGCTTCTGATACATATGCAATTATATTAATTGACACTGGCTATGAAATCCATGTTGAAGGTAAAGTTTTCGTACACAGAAACACAATCTATACAATTTCTTAATTAAGAAATAGTAGGAACTTAGCTTTTCATTGTAAATACACTACATTTTGCTATCAGAAGCATGATTAATTAAAAAAAGGTTTATACCAAATTGTTTCACTTACAATATCTCCACCTGGTGATTAAAAATATTCCAAAGAAGCTAGACATTTTCCAACCATAATGGACAGACTTCAATACTCTTGTTTCCATTTCTAGAGTACAAAGATATAATGGAAAAGTTTACCCAAAAGACAGGAACCATTCTTCTTTTTACTGACAGCTCTGTTTCCCCTTTCTCATCCAAGGAACTTCTGACCCCATGGTAACTATTATCTCCTCTCCCATGCTTAATAAGCGTATTTCAGATTAGATAAAGATATGCCACGTCAATTGCCTTGCTCTTTGTAACCTAAACCACAATTCATGGTAGCGGAAGCACATACTCTGTATTTGACAACTAACTTGTTCTATTACCCAAAACAAACAAGAAAACAAACAAACAAGCAAAAATACCCAATCAGCCAAACAAACGACGAAAAAGACCTCATGAAGGACATGTTATGTTTTTATATTTAAAAGAGGAAGAGCGCAATAAATCAGGTAGCCAACAAGAATGTGAAACTAAAAGACTAAGGAAAAAACAACCCCGTAGAACTAATCCTGCCAAACAGAAATAGCACAAAACTAATGCTATACAAGAAGCTCAAAACGTAAAAAATTTTCTGTGGTTTGCCCAGGATTTGAACTGAGCATCTGTGGCTTGAACTTTAGGTACATGAACAACTACTCCTCAAATAGCACTAGCAGACAGTGTGGGGCAGGGGGGGGGGGAGTGCCGATAGGTTGTTTGGGGGTGTCTTTTGATGGATTTATCACATTTATTTTGTCTCTTTTCTTAAGGGAATCAAATTGAGGAAGAAAAGCGACATAGGAGGGTGGTCTAAACATGGAGAAACATTGTTTTGGTTTTGCTTTATTGTGCATTTTTTGTGGTCCTCAGTGTACAGATTAACTGCAGCAGCTCTGCTGTGACTGCCCAGGTATATGTTCTTACACAGTAACAAATACAAGGTGATTTGAGATAGTGTTAAACCTGTTAAGGAAAGAGAAACTCTGAGAAGTCTTCTTTCCAGCTACTTTAACTATGCTCCTGTGTAAGCTAGTTTTTCGATCATTGTGGTTGCCAAGTCCTGGTTAAGTTTGTTCCGGATCTTATGGATTTACAGTCACATATCAGCATTAAAACATGTTTATACAAGTCCTAGAAATTAACCTTATCTTAAAAATTTCCCAGTGGTATACTTAAAAACAAAGTGGTTTTGTAAATTCATTAGGCTGTACTGGCAAGAGTACTCATATGTCTGATAATCTATTGTTTATGTAAACAGAAAAGATATTTCAATGCTTATTTTTACTCTGCCCTTTAAAGCAGAAATAAATGTAAACATTTTAGGAATCCTAAATTTACTCACTGAATCCCAAAGACACCCTGTGATATGCTATGGTAGACTTTCTTAAAAGTGGGAGAACCTACAGGAGATTCTGGTATCTTCTCGATTAAGCTTCTGAGCAAACATGCTAGGGATTCATTCATGCAAGAGAAAAGAACATGTCTGCTATTATTCTGAATCTAAGTAGGCATGAGTATTACAAACTGAAGTCACACTTTTCTGCATGAACCAATTGTACCTGCTCTTAAACGCTGTACATGCCTGCCTAACTGATATTTAAGCAGACTGCCAATAACATTTTCAGTCTGCAGTTTGTTTTCATTTGCAGTAGTCCAGCTAAAGAAGTGACGTAACCCCTCAAGTCCTTCTTACACGGACACAACAATTGCCTGAAGACTGATCTTTGAGCTAGATTCCTTCAAGCACTTTGTTACTAAACAGCGATATTGTATTGTTCACAGAGCACCCGTTGTGTACTTCCATTCTGGAAAGTTGCGTGGCATCTCTATGTAAAAAAACACAGACTAATTGGGTAATTTCCTGTTAAATGAAGTGACATCAGGAACGCGATTAATATCCAAACAACCTAAAGCCATCAAAATAGTGGTTGTTTAGGGAAATGAGAGATTAGATTATTCTGCTGAACTTTCATGAATTCTCATTCCTGATTTTGACAGGATAATTTGAGAGTCTCTGAATTATTTAATGAAGAACATGCATCTATGAAACATGCTGTAATTAGATAATCATTCTTAATTACTGAAGAGAAAGGGTGTTAAACCTGCAGATGTGCAGACCCTGGGAGGAATGTCTTCAACTCCTTTCACTTCTTGATGCAGGCTACTTGGTTTTCCCCATCCATCTGCAAGTGTCTCTGCATTATTGCTCATCCTTTGGAAATTCCAAAGGATAAATCCAATGAATTAATGTGAAACATTGCCTTAATGATATTTCTGCCAGCCTAGGCATCTCTAAGCAGTGGAATGATTTTGTATCTTTCAAGCTGAAACATGCAGGCACATGTGTCTCCTTTAGATGCTCAGTTATAAAGCTTTCGCTTTATATTCAGTTATACATGAATGGCTACCCAAATGTTACTTCTTCAGCGTCTGTCAAAGTTGACAAAAATGCCTCACAGCCTTAATTTTCTCAGTGATTCACTAGTTAGTTCACTAGTAGTTCACTGGTGGGTTAATTAGCATTTGGAGACTAACAGAGACATTTAGCAATGGAACATACTGTTGGGCACTAAGGGTATAAAACAGTTACTCATTTTAGCACAAAGGGAAAGAATGACAGAGAATATATAAGCCTGTTGAGTAATATTTCTACCACTAGTAATAAAATTGAGAAAAAGATACAAGAGAAGAGTTTCAGAACCAGCGGGATTCATGGCACTAACTCCCATAGTCAATGCATTTGTGCACACAAATTAATAAGTGAGAAACCAAGTTCTGTGAAGCTTTACATTGAGAAAGTTTCACACTAAGTGGTGCCTTTCGGAAATAAATTCAGAGTAAGCCATGCCTGGAAGTCTTTGGGACATGCAGAATGCTTTACAGTATTGCTCTCCTCACGTCAGCCTCTGCACATGGGCAAAAATGGTGCTAAGCCCATCTATGGCAGAAAAAAAATCTCGCTATGCCACAGGCCTCCTCATTTTTCTTTAGATGTAATTAGTAAGTGTTTCTCACTTGCCTAGTCTAGTCTTACAAACTTAGTTACTATGAAAATCTTTATTAAAAAAGTGTTCTGCAAGTGTCTCCTGGTTCCCATCATTTGTAACTCGAAAAGCAAATCACAAGAAGTGAAAAAAATACCTCCCTTTATACTAAGGCCAGTTCAAAATTATCTTGGAAAACACAAATTCTGACTGGTTCTGTCTATCAGAAATATTTAGTGACATCTGTTTATTACAGAAATGTTGCAGCCTTAAGTTTAAGAAGTTTAAACAAGAGCTTACTCATTCACATCAACATACTCCTTCCACATAGATTAATTTGCTTGGAGACTTGATAGTCTGATATAATTTTAATTGAAGTCAAACAAAGATTTTCATTAACTCCATTGGAAATTCAATCAGGCACTTGGTCTGCAAATAATACGGATCTAAACATAATCAGTCATAGTTTTCTTTACATTACTATTTACTGCATGTCCTGTGACTTACTCTTAAATGACTTGTAGAGAAACAATATTTGAAAAGATTGTGATATAATGTACAAGACTCAATATTTTTCTAAACGTTATTGAGCTCAGTGGTTTTCAATAAAGAGGATAATCTATTAATATATTTGTTCGGTAAATACACTGAGTTATGCATGTTAGAAGATTATTTAAAGTAGGATATAGTGAACACTCTATAGAAATGGTCTTATCATTAACACCAAGATGGGTTGCAAAGATTTAAGTACTTGTCTTGGTATACATCAAATAAATACACACAAACAAATAAGAAGAGTGACAAACACCAGTGGTTCAAACCCTCAGGCAGATTCACTGCAAATCCACCCCTTCTCCTCAACTCCTCAGGTCTCCATATAACCTGCTGAGCATCTTACCATTTCTCTCCATGAAAAAGAGGGAGGTGATTTCTGCACCCAGTGACAGAATAAAAGAGAACTAAATTATTATCTTTAATAGCTAACTGATATTTGGAAACTTCATTTGTAAAGTGCTGGAGGAAGTATGCCCTGTGCCTCCTATGGTACAGAAGGAAGAGGGGAAGGGAAATGCATATCTGAGACTTAGTACAATGAATCTCAGCTACTCAGGTCATTTGTTGACAGAAGGGCACCAAGCAGTTGAGTCAATCAAAACAATCCATTCCCACTCCACAGCATCAGCCTGACCTCAGGTAGAAGGAGTAACTGAGCCTATGATGCCATGTTCAAAAACAAGAAAATATTCAGAGAAGGAAGATAACAAAGTCATTTATGGGTATAATTGCAAAATGAAGCTACTTTCTCTCCCAAGAAAAGAAAATTTTAGTTTATGCTTGTCTGTGTAAGAAATCCCCCAAATTAAATTCACATCCACCTCTGCACAACAAAGGATAATACAACCCTCTTTGTCCCTATCAGGACTGTTTCCAGTCTGGACACCAGCACAGAGAGAGCCAGAAGGAGCATTCCTTGGAAACATCTGTGCCAGTTGACCTGTGCAGCACTTTTCCTTACTAACAAGCTAGCTACATATCTCTCCAAACTGCATATCTTCCCAAACTGGCTCCTGCTAAATGGGATCAATTGCATAGAATCTCCTACTGTTTTGTTGTTGGTAGGGGGGTTTTGTTGTGGTTTAATATGTCAATTAAACTACTAATAACAACAAAATATTACACCTTCATGCAATCCAAATCAATTTCAAAGTTCAGAGAAAAATATTACCTGCTTCTGCAGCTTGTCATCATTCGGAAGAAATAATATGTGATCTACTAACCAAGCAGCATAACCAGGATTATAAATCAGCAAGATTGAAATCCCTACAGCATCATCTTTCTGTCAGCCTTTCCCTAAGATTTGCAAAGTTGCAGGATTTCTGCCAGTGAAGCAGCACAAAATGCTGCAAGACAGATAAATAAAATACAGTCATCCCATCTAAAAGTTCAGAAATGTTTTTCCCCTTTCTGAAGTATTGTTCCTAAAGTATTGTTTATAGATATTACATATAACTTAGCTCAACATTTCTTAATCTCTTAATTCTGTGCTCTTCCCCCTGCTTTTTTGCTTTATTCAGCTAGGCAAACTTTCAAGGAGAGAAATGGAATGTGTCACAGCCTACAGGTATCTTTCCACAGACCTTTTCATAGCTGTTAGCTGCAAGGTTTCAGGTCCTGCTTCACACCTGATTACAACCAACTACAGTATTTCCATTGATGGAAAAAATAAAATAAATAGAGTGCTGTCCTTCATTCTAATGGTTCATTTTCAAAAGCACCCAGCTTGCATGCAACTCATATATCAGGATAGAGGGAAAGCAGAGGAAGGAATTATAGACTGTTAGCTGATATACAGATGTTCAAGGAAAAGCCTTTTTGCCATTTGTGCAAAGATTAAGTATGGCTCAATCACTACATCTTAATCTTTCAGGTCTTCAGCAGTGACAACAGCTGAATCTCTTATTTTTAGCCCCTTTAAATCCTATGTTTCTAGTTCCAGAAGCATTATTAGTATTAGATACCGGTTTTACTTGTAAACTAAAATAACAAGTTAGCATTTTACTTCTTTCACCTGGCAACACACTCAGTTCTCTCACTGGCAAGATTTTAGGAGAAATACTTGCATGTAAGCACTGAGTC
This sequence comes from Pampusana beccarii, assembly GCA_013399365.1. Lineage (NCBI taxonomy): Eukaryota > Metazoa > Chordata > Aves > Columbiformes > Columbidae > Pampusana > Pampusana beccarii. The sequence goes on along the minus strand of VWYH01006503.1, from coordinate 476,258 downwards.
TATTTTAAACTCACATTACTGTTCATCTTCAAGTAAAGCATCTAAGGACAAGAATCAACTTTCAATCCTCTACTTAAACAAAATTCCCAAAGTGCATTACATAGAGGTTTTTAAGTCTTTAGAAAGTCAGGGTTAAAGACATAGACCTTAAACAGATCTCAAAATCAGAAGAAGAAAGTACACATATATAGTTAAAAATAGGACTGTTGAAAAATCGTTATAGATCAAATTTCTTACTTGTTTAAGAGATTCCCAAAACAATCCCATGAATAGCTGAAATTGCTGTGTTGGTATAGGGCAGGATTTTACAAACCTTCATTCAGTCATTTATTCCCTATCTACCAGCTGTGATAATTCTGTAAAGAATTGAATTCACATGGTACTGAATAGTTCTCTGTCCTATAGAGATGTCTGTGGTTTATCTGAAGCAATACAATTATAGTCATTGCAATGAGGAAATAACTTTGTGGTTCTTTACACATAAATGAATTTTAACTATAAAATATTCATTGTGTTTTTGTTGTTGTTGGAGAAAAGCAAATCAACTTGTACAAATACCTGTTTTAAATAAAAATCCAGCTGCTGCTGTTTTTAAAGTTTTGTTTTCTTCCATTTAAAAAACCTGAGATGGGTCCCCACAGACTTTGCCGACAAGGGGCAAAGGGTGCTGGATCGGTCATTTATTCTTAGCTCTAGTTTTATTTCAGAAATCCACACTGAGCTTTTAAGTACATACCATATTCTGAAGTCTTCTCAAGGGTTTCTCAATTTTTCTTGCTTGTATTTTCCTCAGAGGTCCAAAATCCTACTGATAAACCCTTACACTGGCTATTCAAAGGAGCAGGAAACTTTTCAGCTGTTCTGCTGACACCCTCACCTGCATTAAAGTGACAGTTTCTCAGAAGTGGGTGATTAAGAATTGATCCAAAAGTTGGATCCATTAAATAAATATAGTGGTGATACTTTTTTATGTAAAATTCATTGCCAATCAGTGTAGGTAAGTCAGCTTAGTAACTGCTTTAAGACCACAAATCTTTATGAATGGTAAAATATTTAGTAGTGAACAATAAAAGCTACACAAAAATTACGTGTGGTTAAATCACTAGCTGAATAACAATAGGCAATAAATAGAGATCTACACTTGTACATATAATCAGGTCATGTTTTCAGGAGCAGCAAAAAGAAAAATAAAAGCAACAAATGTGAATGTTTAAGAAGATGCACAGCCATGGCAATTTACAGCTTGCTGCTCCCTCAGATATTGGGGCCAGAGAAGCAGCTATTCAGAGCTCGTTTGCCGGCTCTGAAAGTGCTGGCGGAGGTCAAGACAAATCACGGCAGAAATATTGAATGTAAATTCTTTGTTGTGACCTATAAAAAATAGCCCATTGTCCTCAGATATTTTCAGTAGTGGAATAATTCAACTTGTTCTTTGCAGGCTAAGGCATCAAACAGAAAATGCTAAGATGATTTCTTGTGAAAAGCAATTATCTTTTTCCACTGAACTAGAAAAACTACACAGAGTTATTTGAGACATTTTATTTAAATTTGCCTTAAATACAAGGTAGCTTTTTATTGCTAAATAGTTTGCAGCTAATTGTTTTACATGATATAGTCACATTTTTTGGCCTTCCACTTCCAAAAAGCTGTGATTCAGAGCTCATAATGTTCAGCTGAATCTGTCTGGTTTGTATTAACACTGTTTTCTACTGAGAAATATTTCAAATCCAAATAGATATCTTCATCATATGACTTTTGCCATGTCTTTGTGCCTTCACTTGCCCTGATAATAAAGGTCATAATAGAGTCAAAGAAATGAGGACTGAAATATACCTCAGGGGTGCAGTTCTCCATCCTTTTCCCCAGAAGACAAGGATGCCCAAAGTCCTACTAGAAAATCTGTTCTCTTATTTTAAGAGTAACATATAGCTGCTGATAGTAGTTTGCATTACTAGACCAGGACTTTTACATGACATGTTAGTAACTTCCATGTGTAAGTGTGGAGGTTCCAGCTGAAAAGGACACCAACAGGGATGGGACTAGTACTAAAGTCTCCAAAAATCTCAGTCCAGTGCTCTGCGACTCTACAGTGCCCCTTATGTCAGCTTGTCATCGGAAAGTAAGATCTATTGAAAATCAAACCTTCAGACTCTTCTTTTGTTCACCCTACATCTCATCAAATGCAAATGCAGGGAAACTGTAGTGTTCTGGGATGGGATTGTTTATCCCTTTCTTCACTAAAGTAGCCCCATTTTGGGTGGAAACTTATCTGGGAAACAGGTGAAATAGATTGATATTTTCCAAAGTGTCATCTTACGGGACTCTCATTATACTTCTGCTAGTTTTCTTCCAGGCACTTAGAAACCGAGTGATTGCTGTTATCATTATAGTCCCTTAGCTGAATCTGACTGGATTTGCTAGGCAGCAACGAAAGCAGTGTGTTACCAGCTCTCAGGTCATGCTATAGGCACATTTGTATTTGTAATACTTGCTAGATCTTAAGGCCAAAACTCAGTTCTCTTGTCTGCAATGCAGTGTTTTAGCTGCAGTGCAGATCACTAATATCTATTCTCCCTGTCTGAGTCTCGGAGAGGTCAGCTATGATTTTGTGAACATCCCTCTGCAATTGCTTTCCGCATTCTAGTGTCTCTTTCACAATCGGTGTGATTAGCCATCTTATTGCTGACCTGATGGCTCAGTTCCTTCTTTTTCCTGTGACTTTTTAATGTACTCTCATTGCTGACCCTCCAGACACTCTCCCAGCCTAAGTAGCTACAAGAGTGACCTATGATCCCTGATCTCCCTTCTTCAATATGTAGTGGATATCCAATAATCCATATTTTTTTTCTCTGATGTGCTATTGAGTTCCACTTTACACTAAACCATGTGAGACCAGAAATGAGCTTCTTGCCTGACAGCTAGGTCAGTGCTACCCAGATACACGATTCCTTCATTTTTAACCTGTCATGTTGAGGAGTGCAGGAACAGCATGAACTTGGATGGAAATCATTAGAATAGCAGTGACAGGTTTCTTCCTTGTAATATGGTGCTTTCAGATAGACATTACATCAGAAAACTGGTCTTGTTTTTGTGTTTCCTCACTTTCATTTCTTCACTTTCTTCTGACAAACAATGAAAGCATAAACCTGTGTCTAAAATGGTGGAAGACATGGGTTTTTTTTAATCAGAGTCCTGGCAAACATCAAGCATTTTCCCACAAATATGAACAGACTCAGTGAGGCAGGGACTTTTTCTTCTGCTTGCTTTCTTAACTCTTTCCCAAAAGGCCACTCTGATGAGTAGCTCCTCTCTGCACGTGGACCTGCAGGAGGTCTGTTTATTACTTGGTTTGATTTTTGACCTGACCATCGATGCACATAATTGAAAAGTTGTGTCTTAAGTGCAGAAGGAAGCAACCCATAAAAGTCATGCTTTTTCAAAAAACATTTGTACTTGTATATGTATAGACATGTATAGATATGTGACACATACACACGCACAGAGAGTAAGAATCCTTTTACAATCCATTTCAATCACTGCTGTTGAATACTAACAGCATGAGCCTCTCCTTCCAGGCAGTTTTCATATCTGCCTGTAAAAGATGACTACACAGTACTTTCTACAAGTGTAAGTATTGCTAGAAAAAGTTAAATAGTGCGGAATCAGTGTCAGGGAGGTCTCATCCATGAGCAAGCTGGGACAGAGCTAAATGCTGCATTGCACCAACTAAAAGTGAGTGCCTTCCTTCTACCTGAATTTACCCTCTGCTACACCACTTCAGACAAGGAAACCAAGTCTGGAAATGCCTAGGATTACAACCATGACTTACTCCTGTATTCTAGTGTTGTGTGCCCAGTAAAATTTCGTCTTAAAAAAGTGGCTCTCCAAAAAGGAAGAAACTGCACATATATATCAACTAAGTTTTTAAAAGTTTATTTTTATCCATGACATCCACATTGCTTTAATAAAACTTAGCAAATGTCAGGTATTTTCTGATGTACAGCATTCCCTGAAGTGAACTCTGTGCTCAAATGCTTTGCTAAAAATCTCATTATTGGCAGCACCTATTTTTCATTAAATTCTACACTAAAGGTTAATCAGTTGTTTGTGAATACTTAGATATATGGGATATTTCAATAACTGGAAATTGATCACTGAAGTTATATGTTATTCTTTATTTTTCGTGCCTGGATAAAAATGCAAGTGTTATTGGAATGGTTTGCTGTTCTTGCAATTTTTAAAGGTTTCCATATCACTCAGTCTTGGCTGCTAGGAATTCCATTCCTGTAAATATTAATGTCACCAGAGTGTGACTGCATGAGAAAATAAACATAACATAGAAAATAGTGTGAGCCCAAACAGAGCAAGTTCATTGTTGAATGACTTGTGTTAATATCACAGAAAGCCTTCTTAAGCATACAGAAAAGTCTAGAATCAAAGACTTGAGCCTATATTTTACACATAGCACAGTATGAAGGTGCGATCGATCTAGTGAAAAACCCCAGAGCATATTTTACAAAAAGACAACAACAAGAGAAAAAAAGTCCTACAGACTTCCACCAACATTTCAAAACAAAACCAAAGCAGCATGAGCTGAGAGCACCCTCTTCTGATCACTATTCTGTTTTTCAGGTTCTAGATAAAATATCTTCTGCATGTGTTGTAAAATTCCAGTGACATGCCCTTTAATCAGGATTACAAATATATAATCTGCTCAGGAGATGAATACAATACATGTGTTTCAGCTACATTTTTACTTAATTGTACTTTTTTTACAAAGGTGAGGACACTTCTTCTGGTAACTGTTTCCCCTTGTATTAATAAGTTCCAGTTTGATTTCCATGAGGCCATCCAGGGCTGGAGGTGAAGGAGGCAGGCTGATTTTTTATTGAGCAGCTGTCACCAAGTGAGAGATTTAAATTCAGCTGGAAAACAAAAACAAAAACAAAAAAACAACTAGTCTAATACTAAAAGATTGTATTTACAAAGATGGAAGAAGGAGGAAAGGATGAAGGGAGAATGAGAGTATGAAGAAGATTAGGGACATAAATATTTTTTCTAAAGCTGTAACAGCATCCTTTTTACAGCATTTTCACACAGCCCAAACTGAAGCTAGTTTGAAATCCCGCTGTAATTCAGGAAAAAAGCAAAGAACAGTGCTCTGCCCTTCTGCATCACTTTCAGTCTCTGAGGACCAGAGAATTTAAATAGTTCATGAATATTAGAGCTAATGGAGCCTGATTTTCTCCAGATTGGTGTTTCAGTGTTGCTTGACTCTCATATCTGGAAGATATAAATTGTGACTGAAGCTTGTTCTGCATTTGAGGCACTTAGATGTGCTCTCTTCAGCGTGTTTTCTCTGGGATTTAAAAAGACGCAAGCTCACGCTGTAGTGCTGTGCTTTGTGAGTAGCAGTCAGATGTCTCTCTGACCTGGACATCTATTTCATAAAGTTTGTAGGAACATCCTGTCTCTGAGATTTCTGTTCCTTTATCATATATGGTAAAAATACAACAACAGGTTCAAAAAGCTGGTTGCATGGATTAGTGGGTACATATATTGATACATCTAACCTAATACACTCTTTACCCCATCTATTTAAGTCTCTGAAGCTTTTAGTTAGAGAGCCCTTGACAGGTAGACGTGTGTGTAGAGGGCCCCTTGGTGTAGGTAGTGATTCAAAGCAGAAATAAAACCCAAAGAAGCAGGAGGACCCAGTAGCCATGGCCAACAGTCCTCCCGCACTGCAGATGAGGCAATACATTTTGGGGTGAGTGACCCCACCTCTCAGCAAGACAAGCTTGCGTCCCAGCTTGCGCTCTCAGCATCGCACACATTGAAAGCCAATAGAAATTAAATTGGAAGATACAGGCACAATCCTATTATGTGATAAGGAAACCAGGATGGATAGACACAGCACAGAGATAAGAGGGTCATGAAAACTAACAGAGCAATTTGGATCTGAGAAAGTGGAGGCACTATTCACCAGATGCACTCACCCACACTGGATTGCCAGATGAGGACAGTCCTTGTCAAAATATAATAAATTAGCCTCTTCAGCCCTCTCTGCATTTCAGTTTCTGGCATGGGCTGTTTTAGACAAACATAGACTGATGACTGCAGTATACGAAGGAATGACACAGGACCAGGATGATGCTGAAATATCATTAAAATTGATGATTTTGGCTTGTCCCTCTGTCATCTTTAGTACAGCATGACAGTGCATCTGGAGACCTGACATTATCAAAGAACAATGTAGAGAGGGAAATGCTACAGCTAGAATACAGGCATATGCAGAGATACAAAAGATACAGAAACAGTTTTTGATTCTGCTGGCAAAGAGCTGCATGGTAATTCAAGTTGTCTGACAGGAGAGAAATCCAGCTCAGGTCATTATGTGGACTTGCTTACAGAAAAGGTAACCTACAGATGATAAAATGATACTCAATCTCTTACTCATCTTTCTGGGAAAGAAGCTGAGAACAAGGTACAATTTATATTTAGCTACTTACTGAATTTCCTGAGACTTTAATCTGCTATACTATTATTTTGAAGATTGTGACATTTTGAGAGGTCAAGACTGTCAGTTCTCATGTTCTCAGAAATGCACCGAAGGGTTGTCAAGGTAAGCCTTATAAAACTTCAGCAAGGATTGGACCAGGTACCCATAACCAACTCATAGACTGATAGTGTAGGGTAGAAGCTGTTCCTATTGGTCTTGTTTTCTTCACAAGGACAGGAAATACCATGGAAAAGGACAGTTGTATTCATAAGATATCATCAAAAATATATTGCTGTGAATAAAAAACACTTTGATTAGGACTGAATTAGCTGAATGCATAACATAGCTCAGCATATGAGTCTAATGGACTAGCATTTAAATGCATAGAATTGTGCAGATGGTTCCCTTAGAAGAGACTAATGCAGTGTTATGTGATTCTTGTTCACCTTGTCATGGCACTGATCCAAAGCAGGTGTTCAACAAACCAAAACTGGAAGTGGACTGAAACGAACTGGCTCCTAAAGAAGCTGGGACATAGAAAATGAGAAGATGACAATCTCTTATTCTGCATCTTTCCAGGGTATATCAGTGGGTGCAATGCTAGCTTTCCCCATGCTGGCAAAGCTCACAAGTAAGTTATTGTTTCTGAGATGCAATGGATGTTGTTTGTAGCAACATCAACATCAGCATAAGGGCCAGGGCCATACAAGCTGAGAATGTCAATATCTAACTTAGGTTTGAAATCCATTTTATACTCTCATGTTAATTTTTTTCTAACTTTGCCAGCTTGTTCAGCTTCCAAAGCAGCCAAGGCCCAGCTAGAGCAGGTGCTATGAGAGCTGCTATTCTGGATCCATTCCTGACCTGCCTTTAAAGCAGAAAAATGACATTCCTCTCCTTTCTGAGAAATCAACTAACCCTGGTATCAAATCCTTATACTCTCTATGTTCCAAAAGTTACCTGCTATGGCAAACAGTGGTGCAGCTGCAGCTGTGCATTTATGCAGATGGAGTTATCCAGTGGTTAAATCTCATTTAAATTTAAATTCACAGCAGAGACTGAAAATGAATCAGGTTGTGATTTGTGTGCATGTGATGGTGCTAAAATCTTATGGGGTTATTTTGCCTTCTGAAGTTTTCACTGTCTTTGATCTGGAATGGAAAAATAGGGTCCATTCCAGTTTGAAAAGAAACACAGAACCCAAGTTATACGAGTAAACTCACATCAAGAGACTGAAATGCCCTCAAATGCCCCCCTATCCTTCTCTTTCTGAGGATGGAAAATTTGACTGTCAGATAGGACTAGTGAAAGATGTCTCCAGATGGAAACTGATTAAAAGCTGAATTTAGCGATATTATTAAAGTGGACCCCTGGTTTTAATTATAAAGTTATATAAGGAATGGCAAATCCGTTACAGTCTTTGAAATCATGTCAAGTTTATCTGCTTTAAGCACTGTCAAGCACCCACTTCTCTACAGTAAGCAGAATGCACTCCAGCCTTCAGCTCCCAGGTTGAGACAGCTTGTTATTGCAGCAATCAGCTCAGAAGACTCCCATGACTCAGTTTCCCACTGTTTCAACAAACCCTCCTTCAAGGGAAACTTTTCCAAAAGATTTGAACTGGCTTTTAAAATTAATGTGATCCTTGTGTCAACTGTTAGCAGTGTGCCTGAGAACATTTGTTTAGGATTCTTAAATATTTGTAGGAAAACTGTTGGTACAGCCACTGTTCCGCCTGTCTTGAAATACTGAGATGATACAATATTTTTATTTGAAATATTATAACCTGCAGGAGAAAGTCTTGACATAAAGATAGAAAAATCAGGATTAAAACATAAGGTATTGTGATCATAAAGTTACATTGCAGACTGGCAGAATATGTTAATGATTTCAGTGGCTAAAATGATGGGAATAGTCCAGATTTGAGAAGCCTGAACTTTAGTGTGAAAAACAGAAGTCCTCAACAGTCCACCTGACAATGCTGTTTTGTCTGATTTTAATTAATCTGTCACTACAAACATGACCTACTTACTGTAGTACAAATGTCAGCTTGTAATAGCTTTTCCCTGGAGTCCTCCTTAACTAGCTGTTTGCATTTACATTCACTTATTCAGTCATGAAGAGTAGTTAGTTAGCTCCATCTACTGCTGCATGGAGTGAATTGTACCAGCAGCACCAGTTCTCCAGTAGCCTTTCAGATTGCTCTCCCAGTGGTGTTTCACATGCTCAGCTGCACCACACCACTGGCAAGAGCAGACAGCAGAAAGCACAAGGTTTACATTTTTCTGTTTCCTCTTCTGTCACCAACTTTACTGTTATGCAGGTTTTCTTTAATCTCTAATCTTTTGGGTAATTTCTTTTTGAATTGCGGGTGACAATGTGGAGCATCATTTTTTTTTTAAATACATTTTCCCATGCCAAAAAACATAACAGTTCTCTTAAGATGATTAGCACAAACAATTGAGATATTTGCAAAGAAGGAAACTGAGCTATTTCAGTTATTGCTGTACTGATAATAAAGAAGGCCACTGTGCTGAAAATGGGAACTCAGATCGACAGACATATGCCCTTACCTCATACTTGCCGAATGTGTTGACTGGAGTATTCAGATGGGGTAGTCATTTTTGTTTTAAAATAAATGTTCTGATATTCATTAAAATGCCTTCTTAATTTATTAGAGAGCTAACGAATGCCTCTTTTAAAACATCATCCTTCCTAGTATATACCTTTTGATTTAGGTGGAATGTTTCAAATACTCTTGAAATATCCCAAATAGCATCCCAGTAAGCAGGCTACATGAGATACATACGTACACCATGGCTGAATCAGAGAAACACACCAAATAATTGCCAAAGTGGAAAGGTAGCAAGGATTAATACCTTCAAATGTCTAAAATATCCCAACATTTTTATTATATTTAAAGACATAGCTCAATAAAGGATTTTATTTTTATAATAGATGTACTTTTCCATTAAGAAATACAAGACCAAAGAGCTTATTAAGGTCAGAGATGTTTTTCTATTCTGTACAATGCTTATACACCTGTGAGATGGCTGCTAAACCAGAAGATCAGGCCTGCAGGTATTCCATAAAGAAAGGAGATTTATTCCTTGGACTGGCTGCTGCCTTCAGATACATCAAAAGTAGCACACCTCCTGCTAATAGCAAAGTAAATTACATGAAGGTGCATCAGCAGTTTGTGCCACTACTCCCTTTCACCTGCCTCGGGTCCCTAGTTGTACATTTGCCTCAAGTGGCCTCGAAATACAACAAGATATTTCTGAATTACGCGTCTAGGAAAGTCTCTGATTAGAAAACATTACAAAGTAAGGAAAAGAAAGACAACTACCAACCAGGAGATGATTGCAGAAAGTCCAAGGTCTTTCCCCTTTCCTTTCCTATAAAAACAAAGCCATTTTCCTCACCAAGGGCACCTTTGAGTGCTTCAACCTCCACTTCAGTCCCTGTTAACTCAGAAAGAGACATCTCCATCTCTAAATTACCTCTGAGTATTAGCCTTCAATGCATTGTTTGTGAACACCACTTACTGAGAGGAGCCTTTCCAATAAACTCCAAGGAATTTGATCATTTCTCAGGACAGTTTTGCATGTTTGAATGGGATAATTAAAATGCTGTTCTTCATTCTTCATACACCATACTGAAAATCTGTTCCCCTGCTCCCTAGGGGGGAATATCTTTTACTTACACAAATTCATGTCAAAACGAGTTTTGTTTTTTTGAATTAGTAATTAATGCAGAATTATGCAAATCAGAATAATAAATAATCTGGCTGTGCAGTTTATTCTTTCTTGTAAATATGGGAGACATTGGTGTCTAACTCTGCTTACAGTTAGCATATCAGTGGGAGAACAGACCCTGTTATCGACCAATGCACTGTAAATAAAGCTGTCCAGACCTGCAACAGCTCTCTAAAAGAATATTTAAGGTGAATTATCTCCACATTAATTTGAAGCTACAAAACTCTAAATGCTTACTTTATGTGTGTAGTAAACATAAATCCCAAATTTAGTGTTAACACAACAGGTAACTTGCAATAGGTGGATAACTATTCGAAAAGATTCAGGATTAACGTAAATTTCAAGTTCAAGAAACAAAACACAGGGCTTTACCATATGCCTTCTGTGAATTTTATGGGAGTAAGAACTGGAAAGAGATCTCAAAGTCCAGTTCCACAGCTCATTTCCATGAAAAGTCCCATAGAATCTGTTCCTGAATAAAGGGTTTAAGGTTTAACCTGTAACAGTAGAATGTTGAATTAAAAGTATTATATTTTTTGGATTGTACTTAGCACAGGTAGTCTTGGTTTGATTTCTTGAATGCATTTGCTTTTATATGAAAGTCAGAAGAGCCACAAGGTACCAAAAGATGATAGACTGTTCTTGAAGCCACATTGCCTCAATAAGCCTTGTAAAAGGCATTACTGATAACAGAAGAGAAATGAACTTTCAGTACTCAACCCATTTAGAAAATGAAAATACTGAGGGGATGGTTTTTTATCTAATAATTGTTTACCAGTGTGCAACGATTTTCAAGGATTTGTGAGCAGGGGCATATCTAACTCACCCTGGTATTTTGCACTTTCCTTCTTCTCCTGTTCTTCATGAGCAGCTTACTTGTAGAAAGGTGTGTCAAAGAGAGTCAATATTATGGGGGCTTTTTCGTGCATTTCTACATGTGCAGTGTGTCATATCGTCATAAATGCCAAGGTACACAGTCTATAAAAGCACATATAAAAATTTATACGTACATATGCAACCCACACATATATTATGGTCAGGAAAAATGTATAAAAATAAGTGCTTCTAAACTTCCAGACTGCAGTATAAGAAATAAGTTACCATATCAATAACATTTGTAATATCTTTCAGTGAAGTAACCACTCAGAAAGACTGTTGCAGTTTTTCGTCAAGTATAACCATTCTTTCATGTGGGTCATAATTTCATCTGTATAAAGCTTTCATTTCTTCATCAAGAGTTATTGCATATCCAGGGTTTTCTTCTCAATTCAATAAGTCTTTTCATCTTCACATGACATTTTAATGGCAAGTAACTCAAAAGGAATTTGCTAAGCTGAAAATTAAGCATATCAGATTTTTCCTCTGCATAATATTTACACAGGCAGTTGTGACTGACCAGAGCACAGAGTATAAACACCAGGATAAACGGCCATATTCCATTAGGGATTGGCCAACACCTAAGTATGTCCTTGCGAAAAACATCTCTCTGGATCTAAGCATTTTGGATCCAGTCCATTTCTACGTTCTGCCTTGCGCTTATTCAGAAAAGTCTTTGATGCCTATGGCAGTCCTGTCTAAAGATGTAGGGAAGAGTCTTGAAGCATATTTGTGACCTTACACAGATTAATATACTGTTTTGATTGTGTTGATAGCCCATGCCTTCAAACCTGCTTCTTGCTATGAAGCAAAAACAATTTGATCTGCAATTAAACATTTTCTTATATGATCTGGAAAATTTATGCATTATTGACAAAGCTAGAAGGAACTGAATACGGAAAACATAGCAGGAAAACAACACTTCATTGTTTTTAGTTTTACATGTATTCAATGCAGTGCATAAACAAGCAACTTTTTTACAAAGTTGACAATTAAAATATTTTTTAAAATACGTATTTGCTTCTGATAAATAGTTTAATATGGGACATGCATGCTAATAGGAAAGTCAGTTTTGGGTGACAGTCATTTAACAGTGGAAAAGTGAATTAACAAGAAAATTTGTAGAAATACTTGAAAACACAACATGTCTTTTTATATCACTCTATCCAAATGCAGCTTCTTAGTTCTTCTGCAATTTCCCCTCTCATATCCACTTTCTAAACTTTAAACCAATTTTACACATTCAAATAGTTAGAAATACAAGTAATATACCCAATAAAATACATTAATTATGATGAAAGATAACGGGAAAGAAAACCTGGCATAGTTGTCTATGTGGTAAGGATTTTTAACATGTAAGCAATCAAAGATACAGAAAAGTCTTTTCACTACTGACATTGCAGAACCACACCCACTGTGTTTACTTCTCTCCCTTTTTCCATCGATGCTGGTTTTGCTGCTCTTGTTTGAATCGATCTTGTTCATATCGTCAGGGTCACTGAAACTCTTAGTGATTGCTGCCAGGACTCCATTCCTCTCTTCTTCAGCCTCCTCATCCTCCTCCTTATAGGAAACAAAACAGCAGATACTTCAGTGCGTGTTTCATTGTCTATTTACTTTAGAGCTGCAGCAAATAATAGGATTTTTCTTACTATGACTCCTGTATCTCACTACTTGATTTCAAGGGTGAGCACCTACACACACCAGAGAGCTGCTTTCAGCTTTCAACATCTCCATTTACAGGAAAAGCACCGAGTTAAACAACACCTTACTGCAAAAGCTTGTGTAGGACGGTCAAGCAAAGCTGGATTTGTTCAAATATGTCCCACCAAGCTTTACTTAAGACAGCAGCAAATCCATGAAATGTGCAACAGCAAACTGTCCTCTGCTCAGGGAAAACACAGGCAAAGGTCAGCATCTAGAAAGCAGGCAAAGCAAACCCCCAGTCTGGAGATGGAGCAGGTAGTAGAGCTGGCAGATCAGCTAGTCAAGACGGTTGGACCCCAAACCAAGCACCCCAGAATACAAGACACTTTCATTCTGCGCAGTTGGCTACTCTGTTCCCAATGCTTTGTGATGAAAATCAAATTAACTTAAAACAAAACAAGAAGCACAAAGAAAAGAGGGTCATAAAGACAGGCAAGCCCCACAACTAATTCAATACTAAATAGCTCGTAATACTTTCTTTCAAGTCCTGAAACCCATGCTTTAAGTTCAAAGTTACGCGAAGGTTAAGCGCATTTTTATGTGCTTCCCCGTATCAGGACAGCTCTTTGGAGAATGTTGTATAAGCCTTCTGGTAGGTTTTATTTCTTTGATTAGAAATGGCTCAGAGCCATGAAGTTCATGTATGAAATCTTCACCCTTTGAAGTCAGTGGGTTTTCTGTTAACTGACTCAGAGGACACAGGATTAGACACCAGCTGCAGCTTCAGCTCTAAACACAAACTTTCTTGAAAGTTCTGAGGCATTTAATTTGGTGTAGGATATTGCAGAGACACCAGTAGATCCAAGCTACAAAGACTGGCTTCAGCTTTGTATCTAAACTAGACCTAAACTTGTATAGTTAGAGGAGGGGTCATTTTAATTCAGGCAGGTATACACATAATTTTAATTTTCTCCTGATGATTTTATTACCTTCCAAATCAGTGAGGGCATACAAGCAAAAAAAAAAGGGCTAAACATTTATTTGTCAAATGTAGATTGAAGAATCTCTTTCCTCTGACCAAATTGCTTTTTCCATTTGCATCATGAGAAGAAACAGATTGGGCAAGGACAAACTTTAGATAAGTTGAGATGTACAGCCATATGGGTAGCCACACAAAAAGCTCATTTAGAAATATCCCAGCTATTAAAGTCAAAGAAAGCTCATTAAGCCACCTAAGTGATCTCCATGCCCATGCAGAATTGCTCTTCTCCCCAGGGTACTTGTAGACAACACAGTTCTTGAGCCTTTCTTCATTTAAAATTAGTAATGTCCTTGAAAATTAAAGTGGACTCTGGACAATGTCCTCCGACTGCTGTGAATCAGTGAAGCAGAACAGATGGAGCTAGAAAAGGGGATTATTACTGCTTTTCATTTTCAATTTACAAAAAAAAAAATCCAGTATATTTTATTTGAGAGAGATAAACGTAGCTCAACACAACATGTCATCCTAAAAATACACTTGACTACAAAGCCTCGCTCATCCTCCATCTATGTAAGGATTTTGAAACCACAGGCCAGGATAAAAATCTCCCTATAAAGCATTAAGAAGATCAATAAAATTCCAGTCTGAACCTTAAACAACCCCCAGGGTAGTACTAAAACTCAAACCTGGAGTTTTACTTGAGGCCTAACTCTGTTATAAATACCAAGCTCTTCTGCTTCAAAAAGCTGAGGCAGCCAAGGGAAGCACTGGGGGTGGCAGCGGAGCCTCTGTTAGCAGCACCCGGCACTTGAAACAAGGCACCGGTGAAACAGCCTAATGAATGCACTCGGTGCTTGAAAAGTCAATAAAATGAAGAAACCCTTCAGAAGAGTCCTGACATCTTTCCACTCCTCTCATTTTTTTGAAAGGGGGAAAAAAAAAAGCAAAACGACATCTATACTTGAATACCGTCAGGATTTGGGGCATTATTCATTGTAAGAGTCTGTTTGTCTCTCAGGTAGGGCTGGCTAGAAGTTGTACAGAATCACTTTTACTGCAGAGCATGAAAGAACATTGTGTATGTGCCATTTTTCTTTTCACACAACTGCACGTGAACAATTCGCAGGAGACTGGTGCTTTATTAGACTGTTCTTAACTCCTTTCTACTCCCCAAGAGGCAGTTATTACTTAAGCAGGAAATACCGTACATGCTGCATATATACTTGATTCTGTTTGCAGTGTTACAAGGCAGGGCTTTCACAGAACAGAGACAATTTTACAGAATTAGTGCTGTATCACATTGCTTGAAAAGGAGAAATCTAGTCTAGAGGAGAACCACCACTGCTAGCTTATAAAAAAACCACAGTCTTATAAATTGATACTATCAAGGGACTTTTCCAGCTCACTGTGGAGAACTGAATGTGATGAAAGATTAAGCTGGTTTACATTGTAGGGAAAAAAAAAAAAAAAAAAAAAGTGTTGCAAGTGTTCAACTGTGGCTTTAATTTTAAACATCACACTAAGTTTTCCCTGGATTCCAGCTGTCAATGAGAAAATGGCAGCTGGCACCAAGGACTCTGTTTGGATACAAAATCAGTAGCATCCATGAAAGTTACTGTACATCACCCAAAAAGCACTGTATATGGCACCTGCTACTGTGGCTGCTGTTTATACTAACTGAAGTGTTTGCTGACATCTAACAGAATTGAGGAAAGTAGTTACTTCCATTGAATAATAAAGATGCTCAAGATTAAAAATATTTCAACCTAGAGTGTTGCATACATGGAGCCTATGCAGTGTTCAGGAAGACTGCATGATGCTTGCACAGAAATGCCATGTAGGCAGAACACTGCCCTTGAAACCTTATTTTCAGTTTTCAAACTTTCCTCATTTGTGACCAAAAGGAAGAAGTTTAGGTAAAAGACAGATCGAGGCAAAAAAACATTTCTCCGGTTTGTAAGAGAGTACAATTCACACCTTTGCAGAAAAGAGAATAAACTCGGGATTTTGGAGGGGAAACCTCTCCATTCATGTAGTCGATGTGAATGGGACATTTTGTCTGACCTTCTTTGCAGCAGGTTCTTCCTTTGCTTTTGCCATTAACTTTGAAGCTGTCTCTGTGGGTCCTGGTTCACGTGATGTGAGACACTGCAAGAGTGTGGATGTGATGAGCTCTTTACTGGTTTATATTCTAAACTAGAGACCCCAAAGGCTTCAAAGGAACAAGATATTCTAGTACCTAACTGCTTTAAAGAGCAAACCAGAAAGCAAACCAGTACAGCTAATTCCTATACAAGGCAGAGGGTTACATTTTCAATTCACTTCCTACATTTATTTACATAATTCTGAGTGCAAATTTGCTATCAGCTCTCATACGAGAATAAAAAATTGGGAAGTGAGATTTCTAATTAACTCATGTCCACAAGAGAATATGATAATAAGGAGAACACATTTAAGGTGATGATACTCACACAGAAATCTGTTAAGTACCTGCTAGACAGTGACATGAGATTTTAGCTGCTACTTCTGCTCTTGCAACATTTTAGTTTTCACAATGAGAAATGAGAAATACAAGCCAAGTGTACTGTCCATGGCACCCCACTCAGTAAGCAGGGCTTGTCCTTGGCTACAGCAGGAAAAGGACATGGCAGGCTTTTTCCTTATTCTGCTAGAGTCTTGAGCTGATCCAGGACCAGCCAACTGCCCTTTCCCTTATGTATTTGTGTGGGCAAGAAGTGAGTTGGACACCTAAAGGACAGCAAAAAAAAAAGTGCCTGCAGTGGTAGAGCATTGCTTTCAGTCATTAAGTCCGTCACAAAACTGTACCTTAAGGGTTTCTTCCTCCCTCATTTTAAAGCTACCTCCACTTACTCCATGACTTTCAAGTCTTTGAGTTCCCATGTCTGCCCCATCTGCAAGCACTAGTACATGTCCCCCAGACGAAAGGGAATCTGACAGAGGTAGGCAAGGCAAGGGCAGTCATAAGTGCCTTTCACAGATCCAAAGATGCTTAATCATCCAACAACTGAAACATTTTATTTTCTTACCCAAACCTCCAATAAGCTTTTTTTTTTCTGCTCTGTGAGCAAAATGACAACCACTTACTTCACAAGATGGATATGCTCAGAGGGAATCACCACAGATGCTACTTTGCCAAGAAAAATCACTTTTCAGACTTTCCACTCAAACCCTCATTCGAAGTGAGTGTTTGCCCATTTGCAAACCTTCCACCATTAGATGGTGTCTTTTAAAACCCACTGAGTGGCTAAGCTTTTTGTCCATTTTTCAGTCCTTCTCCATACACCTAGATCTAATTATGGCTTTGAACACATTCTTGTGCATTTACAGAACCTCTCTCCTACCCAAACAGCCAAAATCTCATATTAATTGTTGAACTATGTAGGCACTAAAAAAAAAAAAAAAAAAAAAAAAAAAAAAAAAAAAAAAAAAAAACAAAAAACCCACACACATCTCGGTTGATCTTCATTGTTTTTAGGCTTCTCCATTTGAACTCAATATCCTGTTTCTTGAGCCTACCTAAGAGCTTTGCTTAGGCATTTCGGATGCTCTGTTCTGGTTTAGCTTAAATAGTTGACAATCTTTCTTCTTCTGGTTGTCTATCACTACAGCACTCAACCAAACTTCTTCCTGCTTTTTTTTTTTTCATTTTCACTTCCTGTGTTTTACTTTTTTCTATTTGTCCAGAAATTTAATAAGCGGCTTTAAATTTTCTTTGCTATCATGCATATTAGATTCACTTCTGTAATTAAAAGCCGCAAGACAATCAGCTTCCAACTTCCTTGTGATTTCATTCGCACTGCTTATGAAAGTAGTGCTAAACACTGGAGATGGAAGACGTGACAAAACTTCTTCATGAATCTGTCCCAATTATTTCAGCAAGATGACAATTTCACAGTATTTCAGAGTTGTGAGAAGCTCATTAGGGCAGCAAAAAGTGCTGCTATAATAATGATGCAGAACAGAAAGTGTATCCCAGTCTGAGCTTCAGCTGCAACTGTTGAAAGAGAAGGGGTAAGTGGAAGGCTACAGGGATCCAATACACCTAATACATGAAGTTATCTGGTAGTAAACTGATTCAAGTACCATGCACCTGCAGAGGGTTTAATAAACAAAATGTGATAATTTTTTTCTTTTTTTTCTGTATTGCAATAAGATCAAGTCACTGAGCTCAGTCTGATTTTTGAACTGTTAAGTACATGTATGCCAGTGCTGAGGAGACAATTGCCTTTGATTTTTGTGATACGTCTAGCATATTGTTTGATAAATGGCCATGAAGTCCATGCCAAAAAATGGAATTATTACAGATAGATGTTTCAGTTCATTTGGTATCTTCCAAAAAGCTCCAGGTATACAAATAATTCTTCTTTTACTCAAGGTTATTTTGTTTTCACTGTCCATAGTCTAAAATAGAAACTTCCTTAAATACATTTGCTGTTAGTGCTAAGATAAATCATTCTCTTTAGCAGGTATAATTGAAATCTGTTTTATAGGACAACGATAAAATTATTAAAATACCTTTGGAAGTTCCTTTGAACTGAGTCGATGCAGAGTGCAGAAGTGAGCCACAGCATATTCTAACAGTGCTCCAAAGATGAAGCTGAAGCAGATGCCGAGGTACACATCAATTGCCTTAATAAAGCAATTAGCATTTGGGAGTGAAGTCCTGGCTCCCATCATCAGCGTTGTCATAGTAAGGACTGTGGTAACACCTGTGAAATGCAAACATCTAAGATCTGCGAAAACATATAGAGCAATGGGGCCCTTTACTGCAAGGGCCCTGCTACAAGACAAGTTTTTCCTGGCTCTGCGAACTCTTAGTATGCCACAGAATTTAATGTGTCAGGTTTTGGAAAGAAGACTTTCAAATGAACTTGTGATTCTGAAGTTAAATGCTTAAAAACACTCATAAAAATGTTTGTAATGCTGAGAAGACTGGAAATTAACACGAGAGGGATTTTGGTGCCATAGAATGCATATTTCTGATTAACACATTATTATTGCAATACTATGCAAACACTCAGTGCAGTTGCCACTGGCCTCATTTGATATGAAATCTTTCTTTCTTCCCTATTCTGTAGGAGTCTTTTTCCCACCCCACCTGCAGTCAGATCAGAACTGATGTGCATTCTTTCCCTTTCAGAATATCCTTTATTTGAAATTAATTATATTTAATCTCTTATAATCCTCTTATTATTCATGTGTTAATTAGTATGTATCATTAGACCTCACAAAAGCCTCATAATTCTGTCTGTGCATGCCATGTGTTTGGAAATGTTGAAATTCTTTCCAAAATGGCTGAGTTTTTTCATTTGCTTTCAGCAGCCTCCCTTGCCTGTAAGTCTCCTGTAGCTCCCAAAGACATATTCTTAGTTAAAGAATAGCAAGGCTTTAAGGAGAGTCTGTATGATGTACTGCAGATGACAAGCCAGAAAAGCAATTCCACAAACACCAGAAGTGTTTGCAACTTCTGGAAGTGGATGCCATGTACGTGCAATAAAGAAAGCACCTTAATGATCCAACTATTGGTTTGTTTCCTTTTGTTTTGTTTTATTGGCTTCTCACCTATGCAGATTCTGGCTGGAACTGAAGACTGGCTTATCCAAAACGATACCCAGGAGAGCACAACCAGTAGGATTGATGGTACATACGTTTCTAGTATGAAATACAAGATGTTTCTCTTGAGTTCGAAGTGAAACACTAGTTTTGGGTAATGTCCTGTGGAAAGAGCAGGAAAAAAAATAGTGAATGTTCCATTCATAAAAAGTTCTTTAAATTATCAACCTGTATTACTTTTGTGTATCACAATGCAACAAAAGCCTAACAAGTTTGAAAAAAATTAAACACTGCACTGAAAAATTCTGTTATGAAGAGTCTAAATTGAACCAAAGAAAAAAAAAAAAAAAGGTATAACACCAAGTCAGTATATCCAGAGTTTCATTAAAGAAATGGAAATTCACTGAGGGTTAGTGAAGGAAAAAATAAACCCATCAACGTGTGGAAAGAATGATTCATTATATAACACAATGCAAGGAAATTTGAAATCATAAATGTATTTAGCTGTGGCTACTCATAAGAATTACCACAATGAACTACGACATAAACTAACATAACAATTGTAACTTTATTAAGTTAGTGTGGGTCCTTATCTTTAACTGCCTCAAATATCTGGTTTATTTTGCTTTTCTTTTCATTTCCTATTGTTCAAGATATGGATCAAAGGTACCTTCTCTGATACTACTGACCTCCCTCTTTTATTCCCCTTAAAAACAAGCAGTGTCTTTTCATCTTCACTATTTTTTCTTTACATTAGTGCATTACAGTGTTTGTGCTGTTCTCAGCAGTATCACTGTTGCGGCACAAATGATTTTCTTCTAAATTAGTGATTTGCAGAAGGTGGAAGTTTAGGCCCACAGTCAAAGAGAGAATTGGGTTTCTTTAGGGAAAGCACACTGGTAAGCAGAGCCTGAATTTGATATCCAGCTCACTAACTGAGCAAAATTTGGCTATGCTTGGGCAACAGAAGTGCCAGATCTGAAATTGCTACCAGTCCAACAGATCAAAGTAAGGCAAAAGCTTGCTTTTTACTAACTTAAATGTACAAAACAGACTTCAAAATTAAGAGTTCAAAATTAAGAGCTAAAGTATTTAAGTTTAAAAAATATTATTTTAACAAAATTATTGAACCAGCATATCAGTGAGAGAGTAGTGCTTGAATATACTGTGGTCAGATAGCTTTGGCTTCATCTCTTTTAATCCAACAAATTATGATCTCCAAGACCTGTATTTGTTTCCAGTGCTGAGTGCTGTGAGTCAGGACAGAACTACAGAACAGTGAATGCACTTTAGCAACAATATATGCATGGACAGGTTATTTGTACATCCCTCAGGTGCACTGTGAGACATGGAATCAAAGAATACTTTTAGAAGCTTGAAGTGCAAGTAATGGATGCCAAGAAATGTCTTTTTGCTTCTAGGCTTGAAAATGGATAGTTAAATTTTCATTTTCAAAAGTATTGTATAAAATGCATCCAAATAACAATACGGTTCCATAGAACTCTAAAAATCAGAAAGAGTCACTAGATTACGTAGTCTGACCCTAATCACAAATCATTAAATTTTCCCAATTATTCCTTGTGTTGAACTCAATCACTTTGATTTAAACAGGTCTAACACAGACCTCTAGATTTAATCTGAGAATATTTAGACATGCAGCATTGACCATTTCTCTCAGTAATCTGTTACAATTATTAAAATAATTCTGTTAAAAATGAATGCCTAATTTCTAATCGTTATCTGACTTCAGCTGTCTACGATGTTGACTCTGACTTTCCACTAGTGGACTAAATAGTTCTTTGGTAGTCAGCTCTTTCTCCTGCTGAAAGTACAAACACACTGTAATTAGGGTTCTACTTTGTAAGTTCAACATAATGTGGTCTTCGAGTTTCTGACTGACAGAAAAAAAAAAAAGGATACAAAGACAGACAGTGGATCCTTAACTCTCTCCATGAGGCAGGAGACACAATGATGATTTATACTGTTATCATCATTTCTATGTGAAAAGAGGAACATTACATTAGTGTACCACATCAATACTGTGATTTTTACCAATGCAATTGTTTCAGTAATTTTGCCCACCAAAATTGATTTTAAGTGTAAGCAGACCAAGGTAAAGCACTCAAAAGTTAGGAAGTGTGAAACTTAGAGTCAGCTGTGCAACATTACCTCAGTCTGTATAATAAAAGACTATAGCATAAAACATATTTAGGGATTGTAAATCTGTGCTTCCTAGTGTGCAAGAGCAAGCATTTAAAACCTTAATTAAAACTGTTAAGGATTTTATTGATTTTGCTTGCAATCTTCTAGGCTGCTATTTAGCTAGAACTCAGACTAGATACTTTTAAAGAAAAATACAAGATTTTTCTCGGCAGTGTTTGTACTTGGAACTGTCATTACTGTGGCGCGGTTGCAGCTAACACACAAAGGATGATGGCACAGCCACCATGAGGGAAGGGTGTCAAGCCAGAGCTCATGTGAGAGTGCAAAGGGTGCAAATCATCAGCACAAAACTGAATCCTCCACAAAAGTCACTTGTCTTTCTGTGCTGACCAAGAGGAAAGATGTGGTGCCATGTACCCAGCAAAGTGGGGTGAAGAGACTGGACTGTGCTTCCTGCAGGTACCACAGGCACTTGGGTGTTCCTGTGGTTCAGCCTTAAAGTTTGTCTTTAAGAATGAAAACTCTGAAATAGCCAACACATAATAGCCGTACAGCAATACCCTCTCCTCTTTAGCACCCTACAACTGAATCTCCGTTCACCTTAGTATAAAAGTCAAGTAGGTACATAGGAAGTTAGTTCAAAATATCAAACTTGAAAGCCACACTTCGCCACTTTGCTGCAATTGCCAAATGTAGACGAGATCTCTGACTGTACCTGTGCTCTTTTGTGTTATTTTTCCTGGTGCCGGATATTTCTGAAGTAATGTGGACAACAAAGAGAAATAGAAATGTAACAGTTTATAGCTGAGTAGCTTTTTGGGGAACAAAGAAAAAGCGTTTCTCTAACCTTAGGGCTTTCAGCTTGCCACAATCCAAAGGCACATCATGGACATTATAATAATAATGTCAGCATTTCTCTAAAGAGTTCAGAAGAGCTTTTATAATGGAAATTTTGAAGTGAACTATATATAGAATTCATATGAGCTCCTTCTGTGATAAACTGAAGAAAGTAGTCAAGAAAAAGTATGCAATGCATACTTATCATGCTAAAGAAATGAGCAATGGGAGAAAATGAAGACAGGAAAATATTGCAGTCTTTTTTCCTTTACACTCTGCCCGTACCAAAAGTTATCATCTTTAAAAAGAAACAGATTTGCTACTCCTGTTACGTGAGTTGTATATGAGATTGCTATGCTGTAAAGATCAAAAGTGAAACAGCTTCATGTAATCCTAGTCCTGGCTTTACCAGAGTCAACTCAAGCACAGCTCATTGACTCCTCAAAACTGTCAGGTTTACACCTTCCTTGAGTCTTATTGACCACAAAATGTTTGCATTAAAATGAGAAGATTCTTTTTCTTTCAAGTTTCTGGTCCATGATGAATCCTCAGTGTGCGACTGCTCTGATTTAAATTTGGTAATGTGATGGAAATAATATCTGTGCAGATAGCTAACTCTGCAGTAAAGGCATACTGTTAGCACTTACCAAAGTGTCAAATTACTCTGTTTAACAGTTTCTCAGAAGAATGTGAACCTAAATGACTGCCAGTACACATACTCTAAACCCATCAGCATGTGAGGTATTCTACTTGGTCACCTCATAGTGAAAGAAGATTAAGCTGAGTTACCCAGGGTTTATAAAATTTACTAGAGGGCAGAAGTGCAAAGTTGGACAGTAGCTCTAGCTTGCAGATGAAGAACAACTCTAGATAGCAGACTACATTCTTATACCTACTGTAACTCTCTCTACTCCTTAAAAAAGAAAAAAATTAGAAAGAGTTGAAAGAAATAAAATTTCATTGGTTCCAGCTGACTACTTTTGTTTCAGTATCAAAAATTTCACCAGCATAGACTCTGAGTAGCTGAGTAGGTGTAGATCTAGGGCAGATCTTTCTGAAGGGAAGAAAAGCCATTTTATTCCTCTTTATAACTTGCCTTTGAAGTTTGGCTATTGGCTTCTAAAAACAATATTCTAATTTACAGCGCTGCTTATCTGACACTTTGCATAGACCTTGCCATAATACTGATGATTTTGTTAACACTGACTGTTGCTGCACTGCCTGAGAAGTAAATATAAACTTAAACAGGCTTCCTTATCAACCTAGGATTAAAAAACAAACCAACAAAACAAACAAACAAACAAAAACCCCACAAAACAAACAAACAAAACCCTAAACAAAACAAACCCACAAACAAGTGTTTTTCTGTGGTGTCTTTTCCTGGCTGTTGGCAGAATACTGCATCTCTGCTCTTTTCTGCTGCCCTCTGACCAGCGGACGGTCACAGCAGAGGCACCTGAAGGAAGGACAGATGCTCTACAAACAATGTCAGCAGTTCCTAACCTCCACTCCAGTGTTCCAGGGTGGGAACATCTTCCCCACAGTTACTTTCTGTGTTCTTTTTGATGAACTCTACTCCAGTAAAAGACTGCTCCACATGACTTTTTATGTAAGAAGCACTCTGGTGTCCTGCACAGGGCTGTGCAGTCAGGCACAAAGAGCATACTCTGCTCTGTCATGAATTATGTATGACTAAGCCCTTGGGTGCCAGGTAAAACGCATGATGTACATCTCACACAAGCACATCAGTATAACTCTTCCAATGCATCATTTTCTTCTCTTCTTGCACGTTTTAAGGGCACGGTACAGGAAAGCTTTAAATAGCATTTTACTGCCTTAACTATGTGCTGAAAATATAGTTTTCAGTATGCAATTTTTTATTGCTTGTTTGCAATGAACATATGCATTAAGGAATTGGTAGCATCCCCATTTTTACCCAGCAAATATGTTGTGCAACTGAAATACAATTCTTTGACTGATGTAGGATGATAAGGGTGTCAATATACATGATTAATACGTTATCACAGCTCCTCTGTCCCTCCCTCAGAGAACAGTCATCTTCAGTCAAGAACTTACAAACTACCTCTTTTCCTACTTGTTCTTCAGAGGTGAACTAAAGGAAATGAAAGATCAGGACAGGCCTCTCAACATTTCATCTTCATGAAAGTGCTCTACAGAAAATGAGTTTGAAATCCAAATTTGAAATCCAAAATTGAAATCCAAAAAAGAATGAAACAAACCCTTTCATGCAGTGTTTGTATACAGATATATGTATCTGTTTAGCTTAGCTATTAAAAAACAAACAAACAAACAACAAACTTACGAAACAAATTATGCCACAGAAAGCTTCCCAAGTCATTCTGTGTATTTCTGTCTATGCCATAAAGAACTTCCCAGAAGTTATCCTTAATATTAATTCCATTAATTGCATTTCCACATGTTTTTATGTTACTGTAACTTTTTCAATGCATTTTCCAAAACTGTTTTCTTTCTAAACTGTTCTACAGAAGTCTCACAAAAACAACTAATGATGGAAAACCTTTTAACATAAATTCAAGGGGAAAACCTTGGTTAAAGAGAGTGATTATATGGGCTCAGATAGGTAACTTGAACATATATGGTAACAGATGTATATGCATATGTAACTACTTGAATCTTAGTTGAGACTGACCAAAGACTCACTAGATAAGATTATACTGAATACAGTTCTGAGATTGTTTTTAAGCCCTGTACGGCAAATAAGATGTTCTCAGAAATAACAATTCGTGAGCAATTACAGATTTTTAAAGAACTGATAAAGAGAATGAATGATGTTACTTGGTGTACCATACCTGAAAAAAGAAGAATTGAAAATCCTAGAAAAGTTTCATTATCAACTAAGAAATCTCCTGAGACTTGGGAAAGTGCAGATGGGCCTGTAGGACAAAGCAAGGTAATGCTTCTATTTTGAGAGAGACTGTGTCTGATGAACACACACTTTGTGTAGGAGTCTGTTATATTTATACAGTCTTAGACACCCTTTAGAATCTATATATTGTTTATATACTTTTTGATTTTCAGATCACTCATGATAAATGAGAGCAACTCATCAATGGCTTAGTCCTGACCTCCCACCTGAGAAGCTAATAACATGGAGTGGCCAGGGGTCAGAAGAGTTTCAACACTGTATAGTTAAACGAGGTCTGACAAGGCCTCTAGCCTAAGGAGGTTAGAGCGGGATTTGTGATAGACGTCAAAACCCTGGCAGTGACTGCAGACAAGGAACAGCAGCCAGATCCTTTTGCAGCCTTTTTCAAGAGGCAAATGTCTTGTCTTTGTGCATCAAGAAGAGGAGACTGACTTTATGCTTTTGTCTCTTCTTTCCCTCTGTTCTGCCAAAATAATACCATTTAAATATGCCATCTTGCTGACTTCACGGTTTTCTAAGTAGGGAAGTGCACTGAGAGCCCTGACTGCCTGACATAATTCTCCCCGCCCTCCAGGCTGGGGCTGAAGACTTGGCAGGAAGATTGCAGTAGTTAGAGCAAGACTTACAGGGAAGTTGCCAGCCAGAAGAAAAACTATCGACAGCCAATTAGCCTCAAGTATTAAATGACTTTTTGCTGCTTTCTCCAACTACAAATGTTAATTGAGATTAGTTAGCTATCTCTTGCAGTGAAAACAGAAGCATTTATCAAGTGGGAAACACATGGGGTTTGTCCTGTGCCCAGTACTGTTCACTAACAAACATCATGACATACCAAGTGTCTTTTAAGAGGGGAGTGTTAGCACATTAGAGAACAGTATTACAGTCCAAAATTATCTCAACAACTATCAGCCTGAGTAACACAAAATGCATTTCAACAAAAACAAGTAAAAAGTCCTACACTCAGATAGGGATTACTGGCTCCTAAACAGAGCGTAGGGAATACGTGGCTACAGGGCAACAAAGGAGCTGGATTACTGGAGAAGGAATCACAATCTGAACAGGGTCAAAAATACACAACAATTTTCTGCAAAAAAAAGTAACTATCAAGCCAGAATGGATAAAGAAGAACAGAGTTCACAAAATGCATTAAGTAAACGCTCCCCTCTATGGAGGATTTCTGATGGGAATAGGGTAACCATTTTTGAGTGCTGCACATCAGCAAAGATATGAGCAATTCAAGGGAGAACAATAGCAAAGACAGGAGATCTAGAAACTGTTTGTACTAATTAAAAAGAGGAAAAGTGTTGGTGTGAGAAAATATATATCTATTCTGAAACAGTGAAAAGGCAGCTGAAAAATAGCAGGGAATTTATCTTCTATATCCACATAATGGGTTTGAAATGCATCAAGGGAGATCAAGATTAGACATGAGGAAAATATTCATGTGATAATCACCAGAAAAAAAGTCATCTAGGGAGGATGAAGCAGACACTTTGGAGGTTTGTCTGACTTACTCTTAGAAACATCTGTCAGGAAGCAGGCTGTAGATATAGATGACCTTGCCTTGCAACATGAGAATAGATTAAATGAATTCTTAAAGTGTATGTCTGCCTTATTTCTATTATTTACACAAAAATCTAGACTGTAACAGTCCCTCATTGCTTTTATGTTTTTCCAATAAGAAAGGCAAGCTTTTTATATCACTATTTATTACTCTGAGAATGCAGGTGGTGCTGGCTATACAGCTAAAATAAAAACCCAGCAGCCACTGATGGAGATGGTTTTAGGTTTCAAGAGCGTATCAGTGTATGCAGAATAAAGACTATAGTTAAAAGTGGTTCTAGCACTTAATTTACCCATGTCCAAAACAAAATCTGTACCAAAGTGAAAACAACAACAAACCCTAGCCAGCAACAGCATTCTAGCTAACATTACTTGAAGTGACTTACTAGTCTGTGATTAAAATAACATTATTACTATTATGTGATACATCCCATTCTATAAGCAAGATTAATCCACAATATCCTTATCCACAATATCCTTACTTATGCAGGAATTTTGCTGACTACATTTTAAATTTGACTCTGTCAGTGGCTGTACGTGAACTTGGGGGTTGCTTTGTTGTACAATATTTCACTTGCACAGCAGCTGTCCAAGTACTGTCTGTTCAAGTTCACAGAGTATTAAATCCTAATTGCTTTTTTTGCTGTGTTAGGAAATACTACACAGGGCTCTTTTCCCATATCTTTAGCTTTAGCCTTGTGAATCATAACTGTTATAAATTACTGATATTTATAAATTAACTGTTGTTTATAAAATACCTTCAGATATCTTTTGATAGTGATAAGGAAATGCAAAGCATCATCTTTTCCTTTTGAAATTGATTACATAGTTCCATTTTCTGGTTACTTTTTTTCTTTTAACATGAGCTAGAGCGGGCACTGTCTTCCTTAAGAAGAAAAAAAAAATGCAAAGTGTAGAAAATAGCACCTAATTCATAATGACTCAATAGAAAATTAAGAGGATTATAAGATTTCATTTCAAAAGTACTGCATAGTACTTGATAATGTCTTTGAACAGGAGAAGTGAAACAAGCAGGTGTGGGAAATTTTAATAGAATTAAGTTACATGTGTTAAAAAAAAATGTACCATTAAATGTGGCTTTTGATTTTATACATATTATTCATGCCAACATAAAGGGAGGAAGAAAGCATCATTTGCTGAAAAGAAGAGCACAGCTCATTTGATCATGCCTCTTCAGTTATAAGTGGAAATTGGTTTTATTCTATCTTGTAAAAAAATAATAGAGATTTTTTTTTTTTTTTTTTTTTAATTTAGAGCCTGGACTCTCTGATAGAAAGTGGTAAGAATTAAGCAGGTTTCCTCTTCCTCTTTCCTGTATGGTGAACAGGTCCTAATACCCTTCTGGGTAGAGCAGCACTACAGGATTATTCTTCTTTGATTGAACCTGATGTTGCTTACCCAGAAGCTGTAAAGAGGAGGAAGGCAAGCAGATGTCACTTAAGTAAGTAGCAAGATACTTTGTGATCCTGGAGCTTGCTAGTATGTATTTCATTTCTACTTTTATATCCATTTAGAGAACTTTGACTTCTACCCTGATTTAATACCTGAAATTGGATTGTAAAGTTTCTCTGTGTTGAATTATTAAACCAGAAATATCCAACAACGGAATAGAGAAACTATATTTCTGTGATTCAGCATTAGTAGCATGTCTTCTGGTGAAGCTATAGCTTTGAAGGATGTGTGTGTCTTCATTTAAAGATCACTTTTTCAGCTGGTGCATTGACTTGAGCGGAAAAGAAACCGAGTACACAGTGAAGAACAGTAATGAAGGGTGTAAGTGTGACTCAGAGCACAAAGTAGGTTTGGAAGGTCTTGAACTCTCTGACAGCCCTTTCGAAAATAAACAGGAGCAGACGCTTTCATGATGTTAAGTTCTGCAGCTAGAAGAAACTTCCTACAGCAGTTTCCTATGATCAGCAGGTCTGCAGAAACGCTTCAGTGGAAGCTCAGGCCGGGCAATGTCCTCTGCTGCCCACCAGGCTGGACAGAGGCTGCTGCAGACAAAGAGCAGCTCCCACACGCACTAGCCATGAAACCCAACTTCTTGCAGTTTAAAAGTTCCCAGCATATTCATAGAAATTTCCATGGCTGAATAGAGGCTTTTGACTCACCTAATAAAGCCAGAGTGGTTATGTCCAGGAAAGCTGGGAACTGTTCTGAGCCGGTCACTCTCCAACTTAAATACCTAAATTACAGGCTCCTTTCACAAGAGCTCTCCTTGACATTACGTGGAAGAAGTAGTACATCTCTTGTTTATCATTCTTTAGATAACGTGTAGCCTCCAAGAAAATGCTCAAAAACTCAACATTTACATTAGCTGGGTCTATACTGGTAACATCTGTAAAAGTACGTATGGTTTCAAGAATGTGATCTAGCAGAAGATGAAAACTGTCATCCTAAGATAAACCAATGTGCTCAGTTCCTTAATGCTGCTCTGTTCCCAGAGCTATATTCTAAACTGTACCTAGAAAGTGTTAGAAGGGTGTTCTTACCTGTCTCATACACTGCTTCAGATACCGAGGTAAAGTGATCTTCTACTGTGTATTGTGCCAGTCGGAGTGTGTCCAAACCTCGAACTGAATCATTTCCTCTAGTCCAGTAAAACATGACATCATTGATATTATAACCCCCTGTAGTGATACACAAGCCAACAAAAGTGTTTATTTTACACAATAATTAATCTGTGTTGAGCACACTTATGGTTCATCTGTCTCTTATTTCTCTGTCTGAAAGCACAATTAGACATAAACAACGTCAGTTCTTGGCAGAACATAATGCCTGTTCGCAACAAAACTCCCAATAACATACTAAGTCTTATCATTAAAAAGCTGACTTTTTTGGACTTGGTCTTTTTTTATATCTTTTATTCTAGTATAGACAACATAAGCTAATAAAATAGATTAGTACCACATGGTATTCTAAATGCAAAAGCTATTAAGCTCTAAATATGTTTTTTTTACGAATTATAGTACTGCCAGCATTTGGAGTGAACATTACATGTGCCCTTTGTTGCATCCCAGGCAGCTGTTTGTCGACACTGTGCATTTGATCCTCTTTCTCGTAGAAATGAAGGGGTAAGGAGAGCAGCAGGGCTGCTGCGTGCTGGCACCAGGCTCAGAGTTGGGCTTGGGTCATCACTTGGGGCAACATTTTGGCTCAGGAGCTCGAACGCTTCTCAGGGACACCAGCTTAGATGCTGATATTTCTGCAGACTCAACACCATGGCACGTTTCAGGGACCTCAGGAGATTTCCTCTTAACCTTCAAGTAGTAATTAGGAGCTGAGACGGGACATGAATCATCTATCAGTTGGCAACTGTATTTTGCACACACTTGTTAATATGTGGCACAATCACAGCTAAAATACCTCTGTAGCTTTTTTCCCATTATATTAAAAGGCAGGCAATTTTCAGACTAGTGTATATGATTAATTCAAGATTATGTTAATGTAATTTACATGCTAACAGGGAGCATTTGAACATCTTTTCCTTTAGCTTACTTAAATCAATCATTCTTGCATTTGACAGACTTATATTGTGTAAGTTAATAGGTAAGCTTAGGGGACAGAAACATGAGCAGATGATTATTTTTAGACTCCAGCCAATTGTAAGTAAATTACAGTGTGAGACAATAATGCAATACATTGCACAAGGGTATATGCTGCAAAAATAACAAAGCCCTAGAATCACAGAAAAAGACATGTATTAAAGTAAAAAATAACATTTTAAAAATTTTAAGTTAATGGCTTTGTTTCTTGCAATGACAAAAAAAAAGCAAACCAAAACAAAGCAAAACCCCACCATTTCTTATAGCTATTTCATGTAAGAAAAGCAGGAGTTCAGAAATTTCATTTCAAGGAAACACTGGGCTGGTTACCAATTAAAATGGCAATTTCACCTGGAAATTCTTTCCCTGACCATTCTTTAAATGTAAATTTTGTTTTCACTATCACTGGCAGTTTTGTGACCAGTTTTCTATCATAACCAGGATCATATTTATAGCAATTAAAGCGAAAACACTGCTGTATCAAAAGACTGAGTCAAAATATGCACATCTAAGCTAAGTTCTCAATTCACACTGAGAAATTTCCCAGATTTGGGAGGTGAAAAGTAAAAGTAATATTTCCTATAAACAAATGATTGCGTTGTCCTCAGTCAAAGCAAAGAGGTTTGTAGAAGCAGTTTCTATGCACAACTCCAGGTATGGATTCATTTTACTTTCCTTCAGTGTAAAGGAACTGCAGATATTTAAACAAAGTCCAAAGAACTAGATTATCAGAGTGAATTCTTATTTGTATTGGGGATTTTTTTTGTTGTTTTGTTTGGTTGGTTTTGGTTGTTGTTCTTGTTGTTTACAAGATATTGTATCTTCCAAGTTGTACAAGATGGGAGAAATTCACAATGTCCAGATGGGTATTTTCATTAGCTGAACAATTAGTAGGTTTTGGTAATAATTCCTATGAAAATTCTTCAAAAACAGTAGTTCCAAAACTCACGAAAAATTTTTACGAGGAGAGTCTTCTCAATAGTCAGTAAAGTTAAAGAGCACAGTGCTCCCTCTGTGCAAATTTACTCTTTATTCAGGGGATTAATATTTTGCTAATTATAAAGCATTTTAAAAGTTTATAGAGACAAAATCCTTAAGCCAAGTTATTTGGCGTCTACAAGTAATCTCTCTTCTCTTTACATGGCACTGAGTTTTCGTTCTAACTAATTCCTCAAGCCCAAAATATCTCATTCCTGTACTTCACTGATACAGTATAAGCAGCTAATGTCAACAGGGTTAACTACAGGAATAGTAAATTTGGGATTAAACATTCATAATGCCTAATACAAATGAGTTTCTCTACCTTTCCATTGCTAATTTTAATTTCCCCTGATTGTCAAGCACAAGTTAAGTGCCTTCACATGGCTCTTGACTGAATAAATGCTAAAGGACAAGCTCAAAAAGGAAATAAAATTTCAGAGATGGGCCCAAAACATGAATATGTATTTGGACAGGAGGCCGGGGGGGAAACGAGGAAAAAAGTCCTCAGCCGAGTGTGAATGAATGGTGGTGTTCCCTACCACATAGCAGAGGGCACGGACTGCCTGGCAGCAACAACCAAGTCAGGAGCCCTCCAAGTCGCCAACTGTCACATCTCATATGAACAGACTCAGAGTGGCATCTCTCTGTCTCCTAACAAAGGCCTGTACTACCGTCTGAAGTGTTGCAATTGTGTAAAGCCATTACTTGATAATATCATGCCCTGTCTTTGCATTAGTAAACACTTCAAAAAAGGTTTAACGCTTTGTTTCAGCTCAAATATTTGCTATATATTTTACATTTTATTTGTAAATGTCAGTATTTGTGTGGATGTGTGTGTATGCTTGCATTCACAATTCTTGATTCCAGGCAATGGTATCTGCAAGCAATATTCTGGGATGATGTTAGTATTTGTCTATAAATTGACACAGCTTATTTCAAGAGGGGCAAAGAGCATTTACAGCACATCCAAAAGAAAGTATTACAGTGCACAAAAGAAAAAGGGACACAGCTGAAGGCACACTCTTCCTTTTGTATTTATTGTCTGGAGCTGTTTTCCTCAATACTAAACACCAATGTATTTGGAGCATTTGTGAAGACATTACTATGTTTTCTCCTTGGACGGCAAACACTTCGTGTTGTCAAAAAAAGCAGATGAAACCATTCTAAAAAAAATGCTTATTTTTAATTATATAGGGAGTTCTCATATTTTAATCCTGTCAAATAAATTTTAAGTTTCTGTGGGACATATATTTCATTCTGGAACTAGAGAAAATATTAAATTACTCATTAGGCAATGCTGTTGAAGTAAAACTGATTTAACAATATACTCTTCCAAAGGAAAATAGTTGAGAGATAAACCAAATTCTAATTCAAATTCCTATTTGTTAAACAGATCTTATAAAACTGTTGATTCTAGAAGGACTCCTCTATGAGGAAGGTTTTCGGTTTCATTTCTTTTCTGTTTCTGTCTAAAATGAAACTTTGCTGCAATCTTCTAATTGATCATTACCAACAAAAGAACATCAACACAGTTCTGAAATGGTAAAAACAGAACTAGCCATATACTGAAAAAACCTTCCAATTTGTGTTGACATATATTTGAACATTTATTTTCATCTTAGAGGATTGGATACCCTTTTACTCATCCTGCACAAAAATACTTTGATATAGTCTTATGAGTAATAGAAAGAAGTTAACTACAAACATGCACATTTTGGTATTTGCAGAGCAACCACATCTACAAAGTATTAGAGAGCATATTTTAAGGAAATCATGAGAACATTGATTGATAAAATGAGAATCTATAAAGCTATATTTATTCTGGGTCCATCAGCTGATGACATTTTTCCCAGGGCACTAGCACAGAGACAACTGAATAAGTCATAGAAGGAACTGCATATATCCACCTCAGAACAGAACTGGCTACACAATTACCTTAATGACCTTTCTTTCAGTATGAAGATAGTAAATTAATTAAATATAAACTCTATGCCTTATAAAGAAGCCTTATTCTAATTTCTTTCTTCCCTAAAGGAATTGTGTCTCCAGGGGAAATTGTGTCAGGGGGCAGGCACTGGGAGAGAAATAGAAATATATACTCTCTGAAACAGAAAAAACCAATGAAGAAGTATTTTCTCTGCTGTGTTGGAAAATGTCTGCTCACAGAACTCCCCCTGAAGACCAACAGAATAACTGCAGGATGTGCTGCAAAAGTCTATGATAATCTCCTGAGATTTGTTTAATCATTAATAGCACAGCAGCATTTTTCAGTACTGACATACTATTTTCAATAAAACTTCATGCATTTATCTTTGTATACAGATACATTTGTAATTCAACAGGAACTGATCAAATATTGTCCCTTGGCTTATGCTAAAATTCGAGCTTCATTGATAATATACAATAACCCCCAGAAAAGATCACAGATATTTTTCTAATTGTATGAAAACAGTGACTGTCTTACAGCTTTCCAGTTGCAAAGTACACGTCTGCTTATCCATCGGATATTTGGTCAGATCCATACTGCACGCAACAGTTGTGGTGATCCTTGGAGAGAAAAAAAAATATTATTAATTATTGCTCATAAGTAAAAATTTAAAAAGCCATATATACTTCTTGAACTAATATTTGCAGGCAAATATCTATTGTGAGGGAAATTTTTTTAAAAATCTAGTATTTACTGGTATCTAATGCGGAAGAGTAACAGCATCCCAAACAGGAAACCACTCCAGAACAGCTGAGTTTAGTGGCAGTCTAGAAAGGCCACCCCTCGTTCCCTTCTCCCTTACAGCAACATTTTCCTTTGTTGATTTCTTTGCAATACATTTTACAATTTTGTTATATCAATCAAAATCTGTTATAAAGGATAATCTGAAAAAAAAATAATGAAAATTAAAAAATTACAGCTTGGTTTCCTCTGTGATGACTCCATTGCAAAACAACTGGAATGGCAAAATGCAAATAGCAAAAGGATCTATTTAGGGATGAAAATGAGACCTATAATTAAATTTAAGAATTTAACCATATTCATCAATAATACCTGTAAAACTACAAGACTATGCATATTCTACTCTTACAAATAGACCAGTTTCTTCAGCATAAAATTATGCTAACCTGGAAAGTTTAAAATGTAAGTATAAACCAAATATAAAGGCTGGTATGTGGTATATACATACCGCAAAGCATACAAGACTGTTCCATTGGGGTATATTCTTATAAGACGATTCTCAACAGTGATATCATGAAGAAAAGACTTTTTTGAATCAACTATGAAGGTATCCGGTACCCAAAGCATTTCCACAAGCCGACCATCTAAGCTTAAACTCTTATTACCATCAAAACAAAGTCTCTCATCAGTCCATCGCTGCCTTAGAAATATGGTAGCTGTGTAATCCTGAAAGATAAAAAACAAAGTTACCATACAGAGCAAGCCTGCTTTTTATTCCATTTTATAAAAGTATTTGGTAACAGCTGTTGGGCACAAACAGCCTGTGACTCTCCCATGTCCCTTTTTTAAATGTTAGCACCCTGACAGCAGTTGTGCTGCTCTTGTACTGCCAAACGATCCAGCACTTCATGTGAGGTTGACATCATTAAGAAATATTGTCTTGAGTAGATTTTGTTTGTAGAGTCACTGGAATTTTACAATAAAAGTTGATGGCCTAAGTCTGGGGCTATAAATCAGCTGAAGTCAGAGTTTTGTAAGCAAATAATCTGGCTCCATAGATCTTCAAGTTTTAGAATGATTTATTTAAGTGGTTGCGAACATTTCGTTCACGTAAACTACTAAAAAAAAAAGCATTAAAAAAAAAAACTTTGGGAAAAGTTGCGTAAATTCAGATGGACAAAAGGACATAATAAATTAGTGAAATAGGAAGGGAATCATCATTTTTTAGCATGATTTATCCTTTCAGCATCACAAGTGAAACAGTGGCACCAGATTTATCAAGACCTTGAATACAGCTCTCAGCCCAACTCGCCTTCAATTCAGATATGTCTTGCAGTCTTCCATTAAAATCACACTATTTCTTAGCACACTTTTAATCAACTTCTGAATTTATGGTGTGTTTATATCATTATGATACATTCATCCTAAGTTCTGACCTCACTTCCTGCTTTCTAAATACCTGTGAATACTTTGAATATAGAGGGACACTAATACTCAACTTCTTTGGAACCCTGAATAACAAAATGGTGAGGTATATTTATACACATATAAACACACACTTATATACATAGAACACATTTTCTAATACTGAACATCTGACTAATGAATCTTGCCTTTTATTTCTGTGTACCAATGGAGATTCTTTAATTAGAACACTCAATTTCATAGTTTGTTCAAAAATAAATTATACAAATTTAATGAAGCACAGCTGGAATAAGTTAATGTGTGACAGTAACAGTAAAATAGAAACACGAGTTCAGCTGTGTCTAATCAAAAGGAAAGGGAGGGGCCTCAAAGTCATGTAAATATAATTTTTCTGAAACACAAAGATTTAGACATTTCATCTGGAACATAAATAGCACTCTACATGCCTTTCATTAAGACTAATAATCAGTAGCAAATTTCTCTTTGTACCTATGACAGGTGTAATTTGCATCTGCATTTATATACTTATTATAGTGTTACAACCACTATCTGTAGTGAAAAATAAAATTCCATCTCCTAACACACATTGCACAAAAAGAAAAGCCTCAAAATGACATTGCCAGCAGCTGTAAACACAAGGCATTACCTTATCAACAAGCAAAACAGAAAAGATTGCAAAAGCTATAATACCATATTTATTTCTGATATAGTATCAATGCTTGCAATATCCAGACTCATTCCAACTGACACAGGACCATCTGCAAAAAAAAAAAAAAAAAAAAAAAAAAAAAAAAAAAAAAAAAAAAAAAAAAAAAAAAAAAAAAAAGAAAGTGAGAACCTAGCACACAGTTCTTTAATACTCAGTGTTCAGGATAACTGTCTACAAAATCTTCCGCAGTATGATTCATTTTTTCTAAATGATAACAGCTTTTAAAAAAAGGAAATATTCCTCAAACTTAGATTATGAAAGAATTTTAAGGAATTCATAACCAAATTATAGTACTTCTAGACTAACAGTATCTTTGTTTTAATAAACATGTTTTATTTCCTAAATATTACCCGTTTCATACTTTTTTTTCCCCCCAAGAAAAAGGGTACTGAGGAAAAACATTGCACGACAAGGCGCGGAAGGTACAGTCCCCACAGTACATCACACCATTCTGCTCTGAGGTGCAGAGCGGTGGAAAGAATTCTTCCATTTACAACATCTGGTCCATCAGATGTTCATAAACTAAGGAGTTGCTCCTGGCAATGTCACATGGTTAATATCCAGATGGGATATCTGAGTGACTTTATTTACTGCCTATTTAAGAACATATTGTCTATATTGTGTCACTGCATTTTAACATCTTGCTTTTGACGATTAGTAGCTAACTTGTGACTTAAATACTTTCATTTATAAATGAAACCTAATAATTTAATTCTCCTTTTAACATTAATATCAGCTGAAGGTTTGTTCAATGTGATTAAACACCTTACCTAAGGAGTTGTCACGATGCCATTGTAATGTTAGTATGCTCAGATTCTCCTTTCCTTGTGAATGTGTGTTTCACAGTGTCAGAAGGAAGATCACCCATTGTGCATTTTAAAATGCAGAATTCGTGCAGCGCTTTCATGGAAACATAACATTATTCCTGATTGAATACGTGTGGAATGGTGAGCAGAGTACACATACAAGGAAATTCATATTAAATAAGTGCATCTTCCCTAGTAATCGAGAAGCTGAGAGTGCAATACTCAAATACAGAAATGCTTCAGATAAGATCTATGTAGCTGATGGTGCCAGTCACAGACATGGTGCTGAAAGCCCCGCTTGGCTCCTTGCAATGCATTATGTATATAACTCTTATGTCCCCCAAATGGCATCTAGAGGAAGCTGGAGTCCAACTCTACCCCACCAAGTAATGCTAAAAAAAAAAAAAAAAAAAAAAAAAAAAAAAAATTTAAAAAAAAAAAAAAAAAAAAAAAAAAAAAAAAAAAAAAAAAAAGTGGCATTTTGAATGGTATCACTGTATTAGTATTTTTTTTCACCAAAATATTTTCTATTTGTAACGCATGTGTTAAAGTTGTTAAACATCTGGCACTCCTGAAAGAATCTATAAATGCTTTATTCTGGACCCAGTTGAAAGTTCAAATGTAAAGCTCCAGTGCAAAGCAGGACTGTAGTCTTGCAGCATCCCCTGATGGTAATCTATGTGTTTATTATATACTACAAATTGTACTTGGGGATTAGAAGAAATTGTTCATCTATTGGAAGAAGACTTCAGAAGTAACTTTGGAACAAAATTATGTGACTGAAATGTTCTCTGACCATCGATCACTTGTCTGTTTTGTTCTATTTTTTTCAGGTTTTGATACTCAAACAACAGATTTTGGGTTGTTCAGCCTGGAGAAGAGAAGGCTGCAGGGAGACCTTATTATGACCTTTCCGCAAGAAAGGTGGGGATAGACAGTAGGGCATGTAGCAATAGGACAAGCAGTAATAGTTTTAAACTAAAAGAGGGGAGATTTAAACTAGATATAAGGAAAAAAAAAAATTATTACCATGAGAGTGGTGAAAACACTGGAACAGATTGCACTGGAACAGGTTGCCCAGAGAAGTGGTAGATGCCCCATCCCTGGAAACATTAAAGGTAAGGCTGGATGGGGCCCTGAGCAAACTGATCTAGTGGAAGATGTCCCAGCTCATGGCAGGTGGGTTGGACTAGATGTAGACTTAATGATCTTAAAGGTCTTTTCCAACCGAAGTAATTCTATGATCTTTAAAGGTCCCTTCCAATCCAAAGTATTCCATGATTCTGTTCACACAATGCAAGATGCTGAGAACAGCTTTATTTTATGAATGAATTAAATCAGAACAATATTCATACTTAAATGATAATTTCTTTTTTTGTGTGTAAGGCTAAATACAATTTATGGTGCCTTACTAAATAAGCGAAGTATTAATAACAAAATGAGCCTTCCCATGATTATCCACCAGGGTTTTCCCTGAACTTCCTCTGGAAGGTCTCCTGTTGACAGTATCAAAAACATGGCAATACACTGGATGAGTCAGTCAGTTCCTACAGTTCCATATGTTTGGCAGGAATTTTATGCATAATGACAACTTCAGAAGAAAGAAAACTGAAGTCAGTCTGTCCTGCATAAGTGAAAAGAATCTTGAAAACACAGCAATGAAACGCCAAAGATTATGCCTTGTTACAGCAACGGGTGCGCAATCTAATTAACACGTATTTAGCTTTTACTAAAATTTATGTACAAAGACTGGTGCTTTATGCGCTTTACAGATATTCACAGTAATTCTATATGGGAAAGCAGCCAGAAGAGAGATAGACAGCATACTTAAAAATTAAATTTGGATCACTGTTATGATCACATTCTGTTAAACTTTGTGCCAACAAAGTAGAACACCACTGTGTCACGTATGCATTTGTAACTCTGAAGACCAACTACTTGGCACAATCACGAACTGCTCATGCTGAGCTGTCACTACTCACTCTTTCTTTTTCATTTACTTTAAGAAAATTTAAAACAATTCTGACATTCAGAAATATCTCAAAAGAGATGGCCTTCTGAAAACCACACCTCATCCTGGCAGCAACATTGGACAAAATACTATGCAACTGTAACAGAGAATTAGAAGGAAAAGTATCACTAAAATAATTTATAGTTTCATGAAAACTGTTTGTCTACCTGATTGCAAGCT
This sequence comes from Pampusana beccarii, assembly GCA_013399365.1. Taxonomy (NCBI): domain Eukaryota; kingdom Metazoa; phylum Chordata; class Aves; order Columbiformes; family Columbidae; genus Pampusana; species Pampusana beccarii. The sequence continues at coordinate 437,102 of VWYH01006503.1, read as the reverse complement.
CTGCTTTGTTTTAAGAATTATGGTACTTTTAGATGAAGTGATACATTATGATTGGATTTTTTTGGTGCATTTCACTTCCTACCACAAAGCATCTTTCTTGAGAAGCATAAGTGACGTGAATATACTAGACAGATTAAGATAGACCTTCTGACAGATCTCAGCTGTAATTGTTGATATTAAAGCATCAGAAGACAGATGCATTTCTAGCAGGAATCAGCTTCAATTCTATTTGTTCGCTTCAATGATCTTTAGACAGTGATGTAGCTCTGCCAGTACAGTTTGTGGACAAGACAAAAAATGGTGGGGATAGTAATAATAACAGCTTGTTAAATCATTCTTTAAAAAAAACAAACATTTTTAATATAACCAAATGCAAACAATTAATGTGGGAACAATTAAGGCAGGCAGTATGTACAGGATAGGAAGCTATCTTGGCAAACTGTGCCTTTGAGAAGAATTCAGAGGTTGTCACAGATAATAATTTCAATATGATCTTTCTGTGGTTTGCTTTGGCAAAGCACTATTGCAATGGGGAGCAATACCCAGAATTAGGTTATCTTGCAATCTAGACTGCACTGGCACGACTTATTAGATTACTGTGACAAGATTCATTTTCCACATTCAAAAAAAATGTGCAGACAGCAGATAGAGTTCAACTGAGAGACAGAAATATTCCAGAAGATCAAAAAAAAATCTGGAATCTTAATATCAAAGCTTGTAACATGAAAATTAATGAAAAATATTTATTCAGCTCCTCAAGGAGAAGACCGCAAGGTGACTTGCCCAATGCCAGCAAGTACACAGAAAATGTAACCCATGGCAAGTTGTACACATTCTCTGAGAAAGCAAAATGAGATCCCAGTTTACGGAAGTTAGAGACAACATGATTTTTTTTTTTTTTTTTCCTTTCCTAACTGGCTTTAGTCACTGTTCATCATTTAGAGCCTCTAGAACAGCATTTAAGGGCAGGGGGAAGCACAAACTCTCCTGCATGCAGGAAGCTGACAGTCTCATAGTGTCTCTTGTTTCTGTGGGAAAGGAAGGAAAAACATCTACCATCTTCATGGTGAAGTTTCCAGTTTTACACCAAGTGATTGATTTAATAAATCACAATTTTTAGGGATTCGAGAGGTATTTTTTCCCAATATACCACTGGCCATACATATTCTAGGCGTTTTGCCTTTCTCTGAAGGATTAGACAATTGGTACATAAAATAGTTTTAGGATTGCAATTATTTGGTACTTCTTTCTCATGTACCTCGTGAGCTTGTCTCACTAAATCAAAGGGTCTTAGACACTACTGACATCCCGATATCACATGATCTTTTTTTGGGTAAACTGTAAACTTCAGAGGACTAAAATGTCTTCATCTAATTAAACTCATGGACCTTAATATAAACAACATTTGGGAGAAAAATCTGATGACTGGTCTTACACAGGAGGTTGGACTCAGGTTTAATTAACTTTCTTGAATTTAAACCTTAACACCATGAAATGTATCTACTCTCTATAAAGCTAAGGAAAATAATCTTTCTAGTGTGGTTTAGAATAACTGATTCAATCATTACTTTTTTTATATACCACTTGAAAGCAGTTTCCATATTCAAATATACTTAGCTGTGACCTTTTCCTAGTCTCTTTTTAATTAGAACACTTAAATTATCACATTCAATCACAGAACAAAATCTATTTGTATAAAATTATTTACAAGATTTTATGCATCCCTTAACAACTCTGTGAACCTGATCCAAGGCTCACTGAAGTCAGCAGGAATCGCTCATTAATTCAGAGAGGTTTGGCATAGCACCTAAAGTTATAAAATTGGTCTACACAGTTTCAGCAGAAAACCCGATGTTGAAATCAGCTTGTATTACTCTGACCAAGTGCCAGGGTTATGTAGCACATTTAAGGGAAATAACTGTGCATTTTTAAATTTCTTATGTCAGCTTTCCTATAGAGGACTTTCACATCTATCTAAAAGTCTAGGATGGATATTATTACGTTAGTGGATACTATTTACTAACACTAGTATTTCATATTCCAGTCCAAAGAATGGCTAAAATAATTCTAGATTAGGTAATTTTTCAATTCATTAATGGAACTTCCTGGTCTACCTGTTCATTTTATTAAGATTTGCTTGATGAACCAGCTCACTAAAATGCAATAGTTAAGGAAAGAGAACATTGTTACTAGTAACTTTCAGGTAAGGGCAGAGGGAAGGAACCAGTCTATCTGGGATTCCTCTGTACTAAGCATCATGTAAAAGTACCCCTACAATTTGGTAACTGGTATGTGTCACCCACCACAGACAAACATAAAATGCTTAGTCAATATTACTTGTCTGCAAAGCTTTGACATACTAAGTCTGGTTTCTTCTAATCTGTCTTTAGGCACCTAATTTAGGTGCCCTAGAGATGGGAATGACAATCTGTATTGGGCATAAACAACAGCATTTGGGTAGCAAGGTTTTGGAGGGGTTACTTGTGCAGGAGAAGATGACTAAAGGAAGGTGAGATTAATCCAGGCTTAAAATCTAGAAAAATGTTAGTTCAAATCCATGCAAGGAGAGGATAAGACAATTTCATGTCATGTACAGGCATTTGATTCAAATGAAAAATATATTCATAATCCCCTTGTTAATGATACTAGCTGAGTTTTATCCGCTTAGGTAATTTCCAGTATCCACTTAGGTAATTTCCAGTCATCTGCTAGTCTCAGCACAAGAACCAAACACAGACAGGCAAATGGAGGGATTATTAAACTAGAACCTACAAGAAATTTCCTTAACTAGCTAATATTTCTGTTTCTCCCAGCTTTTAGGAAAAAAGGAACCTTCACTTTAGGATCATTTGTTTATACCTAATGCTTTCTTTTCAGGACTAAAAAACCATTTTGCTAAACATTAAGGAGTTCAGCAGCACTGATTTTGCAAGAGTATGATTGTATCTTGGCAGTGAGCATCACTTCAAAAATCCCCATTTCCTCCCTGAAGAAAAATTTCAAGGACAAATAACTTTGAAATGACTTTGAATTATGTTATGCTAAAACTCAAACTAACTCCTGGCCCTTCACACTTGATAAAAATCACATTTCAGTGTTTCGTTATGACTAGCTAACATTAAGCTCAAAGCACTGTAGATGTCAACAAATAATACCATCTAGTTTTATGTCAAATTTCTTCAAACATATTTATGAATGCATATCTGACTGACCAGATAAACAAACAGGAACAAGCACACTTTTGAAAGCAAAGGAATCTTGGGGGAGAATGGGCAGGGGGGAAGGAGCCAAGTGTCTCAAAGAGGCTGACTTGAGGATATTATTTTTAGATATTCCTGCATATCAACATACACATACTAGGTTCCCATTTTATGCAAATCCTTTCATGCACTTCACACAGCAAACATAGATCTTGGGATTAATATGCATATACAACCTTTTCCATTCTTGTCTCTAGAAATACAAGTTTCGTTCTCAGAGTAAATCAGCCCTAAAGGGTTGACATAATTAGAGCTGTGCAGGCTTTTATAGTAGCTGATAATGTCCATCAGTACCACAACACCCCAGTTTATGTTTTTGTCATGCTGTTGTTCACTACCCTACTCAATTCTTTTTGATTTTCAGATCTGTTTTGATTGGTCAGTCTCTTACTATTAACATGCAGATGTCATACCAAATAAATTAAGGATTTGAGGGATAAGGAAGGTAAAAAAAAAAAAGTCACAGAAGAGGTATACACTACTTAACTGTTACTATGGCTTCACCAACTATTTAGGAGGTGTACTATAGCCATTGATACAATTCTGAGTAAAGTCAGCTATACTTAAATCCCTTTCTCTACAAAGAACAGATACAATATACACCAGCTGCAAGCAGATAATATCCACAGAAATAAGCAAAATATTATATGAAACAAAGCTAGGATAGCTGTGGTCACACAGATAATATAATCCACTGATTTGTTAAGCTGAGGATTTAGGTGGTTTACTAGCTCTGCTTCTCAGATGAGCAAGAGCTTCTCCTGGACCCAAATCTCATCAGAGCTGCAGCCCACTTTGACAGTAACAGACGGGTCAGGGCTAGGCAGATACCACTCCCTACCCCATGGTGAGCACACATGCCTTTATCACACAGAAAAATTATTCCAACTAATCCCAAATGATCTTGCAAAAAGATGCAGATCCAAAAATCAGGATGAACACTTCCTTGGTCATCTTAAATTATTCCTACCAAAAAAAAAAGTCATTTCTCACAAAATCACCAACTCTGCATTTAGAAATAGCATCAATAAAATGTCTTTTTTAGAGTCTCATCCTGTTCCTTCAGCAGTTGGGCCAATATATATCCATCAAAGATTTATGAGACAAGTGTTTACACGCCTGAGCCGTGGCAAGCGCATACAGTGATGTTGGAGCTGTCTGGAAGGGCCTGACCTGCTCTGCGTATGAAAGACTTGATCCATGCTTGAGCTCCTCTGGGATTTCCAGACAAACAAAGTAAGTCCTTAGCATCACTCCAAACAAAATTCCTGGGAAGAACTATAGCCTTGCTGCATTACAGCAGCTGAGAAAAACTTTGGCTTACATTAGAAAAGGGAGACTCCTAACTCAAAAGGGATTTACTGTTGGTCTAACAACTATCATAGGATTTTGCAATTAAATTATGTTCACTGTCTACCAAAGCACATCCACCATGTCAGCGCCAATGTATCTCTAGTACCAGCATGAAGTAATCGATTAAATAACTGCATGTTCAGTTGCCACTAGTGTAGTTTCCATTATGCATCATCTCCAGTGATAAGGGGTTAGTTTCTTTTTTAGCATTACTTTTATTTTGCTGATAATCATTTTAGAGCACTTTAAAACAGTTGTATCAGTACCTGAGACAACTACAGTAAAACCAAGCAGATGAAATGGTTATTTTCCCTTTCTCTTAAATCTAAAATATAGATCTTAATATTTCTATAAAACTGATTCAAAAATAGCACCAGATGCAGGGTGTCCTTATTGAAGAGACTGTTAGTCTCACCAGGTATTTGGATGGCAAGGGGTAACATTATGGTCTGAGAAACTCTTTAGCCAGTCATTTTTAAGCAGAATATAAAGGGATATAATAGTCTTCATTTGAAATACCTCACTTTTCTGAATATCTAACTTAAGAACTAGTACCTAGCATCCACTCTGCAAGTTTATTTTCTGACAGATACATGGTGCTGAGCACCTTTTCAACATGCAGAATGTTTGCAGTTCCAGAGTTGTGCAGTCAGAGATCTTCACGTCCACCTCGCAACTCTCCAGTATTTCTGATACATGCAATAGCCTGATTCAAGCAAGGAAGATGCTGAGATTTCAGGTGCTTAATGTTGACTGCACTGCAGGGCAGTAAGACCGGCCTTGGTGCAGCAGACTACATGGGTCTCCCAGTCTGGTGACCATGGCCTTCTGACACAGAGAACCGACATTTTCAATTTGTTTTCGCTCACCTATCTGCAGTGATATAGTTCAGGGACCTTTAAGACCTGAGGCAAGAAGCATTTATTAAATAATTCTCTTTCAATCTTGTAGTATACAAACATAATACTTTGTACAGTAACAAGATTTGCCTGTTTTTTTATGAACAGCTTAATATATAAAGCTTTCTTATGTTTAATCAATTTTTTTACAGTTATTATTCAGTAAATTAGGGGAAATTATACTTTTAAATAGTTAAGATATTATAGCTCATCTCATTGAAGACACATGAACATCAATAGCCAAGTTCTTAATAAAGTCTGGAAGTTTTGCTTGTGAATACCTGGAATATAGAAGTTCCACCTTGGGCTACAAAAGCTATTACACTGTATCTTATTATACTATAGGATATCACGTATAATCAGGTCAGTCACTGTCAAACATCGGAGGAAAAGAGTAGAGTGAAAAAAAACATTTGCTCTCATTGCTGAGTTTCAGACATTGCATTATATTATTACTTAATCTCATTAACATAGCTTTTATACTTACTATCAAAAAAAGGACGTAGGTACTTGTTGTATCCTTTTATTATTTTTTGTATAGTTGGAGGTAGAATTTCACCTTTTCCATCAGCTTCAGGAATTTGCATTGACCTAAAAGGAATGAAAAAAAGTGAGCATGTTTTCAAAAAAAAAAAATCACCAATTATAGGAGAGACAACATTGCAGGAAAATACCATATTAGTTTCAAGGTTACTAACGATTACTGTCTATCACTAAACATTTGTACGCTTCCCTTTCACAGCACCATAGAAAAAAAATGTTCTAGAAAATAATAGATTTTATAAGCTGTATTAGTCTCTTATCAGAAAGAAATACCACTTCTATACCTTAAAGTCTTTTATTTCTTAACACTTCACCTGAGAAAGTAGTTCAGTCTTCTTTAATACCTTCTGTGTAAATAGGGCACTATTGCTATAATCTAGGAATGTGAGAGGAGCATTGATTATTTATTTCAACATTTAAAATTAAGCTTCTTTTAATATAATGAAATACATTAAATTTAACTCCTGGAGAGAGACAGAAACCAACCTCAGAGATTAGTGACAGGAAAAAAAAAATAACAACAGAAAATCCACAAACCAAGAACAACAAAAAAAACTCTTCTAAAATCCTGCTTTTACAACACAATTTTTAAACAGGTTACAGAAATAATCCTGTTGGGCAAAATCAGTGAAGCATAATGAGAATGCAAACCACCCCATTGTTCAGAAACAGCTACAAATACAACCCACAGAAAGCAAACATAAATGAGCAATTAAAAACCCCATTTTTGCCCTGGGGCCCCTACAATAGCTTCCTTAGGGGAATATGCAAAGGGACTGAGAAAGATGCATACTTGAATAACAGCTCTTTACTTAGACCATATCAGGATTAATTTATATATGTTCCCCACCACCCCCCCTTCACCTTTTATGGATCTTGCTGTTTAGCAGCTGTGGGAGGGACACCTGGGGTCACTGAGGGGTGTTACACTGTAAGTAGCAGTCCCATAGCAAAAAATACTATAGCTTTGCCCTTAATTTCTGCCTAACCCCTAAAGTGAGTACCCTGAGAGTGGGAGTAGGTTGTGCTCACCTGTCACAAATTCAGGCTGCACTCTTCATAAATTAAAACACAAGTGGTACTGGCTGCTCATTGCCAATGATGTGAGAAAAGCTGGGGTATGACTTTAATTATGAAGGTGATAAGCAAATAATTGATCGAATTAAGGAAGCCGAGCTGGCTGCAGGCAGAGGTGTTGTCTCTGCTGATGGAGAGCAGCCACCTATATATTCACCAGGAGAGGGGCTCTGTGTTTCTTACCCCACACACCAAAAGTTGCTAGTCACCAAGAGTAACCAGCTCTATCCTTTGGTTCTATTCCAGCAAATACAACAGTTGTAGCTGTTATTGCTCAGCTCTGAGGAGAAGGGAGTGAGTACAAATTGATAGATAAATAAGAACTAGTGTTTTGTGGCGTTTCCTAGTCCTACTGAATTCTTACTGAACTTCTTCTTCCTAATTTTCACTAGAGCTGCTCCTAGAAACTGTGCTTACTCTTCCTAATGATGTTTATGGGCTTCCTGTAGCTTTATAAAGCTGCTTTGTTGGTTTTTTTTTTAATTTTAATTTCACTATGTTTCTGAGAGAGCTTGAGCTGCTCTGTCAGGAAACACTGGTTTTCATCCACTAGGAATAATCCAGTATCCTAGACTGGCAAAGCTTAAACGCTAAGATGATCTCACTGAGTGTACATGGCCAACTCACACTGTAGTTTTAGATGTGGTGCCTACTGTCTTGAAGTGCTCTATTGCTGCTTAATTTTTCTGTTCACCAGACCCTATTTCCATGTAAGTAGCTATTTTTCATTAGCCATCTTGTAACTCATGTAGCTTAGATATTTGAATGATGCTATTTATTTCCCTCATTTCGACCCTGTTTTTGTTTATTTGTTGCTAGAGAACTATGTTTTCACTTAACATTAAGTGTGATCTTGAGTAATGCCAGCATTGAAAGAAGGACAATTTCTCCTGTAAGTTTTATCCTTTAAAAAAAAAAAAAAAAACACAGTTATATTCAGTTGAGATATGAATATAAATAAAAAGGCTAGTTTCATGTTGCAAAAAAGTGTGGGAATTAGGAATGTACTCAAATTTAAATCACTTGTTAAATACTGTATCTGCAATAGATATTTCTGCTTTTGTAATTTACATATAATTTTAGTTAAGTGTTTAACAAGCTGCATGAATTTAATTTCACAGCTTTACAACATTGTTGTTAAATAACTTTTACATACTGTGAAACAATAAAGAAAAGCCAGTCCTTTTTCCACTGCAAGTATATAATACTGTTCTGATCAGTATGCAACTGCAGAGTGGCCTAGTGTGTTACCATTAACAGCTATTTTCTGAACTATATCTTAAATATTTGGTATTATTGTATGGAAGTCCTTCTCTTAAATCACCCTTTGAGGTAATTCTTGTTTTCCCTTATTAATATATGATGCATAGCCTCATGTCTCTGATTTTCATGATGAAGAAAGAACTTGTTGGCATGGGAAAGCTGTTGTGTGGTAATTGAGGATGTGAATTAATGGAGCACTGTCCCTGTGTGCTATTTTTCCATACGATCTTTGAGAAGGCCTATCATACTAAGTCAATATATGAGAGGAGCCTGATTTCTCCTAAATGCACATGTGTGGTGTTACCATGCTGGTAACTTTGGGGATACTCAGAAGCAGATTGTTAGTGTTAAAAGTCACTAGGAACCTATAGATGTTATATGCCTTAAGTGGTTTTGCTTATCTACATTTTAAGGGAGAATGCCCTGTTTCCTTTAAAGTGCTCTTCAATTCATGTGCCACGTTCATCACTAAGAAAGTGTGAGCTCACAGCTGCGAACATGCCTGTATTATGTCATAGAGCAGGAATCTGCAGGAATGCAGGAATCACAAATGATAAAAATAAAAAATTAGACTTGGTCCTCTTATGCATGTACATCTTCTCATCAGTGTACCTAGGCTTTTCTTTTATCCAGTATTTGCACTGTTGTATTTAACTAGCTGCATAAGGCTTAGTTCCCCCATTTTCTTTATGTATTTGAAATACATGGGCATGCATCCAAATATGGAACTGCCTTGAAACAACTGTTACAGCCACTGAGGGGAGAATAGGCTCTTATAGAAGAAAACTGAATATATATTTATTTGATAGCTAGGAATATCTATCTGTTCTGGATTGTCAATGTACAATACATGTTTTAAACTCTTCAGGTCCAATGGCCCATACTTGCTTTCATAAAAGCTGAATTATGGTTATTTAGCTTTCTTAGTTATTCTTATAGCTCAAGAACTTTGTTTACAGGCTAGGCTAAACTTGGAAGGTACAAAAACTGCTTGTTGTTTAAGATACTTTCAAGTTAGTGTCTTAAAATAATTGGGTAACTGGAGGGGGAAAAGGGAATGTCTGTCCTGAATAGTAGTATATATCACTGTTTAAAACAAAAGCACAGTCTTGACACATGTATGGGAACATTTTTCCTGGCTGTCTTTTGTCAGAAGTCATACATCATGAAAGAGGCAGAATCACCTTAGAACTGAGAGGAGGGAAAGCGAAATGCCAAACACAGTCTGAGCAAGCTTTTGAAACATTCCCCTCAAGAAAAGCTGGGGGGAAAAAAGCTTTTTCCAAGCAATACACTGACAGGCGGAGGGTTTACAGAAGCAAACAAAGGTGTTACTTCTTGTTTCATATGTGACATGCTCAAGGATACAGACTTGTGTGCAGTCTTTGTAGATAAACTGCAGCAGAACCATTTATATCACTGATTAATTTTCTGCTTCAAAACTGCCGGTACTGTCATGGGGTTTTGGTTAATTGGTGAGGTGGAAACAGTAGCATTATGTTACCACTTACCAGATATAGGAACAAATACTTGAATAATTTAAGTACTCTGAAACACAGAAAGAAAAATCAACATCCCACAGAATTTTCTGGATTTGGTCCTATAAACTCAGGCTAGCATTCTTTAATTTGAAAACACCTTTCCTGAAAAAAGTGGGAGTCTTTTCTGGGATCAAAGAGCACTTATTTACTTAAGCCAATTCCTGATAATGATTTGAAGTGTAAGTTCTACTCTGATAAATTTGCTTCAATTTTTTCATTTCTACTTCTTAATGAAAATATTTCTGGGAAAGTGATCATCCAGGCAAATTCCTGGATACAGATTTTTGCATGTGTGTTTATGATAGGAACACAATGTAATTTAATGTCAAGTGCTGAAAGTGAAGTCATTCAGTAAGGGAGAAGTACAAAGGCAGAGATTGATAGCCTGATGTGATATTGTTAGCACATGGGCTGTGGCAGATCATGTCCTCTGTATGTGGCAGTCTCTAAACTTACATATATAAAAAATAATAAATAAAACTGAACACTATTGACTATAAAGTACTCTAATCAGTGAACTCTGACCTAGTCGTTCTCCTGTATGTGTCATACATTAGCCAGAGCTTATACAAGTGGGATATCTAAGGCAGGGATGTCAAACTCATTTTCACCGGGGGCCACATCAGCCTTGCATTTGCCTTCAAAGGGCCAAATGTAACTACAGGAGTAGTTACATTTATACAGTCCTAAAATTACATTTGGCCCTTCGAAGACAACTGTGAGGCTGATATGGCCCCTGGTGAAAATGAGTTTGACACCCCTGATCTAAGGGACCTCTTGGGGAGAGATCCTGGCCCTTGCTGCAGTGCACATCAGTCCTTGCTTGCTTTGAAATATTCCTCTGTTTCAGTGCCAGGGAGATTAGCTTTGTATTGAACAGCACTTTTCACCAAACCTTCCTGATTTGTGCACTGAAAAAAGACCTTTGTGTCTGTGAGCTAGGCAGGGGGCTGGACTTCTTCTCAGCCTGTGTTTGGAATTGGGTACAACATGATGAGATCAGCTCAATGCGGTGCACTTGTGTCAAAGTTGAACACGTGTTGTGCATGCATGTAACTCACACGGATACTACACAGGAATTAACAGTTGGTGTGTCTGGATACTCTCAGCCATGTGAAGCTGTAAGAGAGGATTCACAAAGTCCACCTGATAGTAACGGCAATTATATACTGCAGGCTGAACTTCTCAGGGAATTTTGCCTCCTTGTTACTCAGATACTTCTGAAATTTTGTTGGCCTCTTTGCAGTGCCTTATTACTGCAAAGCCACGAATCACCCAGCGATTAGAGTGTGGCAAGTCACAATCGATGAGGAAGAAAGGTGGAATTAGAGCAAGTGTGTGTTCTGGACAAAGACATCTTTATAGCACTGGAGAAGGTGGTGGAGACGAATGTTTTAAACTCCCTTTCAGGGGACTGTTCCACCTGCTCTCACAACCAAGTGGAGGCTTTATCTAAACATGTGTTTGTACATCTACTTGAACTAAAGCTCAGGCAGAATCTTACCTTGAGGGATTTGCTGGGAGGACAAATAGGTTAGGCAATTCTACAAAGAGTATTGGCTAACAGACTTTAAATATTTCTGTTGAAGGTGGAAGTGCAGATGTTTAACCTGTATATGCTTGCATTTTCTCATTACAATTACTTATAAAGAATATTTTTCCCCGTTTTTTATAGAAGGAATATATTTTGAGTGCTCCATTTCTATCTTAAGCTTTTTGTCATAGCAACTGCACTATTGGCAGAATTACTTGTATGGAGAGGGATCACTCTCACCTTCTGTCTGAACACTACTCAGCTTTCCTAAAAACTCCATTATTTCATCAACAGAGAATAAGATGACAATATTTTAACCAGGTAATTATTTTTAACACACTCTCCTTTAGTAACAAACGCACAATACTACTTTATTACTTTAAGCTTACAGTACATCTAGGTGGACTGAGTGCTTCTGTCCTTGGGCAAGGTACTGTGTTCCAGGCAAGGACCATGTGCCCTTCTAAATTTGCTAAGCATCTGATATGATATTCACACTCTCTACACAGTAATCCTTCATTTGAAGGACCATTTACTTGAGTTCAATTCCTTTCTTTTCCCCCCTCCATCAGTTTTCTCGGTGAAAAAAATCTGTAACTCAATTAAGGCAGCTGAGATGATTCATGAAGGAGTTCAGTCCTATATTTCTGTTATTAATATCCAAGTTGTTTAATCTTTGTAAGAGCCAAGATTCAACTGTCAGGTAGATCTGGCTTTCTTTACCTGGTCAGATACATCTCTAATTATAAGTAAATTGGTTATAAACCAAGTGATATTATTACACATTGAAGAAATAATATTTTTGGCAAATATTTCTTACCTACAGAGCATTGATAGAAAAAGGACTCTGAGACTGNGTTTACAGGCTAGGCTAAACTTGGAAGGTACAAAAACTGCTTGTTGTTTAAGATACTTTCAAGTTAGTGTCTTAAAATAATTGGGTAACTGGAGGGGGAAAAGGGAATGTCTGTCCTGAATAGTAGTATATATCACTGTTTAAAACAAAAGCACAGTCTTGACACATGTATGGGAACATTTTTCCTGGCTGTCTTTTGTCAGAAGTCATACATCATGAAAGAGGCAGAATCACCTTAGAACTGAGAGGAGGGAAAGCGAAATGCCAAACACAGTCTGAGCAAGCTTTTGAAACATTCCCCTCAAGAAAAGCTGGGGGGAAAAAAGCTTTTTCCAAGCAATACACTGACAGGCGGAGGGTTTACAGAAGCAAACAAAGGTGTTACTTCTTGTTTCATATGTGACATGCTCAAGGATACAGACTTGTGTGCGGTCTTTGTAGATAAACTGCAGCAGAACCATTTATATCACTGATTAATTTTCTGCTTCAAAACTGCCAGTACTGTCATGGGGTTTTGGTTAATTGGTGAGGTGGAAACAGTAGCATTATGTTACCACTTACCAGATATAGGAACAAATACTTGAATAATTTAAGTACTCTGAAACACAGAAAGAAAAATCAACATCCCACAGAATTTTCTGGATTTGGTCCTATAAACTCAGGCTAGCATTCTTTAATTTGAAAACACCTTTCCTGAAAAAAGTGGGAGTCTTTTCTGGGATCAAAGAGCACTTATTTACTTAAGCCAATTCCTGATAATGATTTGAAGTGTAAGTTCTACTCTGATAAATTTGCTTCAATTTTTTCATTTCTACTTCTTAATGAAAATATTTCTGGGAAAGTGATCATCCAGGCAAATTCCTGGATACAGATTTTTGCATGTGTGTTTATGATAGGAACACAATGTAATTTAATGTCAAGTGCTGAAAGTGAAGTCATTCAGTAAGGGAGAAGTACAAAGGCAGAGATTGATAGCCTGATGTGATATTGTTAGCACATGGGCTGTGGCAGATCATGTCCTCTGTATGTGGCAGTCTCTAAACTTACATATATAAAAAATAATAAATAAAACTGAACACTATTGACTATAAAGTACTCTAATCAGTGAACTCTGACCTAGTCGTTCTCCTGTATGTGTCATACATTAGCCAGAGCTTATACAAGTGGGATATCTAAGGCAGGGATGTCAAACTCATTTTCACCGGGGGCCACATCAGCCTTGCATTTGCCTTCAAAGGGCCAAATGTAACTACAGGAGTAGTTACATTTATACAGTCCTAAAATTACATTTGGCCCTTCGAAGACAACTGTGAGGCTGATATGGCCCCTGGTGAAAATGAGTTTGACACCCCTGATCTAAGGGACCTCTTGGGGAGAGATCCTGGCCCTTGCTGCAGTGCACATCAGTCCTTGCTTGCTTTGAAATATTCCTCTGTTTCAGTGCCAGGGAGATTAGCTTTGTATTGAACAGCACTTTTCACCAAACCTTCCTGATTTGTGCACTGAAAAAAGACCTTTGTGTCTGTGAGCTAGGCAGGGGGCTGGACTTCTTCTCAGCCTGTGTTTGGAATTGGGTACAACATGATGAGATCAGCTCAATGCGGTGCACTTGTGTCAAAGTTGAACACGTGTTGTGCATGCATGTAACTCACACGGATACTACACAGGAATTAACAGTTGGTGTGTCTGGATACTCTCAGCCATGTGAAGCTGTAAGAGAGGATTCACAACGTCCACCTGATAGTAACAGCAATTATATACTGCAGGCTGAACTTCTCAGGGAATTTTGCCTCCTTGTTACTCAGATACTTCTGAAATTTTGTTGGCCTCTTTGCAGTGCCTTATTACTGCAAAGCCACGAATCACCCAGCGATTAGAGTGTGGCAAGTCACAATTGATGAGGAAGAAAGGTGGAATTAGAGCAAGTGTGTGTTCTGGACAAAGACATCTTTATAGCACTGGAGAAGGTGGTGGAGACGAATGTTTTAAACTCCCTTTCAGGGGACTGTTCCACCTGCTCTCACAACCAAGTGGAGGCTTTATCTAAACATGTGTTTGTACATCTACTTGAACTAAAGCTCAGGCAGAATCTTACCTTGAGGGATTTGCTGGGAGGACAAATAGGTTAGGCAATTCTACAAAGAGTATTGGCTAACAGACTTTAAATATTTCTGTTGAAGGTGGAAGTGCAGATGTTTAACCTGTATATGCTTGCATTTTCTCATTACAATTACTTATAAAGAATATTTTTCCCCGTTTTTTATAGAAGGAATATATTTTGAGTGCTCCATTTCTATCTTAAGCTTTTTGTCATAGCAACTGCACTATTGGCAGAATTACTTGTATGGAGAGGGATCACTCTCACCTTCTGTCTGAACACTACTCAGCTTTCCTAAAAACTCCATTATTTCATCAACAGAGAATAAGATGACAATATTTTAACCAGGTAATTATTTTTAACACACTCTCCTTTAGTAACAAACGCACAATACTACTTTATTACTTTAAGCTTACAGTACATCTAGGTGGACTGAGTGCTTCTGTCCTTGGGCAAGGTACTGTGTTCCAGGCAAGGACCATGTGCCCTTCTAAATTTGCTAAGCATCTGATATGATATTCACACTCTCTACACAGTAATCCTTCATTTGAAGGACCATTTACTTGAGTTCAATTCCTTTCTTTTCCCCCCTCCATCAGTTTTCTCGGTGAAAAAAATCTGTAACTCAATTAAGGCAGCTGAGATGATTCATGAAGGAGTTCAGTCCTATATTTCTGTTATTAATATCCAAGTTGTTTAATCTTTGTAAGAGCCAAGATTCAACTGTCAGGTAGATCTGGCTTTCTTTACCTGGTCAGAAACATCTCTAATTATAAGTAAATTGGTTATAAACCAAGTGATATTATTACACATTGAAGAAATAATATTTTTGGCAAATATTTCTTACCTACAGAGCATTGATAGAAAAAGGACTCTGAGACTGCAGCATTTAATATTGTACATTTTCAGCTGTGGTTTCAAAAGTTCTTGTAGCTCCTAAAAAAAAAAAAGTACAGAGATGATGTTTTAGAACGCACTTGCATTTCAAATATACAAATTTCACATGGTTTTCAATACTAAAGATATTGTATCTTGAATGGCTGCTTCTGTAAATGTATTGGTAAATATCTACAATTAAAAACCTCAAAACTTAAAAAAAGACATGGTATCAGCAATAACTTAATAGAAGCTGCACTCCAGTGTACTACAGCTGTTTCATTTATTGCATCTGTCCTTTATATATTAGGAAAAGTAATTGTTTTGAAAAACAATGCAATCACATGCAGGAGAATCATAAACACTGAGTTTCGTCTCTGCTATTCATGCTTGTAAATGAGTGCATCTCCAGCATATCAGTGCACTCCTCTGAATGGAAAATTCACAACACCATACTAGAACATAGAGCTGTTTAAGGACAACATTTTTGCTATGTGGATAGTAACAGTACCTATAATACAAATCTTTGGTAAGCTTTTTGTTAATGAGGAAAATTGAAATTATATGTTTTACCTCTATTTAAAAAGATCATTTGACTGTATATAAACAATCACATATAACCATTCACATTCATCAAAATGTTTGGCTGAGGCAAGATGCTTTCTTCTGAATGGGATTTCTTTGCTTCTTGCATCCATAATGGTTATTTTAAGTAAACTGTCAGCTCTGTAATCCATTTATAGATGAAAAAAGTATCAGCCAATACTTTAATGCAGTCATGCAATAAATCTGAAATTCATGGGCTGTGCAAACTTTTGCTATATTTTGTCAAAGCACTGAAATGTTATTTGAAAGCCTTCCTTCAAATCTTTATATACATATACACATGACAGGAACATTGCCTACTCAGAATCTGCAAGACAACTGCTAAAAGTCAATAAATAGAAATGAAATATCTTTTGTAAGTTTTAGGAAGGGGCAGTCAAACAATACTACTTTCAATATTCAAAACTATTTTTGCAGGAGCCTCCTGCACTTTAATTTCACAATAAACTACTAACAAGGAAGAATCTGAAGCTTCATAACTTGAAGCTTTGTTTCACCATCTTTTAGTCACCAAAGCAAAATGCTAGCAAACTCTTTTTTTTTTTTTTACCCTAAAGTACTTTTCTTTCAGTCTATAGTTCTAGTAAGAGCAGCACTAGTGGTATTTACTTAAATTAATGCAGTGTGAATGGTATATGACTTGTATGTAACAGTGGTGAAGTGACAAAACAAGCTAATGTCTCCAAAGGAAAGTGAAAGCCATTTCAATGGCTTTTTAAATAAGTAAAAATTCTCAGCATCTTGCATACTTTTAGCATATACCAGCCTGGTAAATATTAATGTCAAAATAAATCATCATATCACACACTCCTACTGACTTCCACAGAAAATCACGCATGAGACATTAAGAGAGCCTGTTATAGGAAGATACAGCACAAATGAGCAGATGGTGTTGTCAGAACATTGCTCTCTAAATGCTGATTCTGTAACATTCCTGGTGCATATTGTGGGATCTCTTTTGCGTATCTCATTTTGGGTTTGGATGGATACTTTCTACGTTCCTTATCTTTATCTCACAGGAAAAATATGCTAAAAATAAGTATTATCTTTCTGGTTTCCCAGAAAAGCTCTTACTGACTTTAAGTACTTCATAAAGCTTCTTTTTTATTTAGCTTTTCAATTGCTGCTATGAACTCCCAATGTGTCTGAAGATCTTTTATAAACAGATTAAGGAAATCTATGGATATTTCTGCACTTGTTTGGTTTTAGTTTTTACAGTACTGAAGATCAAAATGAATGTGTCGATTACTAATCTCTTTCTAAGGCAACTGGTTTAACTTCAGATCTTAACCATCATCCAATTTAGCAGTTTTATGGAGGGATGGGGTAGCAAATGAGTCTTTAACACATGGAAGGTCAAATCCATTCTGTGGTATGTGGATTAATTTTGTATTTTCAGGAAGAGAGCATGGAAATAGAAGAAAGAGAATTGGGTAGCTATTGAAGTCTTAAGCAGTTTCACAACTAATATTTAAGCTGGATATATAAATCACTGCTGCATGTGCATACACGCTTGCATGCACACACATTTTTCTCTGCTGTCTTTTTTTATGGGGCTTACTGAGCTGGTTTGTTCCATTGAAAAGCTTGCCTCTTGGCATGTTTGCACATCTGGACCTTTCCTCTGTCATGTATTTCTTTATCAAATCCTATATACTCACAGCAGGATTCCTTCCTGCATATGTAGACCTTATTAACTACTGGTATTTAAAACTGGTTCAGCAGGACCCAAAATATTTTCCTTTTTCCCAGAGCCTAGAAAAATATACATAATCTGTTCTCTGCATGGAATATTGAGCCATTTGGTTTACCAGACAGGCTACATGCTGTCCAGATTCTTGTGCCTATATTGGCACACCTTTGTATTCTAAACATACTATTAAGTAACTGAGGCAAAGGTAACAAATATCTGCCCCAGTTTCCCACATGATGATCACAGAATCATTTCAGTTGGAAGAGACCCTCATGATCGTAAAGTCCAACCATAACCTAACCTAACTCCAGCACTAAACGATGTCCCTAAGCACCTCATCTAAATGCCTTTTAAACACCTCCAGGGATGGGACACTGAAGTATTGCAGAGAGTGCAGAGGAGGGTGGTGAAGCTGGTGAGGGGTCTGGAGCATGTCTGATGAGGAGCAGCTGAGCGAACTGGGGCTGTTTAGCCTGGAGAAAAGAAGGCTGAGGGGAGACCTTATTGCTTTCTACAACTACCTGAAAGGAGGTTGTAATATGGAGGGTGTTGGTCTCCCAAGTAGCAAGTAATAGGACAAGAGGAAATAGCCTCACGTTTTGCCAGGAGAGGTTCAGATTGGAAATCAGGAAAAAATTCTTCACGGAAAGGGTTGTCAGGCATTGGAACAGGATGCCCAGGGGAGTGGTACAACACTTCCTACTTTTAATCAGATAAGATTAGGACTGTAAAATAGTGTCTAAGGTTTTGGCGTTTCTCCTGGGAATTCAGTATTTATTATCATAAGCATGAGAGGAAGAGTGAATTATGTGAGTTTCACCAGCCTCCGAGACTGAAATGAGATGAAGGCAGAGAGCTGGCAGATGTAGTAGCAGTATTTTAAAACTTCACTGGAAGCGAATTGTGTGAATGAATCAAAGGATGAAATGTCTGTTATACTGAATTATCTTATCCACAAGTGAATGCATGGAAAAGACTAAAAATCATCAGATATAAACATTTGCTCATACGGTAGTGGCCATATGCCTGAATTCCAATGGCTGCTGTTGCAGGCATCTAAAACAGCATGTAGAGTTATTTAAAAATAAAAAGTCAGTCGTGGCTTTATGGATAGTATAAGCTGAATTAGCATTGCAGTTTTCTTTCGACTTCCGAATCCAAACTGCTGAATGACAGCACCTTTAATTGTTTGAATGAAAAGCAGCTAGAAATTCAAGGAGGATTCAGCCAGAGTGTAGAAGTGTAACTACCTCCCCTGCTCTGCATTGTCCTAGCTGAGTTGTCCACAGCAACTGCAGCACAGCCAATGAGTCTGTATATATTCTTAACTCCCATCCTCTGGTTGTTAGATCAATATGAACCAATTGGAGGGAAAATGATGGAAAGCCGAAAATACTGAACACTCAGTGGGATAAAGGCAATGGATATGTGGAAGATAAGATTCAGAAGTAGGAGGGCAGACAGATAAGAAGGAAAAACTCTTCCAGGATATGGTACCAGAATGCCACTGTCACTTCCAGGTTCTTTATTCATTCTTCATTCCTGTTGTTACTTCTAACAAACTGACACTTGATGCTATATTGCCATCTTCACTGGCATCTCCAGTTCTTCTGGGCAGTCTTCCTGACTCTTCTTATTTCCAAGCTGCATAGGAAATAATTGTATCCCCTTTCAGGTGCGCAGAAGCAACAAGTGAAAATAAAGGGACAGTAACTTTTGCTCATTGCTTGGAAAAGCCAACTGCATACAACTAATTGACAGTAGCTACTGAGAGATAGCATTTTGTGGAATGAAGGGACATGCTATCTGTCTGTGTATTAATATGGATGCCTATCTATCATAGCACTAGTTTTATGACACTTTTTAAGTCTCCATAAAATACATAGATCATGAAAGAGAAGAAAATGCAAAATTTTCACAAATTAAGATTTTTTTTTTTCATGTTAAGGTTGATTAATACTGCAGAGAGCATGGCTTGAGTGAAAATACTTGATGAAATACAAGGGAAAGTGTAGGGTCCTACATCTAGGGAACAGGAACAACCTGGGCAGGAACAACCCCAGGTTCCAGTACAGGTTGGGGAACGACCCGTTAGAGAGCAGTGTAGGGGAAAGGGACCTGGGTGTTCTGGTGGACAGCAGGATGACCATGAGCCAGCACTGCACCCTTGTGGCCAAGAAGGCCAATGGCATCCTGGGGTGTATTAGAAGTGGGGTGGTTAGTAGGTCAAGAGAGGTTCTCCTCCCCCTCTACTCTGCTCTGGTGAGACCACATCTGGAATATTGTGTCCAGTTCTGGGCCCCTCAGTTCAAGAAGGACAGAGAGCTGCTGGAAAGAGTCCAGCGTAGGGCAACGAAGATGATTAGGGGAGTGGAGCATCTCCTGTATGAGGAAAGGCTGAGGGAGCTGGGTCTCTTTAGTTTGGAGGAGACTGAGAAGTGACCTTATTAGTGTTTATAAATATATAAAGGGGGAGTGTCATGAGGATGGAGCCAGGCTTTTCTTGGTGGCAAATAATGATAAGACAAGGGGTAATGGAATCAAGCTGGAACACAAGAGGTTCCACTTAAATTTGAGAGGAGACTTCTTCTCAGTGAGGGTGACGGAACACTGGAACAGGCTGCCCAGGGAGGTTGTGGAGTCTCCTCCTCTGGAGACATTCAAAACTTGCCTGGACACCTTACTGTGTAACCTCATCTAGGTGTTCCTGCTCCGGCAGGGGGACTGGACTAGATGATCTTTTGAGGTCCTTTACAATCCCTAGCATACTGCGATACTGTAAAAGCAGCAAGAGATTTTTTTTTTTTAATGGGGCAAGTTAGAAGGAATAAAACCCAGCAGCAGCAAAACTCTGGGTCTAACTGGGGAACTGACTAATCAGAATGGACTAGTGCATGTGTCTGCATCCTATTATAAGGGGCACCCTCTTATTTGGCTGACAAGCTGGCTCTTGGCGTACCAGCTAGCTTGTTTCTAAACCTTAGGCACATCTGATCTTGCCTAGCATGGACATAAACCATGCAAAGTCTCCTTGGGCAAGCAAGCAAAGTTAGATTTGCTTGGTCCATGGAAAGTAGCTGTCTTGTCATGTTTTCTTTGCAGAGACAGGTAGCACAGGGCCCATCTGTGGTGACAGTGGATAGATGTTAAGTTTCTACTGTGGATATATCTAGCAATAGTTCAAAGTGAAATACTGTGTGCCATTTATGCTCTATTCTGATCAATACAGTTGTTGCATATGCCAATACAAGTAATAGCTGAAAATGTCACTTTCTCACTGAAACACTCAGGAAGTTGTTTCAATCTGTACAGCATCTTTCTCAAGTTCTGTGCTCTGAGATGTTTTTGCCAAAGCTGTTGTTCGATAGCAGAATGTCGTATTTTAAAAATAAGTACAATGAATTTAAGATTCACCAGAAATTAAAATCTGCTTCTTTGGTGTAGCAAAACGAGCTGTAAGTGAAACTTCACAACTAAAAATTGCTTATATATGTGTAGAAAGTTGTATGAGAGTCTTTAAAATAATCCTGATAAATCCGTATGACAAACAGGCTAATTTATTTAAATAAATAAACATGGCAAAATTTCAGACTCTATCAGCAACAACTCCGTATATTTCAATACCCCAAGTAACATGCAAGTTAAATGTAATATCACTGTCCTCAAAATACACTGAAAGGCCACTTTATTTTTTTTTTTAGTCTTAGTACTTCTAATCACAAAAGGAGTAAGGGCTAGCAGTATGCTGCTAATACAGTATTGAGTATACGAATACTGTCCAAGTGTTGGAGACATTTACTGTTCCAGACTGAGGTCTGTATTTCTCACCAAGTTCTCTGTATTATCTATTTCATACACATCAAAACCTTAGAGTAACTTACATAACCTATAACAGGATTATTTTACATGTTTTTCTGTTGTTTTCATTCTGTGCATTTTAAACAGATCGGTTTGTATCTTGGTTTGGCTCGGAAATGAGTTAACTGGCAGAGATGTTAATATTATATAGTTTTCCAGGAAAATGAATTTCAGATTTATAACTGAGTGTTTAGGATGATAATACAATTCTAGGAGTTACCTTCACTGAATAAGTGTCAGATGTCTTACTTCCAACCATCCTAACACTGAACTGAAAGGTTTCAGTAATATACAGAAATCGATCTAGTAATAAACATTCACAGAATAGCTTCTAATAAATATGTTCATGTGACTCAAATATAGCACTCATTACAAGGTCTGCTCATACCTATTGAAAAATCTATAGAATGTGTGCCACACAGGCTATTTTCTAGTAAGAAAAAAGGCAATACATTAAACCTATCTCCACCTTGTTCATAAATATGCTTTTAGATAGCTGATGCTCAAAAGTCCAGCAGATCAGTGGCATTTGAGTCATGGTTGATTATTACTACCATCAGTAATTAGCCAAATGAATCAGGAGTTTGTGGGGTTGTAAATGGTTGTTTGTATGTGTACATAGACATTTACACCTAAATCTTTTGCTATGTACATCCCAGTTCTGCTATCTGCAGCTGGACTTCTATGTATATCTGCAAATGTTTGAGCACTCTTGTACCAAACTACAGGTCTCTCAAATCTAGGACCTTTACTGGCTTTTCAAGGTGTGTGTCAGCACTGCAAGGTCCTCACACACCCAATCCCACAGACAGTATGGGATCACCTTCTGCCATACCAGTCTGTTTGATGTGACAGTCACAAGTCATAGCCTACCCATGTGGCTACACCAAAGCAGCAGAGAGGTGCTCAGTTTTCATGCAGTTTGAAGAATTAATGTGTTTGAGTAAAGTCAAAAAGGTAGGCAACTTTCAGAGGCTGCAAATGATGAATGAAACCTCAAAGGCTTGTGAACAAAGGCTTTTAGTTTGCAGGAAGGTGCGAACAGCTTTCATGTGATGAACACTGATGGCTTGGGTGGTCTCCCATCTCAGAGCTGACAGCTGCCTGGGTGAGCATTTCAGGTCACCAGGTTTCTAAAAGGCACCCACAAGTGTGTGTTGAAAGCAGATCCTGTGCTGCTGCAGCACTGATACCACACTTCACCAGTTAGACCATGCTAACTTGTTTCTACAGCCTGTAGCAAAATGGAGCCACAGTTTTGTTTGTGCACTATCAAAATAGATATGATTAATATAAATAGTTGAAAATCCAGAAAGTTGGACAGAATGTGCTGGTTTGGATTAAGAAAGTAACAACTTGATTTGAAAAGACAAGTGAAATCGTCTCTTTCTGATGCCAGCTTAAATCATTGTTCGTTATGAAAGTTAACAGAGCTAGGATCTTCTGGCTCTTAACCTGGAGGAGAGTGTCCCCATATAGACCCTGATGTCTGTGAGCTTTGCTCAAGTATTCTCATGTTGTAGAAACTATCCAGGACCCAACTAATCTGCCCATGGCTTCCCTCCATGCAGCCTCTGGCATGGGAGAATGAGGGACATCTTGCTATATGTCACTGAACACATGCTTGAGGCTGTGAGGGGAAAAATTACAGCCCCGTGGTATCAGATCAGGCTTAATCATATCCATCTTCTCATTGAACATTTTGCAATATGCCTCAGACATAGGACAGAGAATCAGCCCCTCGTTTTGCAATTAATTTTGTTTGCAATTGCAAAAGCTTGTTTGTTTGGGGGGAAAATGGGAAGAAGGGAGAAAACATACTGCGGTGATGCCTTGTTTTCCATGCAAATTATTAATTTGAACCACAGATTTTTTTTTTCCTGGTTTGTCTATTCTTATGCATGCCTGTAAACCTCTGGAGAAAGTACACTTAGTCACCAAAGAACTACTTGGCAGTTTGAGTCCAAGGTTTGTAATTCCCTGCTGAATTAGTAAGTGTCCTCTAAACAGAGATTTACAAACTAGCTATTTTGAGCAGTGCAACAAGATGAAAGACTAGGAAGGAGAAAATCAGTTTTTAAAGCATTTTAGGTATTTTATGATCTAGAAAGCTTTACCATTTGAAAAGAACTGGCATGAATGAATGTAATTAAAACTATTCAGTAGAAACATTATTAGCAAATGATAATTACAAGAAACAACGCTTTTAGTTGTACAGCCAGACAAAAATATTTGCAAAGTTCAGTACCCTGGACTCAGCTGCACATGTTTGTACCTGCAAGGCTGAAGTCAGAGGAGTTATTCTGCCCAAGATGTGGAACTGAGCTCAAAGTCAACAAGAATTCAGTCTAGGAGGAAATTACAAGAGGGACTTTGAAAGCATATTGCATTTTTCAATAAAACATGTATTTCAGATTTTTTCCACTAATCAGATTTAACTAATCTTCCCATGTGATAAGAGTGTGACTGTTTCAGAATCATCCTCTTTTCTAAGTACATACTGCTTTAGATTTGTTGTAATGCAGTCATTAGATTCACCTGGAGTTCTGTCATGATAAAGAGGAACCTTTGAGAAACCTATTTATGAAGTTCAATAGACATTGAAATTATTAATATAGGCAGGTGATTTATGTATATATATAACTGGAAGAAAGCCTGCTAGAGAAATATAATGCTTTTATTTAATTCAAATATTTCCCCTCATGACTCAACACCCAACAACAGCTTTAATCAACATGATCTATTTTCATTCCAATACTGTACACCTTAAGTACTGGCACATTGTTGATATATGTATGCATTTGAGGTGAGATGTGCAAATTTGATAAGGAGTTGGAGAGAACAAAATCGAAGTTGGCTCTTAAATTATCTTTCTATTAGAAGTTTCTCCACATGCCCTTCACTTAAAAAAAAGGTTTTTGCAGGCTTTTTTGGGTGAACTCACTTCTCAGATAGTATTTATTTCATCAATGGCAATTTGAGTTATTCTGTGGTATTTTAATATATCAGAATGCATTTTAACAATACCTCAGAGAAAACATTAAAAAAAAAAACAAAAACAAAAAAAACCACACAAAAACAAAACAAAAAACACACTTGAGCAGAGGGGGAGAAATGAGAAGGGAAGGCAGGAGCACCCTGGGAAAGGAGCAGTGCTGGGGACAAGGGGACAGGCTTCGGGCGGGGAGGGTGCCGCGTTCCCCGGGTCCCAACGCGCCTTACCTGCAGCCGGGGCCGCGGAGGAGGGAGCGCGGCGGCCGCCTCCGTGCAGCCCCACAGCCGGCCGGGCACTGCGGGGGCGCCGCGCCGCGGGACCGCGGGTTCGAGCCCGCCCCCGGCCGGGGGTGGGCGGCAGTTGGAGTGGGCCCCCCCGCTATTGCTAGCTTAAGCCCTCGTAGGTGCCTCTAAGCAGCGTTGCCCCTTCCCTGTCCCTCCTCCTTTGCTCGCTCTCACACCCTTTTTCAATTTCCAGTGGTTCTGCGGGAAACGATGCTGGAGAGAGCAGTGGTGAGGGACCCCTGCCACACAAGGATTTTTGCTGTGCCTCTGTAACAAAGCTTGCATAAAACTTCCTGTTTATTGCCTTGTTTTCCTTCTTGCAATTGCCACATCCCAGCTACCTTGGGCAGAAAAGTCCACATTGCTC
Source organism: Pampusana beccarii (assembly GCA_013399365.1). Classification (NCBI taxonomy): domain Eukaryota; kingdom Metazoa; phylum Chordata; class Aves; order Columbiformes; family Columbidae; genus Pampusana; species Pampusana beccarii. The sequence continues at coordinate 411,999 of VWYH01006503.1, read as the reverse complement.
TCTATTTGATGTGGAAATTATCTCAGTATATTCAGGTAGCACTGTTCAAGTCTCTCTAGGAGTGAGTGGAAGAAAAATGTTAGCTCTGCAGATGTTACTTTAATGTCTGACCTTTCACTTCAGGAGCTGTCTGCAGCTTGCAGATAGATGAAAGTACCACTTTCTCTGGGGAAACACCATTCCGCACAACACAAGATGAAGGAAATCACTTAGGGAATGTGATTCCCAACCCAGGCTGTGTTAGGGGAAACAATTTCAGACAGAGTTTAAGATCTGCTGTCAGAAATATTGCCTGTAGCTAGGATATGAGGAAAAGGGAGAAAAAAATCCTTGCTGACAGAGTCACTATCATCAGTACTAAAATATGGTATTGGTGGTCCAAGCTGTGGAGGTGGAGAAATAACATTATTTTGATTACTTCAGTTTCAACGATTAGTGTTGCTTTTTGGGACAAAAGTGTTGAAAACTGTTGGCGAACGCAAAGGCCGAGAGGTCCCAATCAAGCATCTTCTAGCAATAAGGACCCTCAGATCTCGCTTCTTAGCACGTGCTAGTCTCAGTTCGTGTCAGAAGTAAGCATGTGGGGTTTGTTTTTTATCAAATAATTTGGATTGGAAGAGATCTTTAAAGCTCATCTAGTCTGACCCCTCTGCACTGAGCAGGGACATCTTAAACCGAATCAGGTTGCTCAGATTCCTGTCCAGCCCGGCCTTGGATGTTTCTAGGGGTGGGGCATCCACCACCTCTCTGGGCAACCTGGGCCAGTGTTTTACCACCCTCATTGTAAAAAATTTTCTCCTTTTATCTAGTCTGAATCCACCATTGTTTAGTTTAAAACCATTACTTCTTGTCCTTTTTCTTAACTTTATCTTTAAATTAGCTACTGACATGTTGTTATAAGAAGCTGTTTCGGTGCTGTGTGACTGCACTAGAATCTCCCCCCAAGCTACAGAACATGCGAAGGTCTGAGGCCCAAAATAGAGGAAAACCATATCTCCCCATGACAAAAAATGGAGCATGTTTCCCTACAGTTTTGTGCTTTTCTGCTACTGTTATTGCCTAAAGCTCTTATTTGTCACTGCATCTGTGGGCAGGATAAATTAGAGAAATGTGAAATCCCATTTTCCCTGCAATGCTGAATGTTGATCCAATTATAAGTCAAGAATATGTGCTGAGCGTGCCTGCTCTGGGGTACCTTACCCTCGTATCTAGCTTGCACAGTCTGGCTGACTGTGTAATATGTATAGCGTTTATCTTTCATCAGTTGAGCAGAAAGAAGCTTGAAACCCAGTGGGGAAAAAAAAAATAAATCCCTGATTGTTTCTATTGCAGAACAGCTGCAAGTGGGAGAAACAGCAAGTTTGGTCTCATGTGACATTTCATAGCATTAGAACAGAGAAAAAGGCTTTAAAGGCTTTTACCAATTGGTGTAGAAGCAATGCTGATAGTTATTTACTATTCCAAATAGTAGTTCAAGCACAGGTTGTATCTAATGGACAGTATCAGAAAACCTTAAATTTCTAGGGATCTCTTTCTACCCTCTTCTTAAAACCTATTTCAAGTTCCCACTAACTATGAGTCAGAAGTTACATAGAGTGAAAATATTCTGTCTGGAAACTCAGAAACTATGTGCTGTTGCCTGTTTCATTTCACAGTACTCAAACAGAGAACTCTAAAAAATAGCATTTTAATAAAGTGGGAATTCAGCATCTGTCCGAATTTCAAGGCTTTAACACAGTTGAGATGCATTTGAAAACCTTGGGCTGTGCACATCCTGCTCTCCAAACAAGAGCCTAAAGAATAGCGATGGCTGGGACTCCAGATCACCTGAAACAGCCCCTGGGCCATGGGTAGTGTCTGTTGGAGACAAACAAGTAAAAGACAGTGCTAAAAATTTACTACCATGGCCTGAAATATTCAGGCTGCAGGTAAAGCCTGTTAATATAAAACCGAAGCTTATGCTAGTTTATTCTTCTAAAGCTTACAGTGATCCTCCAGAGTGCCCATGGTTCTCAGTTTATCTATTTTCTGTCAAGGCTATTGCACCCTCAGTAGGGGCTATACTATTTTATCAGCAACTGACTAATATGAGTCTGTCCCCACGCACAGAAGCCAAAGTGTCCCCCAAGAGCCAGCTCCTGCCAAGCCCTTGTCCCTTTCGTGCTCCTGCAGCAGTGAGACCTCTGAGGAACTGAACCCGCCACCGGCCCTTGAGCTGAGTCCCAGAAGGGGACAGCTCAATTATTAACCCAAAGCTTAAGTCTTTGAATAGAGCCATTCATCGACTGGGAAAATCAGCTGACTCCATCCTCAGGCTGGTGAAGAGTAATGAAATTGTTTCAGAGAGCAACTTGCAAAAAGACTCCTTGAACACACAAAATCAGGATGCCTGTGGTAAGAAATCGTTTAACTCCTCTGTGCGTTTATCCTTCTGCATCTGTTTTGAAGCCCATGTTGGGTAAGTTGGTTTTTTAGTAGATTATCCTTACAGTTTATAATCTTAGAGGGTTGTTGTAACATCCGCAGCACTGATTAAACAGCGTTCTAATCTGCAATGACTTTCAATAGCTGTAATGCCAAGAATAATAGAAAACGTAGTGAACCTCTGGTATCCCAGAGGTTCCTGGAGATGTTAAATTCTGATCAGTAGGCTGACTGTGAGATTTTAGGTGCTTTGACTGCTTGCCTAATAACACATAACCCTTATAAATAAGCCAGTATTTGCACTATCACTTCAGTATAATATTGATACGTAAAATACTTGGCAATGTCATGTATCATAAGCCAAAATGTCCCTGTTAATAATTTGATTATATTGACATTTGACATATTCTTGGACATATTAATGTAGTGCAAATATCTGGAATACTGACCAAACAGTTCTGAATAAATGCAGTATTGAGTGAGGGCCTGGAAATGACACCAAAAAATACAATTTCATTTCTAAGCTAAATGGAAAGCAAAAAGTGAGAAAATACCCACTGATCTATAGATTTGATTTAAATCTTCCCATTTTAATGAGGTAACAGGTAAAACCACTGTTGAGGACTTTCAAAATCTGCTAATTTGAGAGTATCTATTTGAAATTATTATGAACAATTCTACTCCATTATAGTGTTCCAGTCAATGTAATGAAAAGGATGAAAATACCACAAAAAGTGCTCCATCTTTAGAACTCTTTAGAAAAAAGTTTTCTTTTTATAAATTATGTGGGAAGTAGAGGATGAGTCAATTAATGTTCTAATACCTGATAAGGTCTAATGTCAAATAGGAATGTTTTTCCACGAAAGTCTGCATTCTTATACCTACTACAGACTGCATGAATAGTTGCGTTTTCAGTTATTATAATAATACTCGGTGACCTGAGGGCTACATACTCTGCAACCATTCTGGGTTATCTGAGTGGAAAGTAATGAAATATAAAATGGCTCAAATTTAAGATATGTTCCCTTTTTGAATTATGTTGACCAGTCACACAACAAATTATTTGAACATAACCTGTAGCAACAGTCACACTCACATAAAACACAATCATTTTTATTTCGGATCAGATGTGTTCATTTTGATTTGGATCCATCTTGGGGTGAAATTCCTCCCCTCTTAATAAGCCTTTACTTGCCAAGTGAACTTCTCATTTCACTACTTGCTTTTTTCACTGAAGTCACTGATGCTTACTGGGTTATTTAATGTTCATCTGGCTTCTTGTAGGATTACTCACATGCTGAAATCAAAGCTTATTCTTGCTGAAAGTGGGGCCTCCTACCTCCTTGCTCAGCCTGGAGCCCTATGGCTCTGTTACCTTAAGAGATGCTGTTATAGGCAGCCAGGAAGCATCTTGCACCTGAACAGCTTCAGCTCAGATCATGGCTTTCAGGCACTGTGCAAACCTTTACTCTTTCCATGTAGTGACATAGCACTCTGGGGTGAAACCTCCACGGGAGCAAGGCATCTTCATCTGAAACCACTGTTTCTTTAAAGGTTGTTTTGAGAAGCACATATTTTTGGTTGTCTCATGTCAGTTGATTTATAACAGCAAGGTTGCATTATTTTGTTAGCTCTCGCTTCACTATTGAATATGCCCAGGTGCTGGCTTTAATGAAGTACTTACATTTCCATTATGCCTGGAATAATGTCAATACTCAAAAATTGAATTAAATGAATGAGAAAGCTGAAATGAAGACAGTGGATTTGATTATCTCAGATAATTGATTTTCTTTGTATGGTGCTGTCAATACCTGAAAAGCCAGGTGGATTAACTGATTCTGTCAAGAACAGGCAGGCTTGTGCTAGTCTTGCATAATCTACAATTTTACAGTTTATTATCAGGAGGACAGTGGAAATGTGTAAGCCTATAGCTGCAATGTCTCCTGCTGTTTTGAAAGACTTATTCTGAAAGCTGGTGGGGGTTGTTATTTTTTGGTGTGTGTTTGTTTTCACCAGCCTGAAGTGCTCACTTTTCATCATATACCTGTTCAGCTATCAATAACAAAAAGCCTCCGACAAGTGTGCTACTGAGACATCAAGAAGCAGTTTTCACAATCCCCGTTGCCACAGGGAGATGTACAGACGTTAATGATGTGCATTGTGAGCTCTTTGGCCCAGCTATTACATGGGGTAAGATAAATACGCTGGAGTGTAGTTAATGAACCACAGTCATAGGCAGGACCGGGAAAAGCTGCGAGGCTCCAGGCTTGCTCTAACTGTCTGGCCAGAAAAATTTTCTGTTGTGTAGTCCAAGAGATAAAGCTGAATTGCTGGGAGTAGGTAGACTTGTCTTCCCCAAGGAGAAGCTGGAGTGGTTACTGAACTGTTCTATGCTTCCTTGCGAAATAAGTTGTTAGAAAAGTACCACTTTCTCCTGTCCGTGCTCAGTCTACCTAAAGATGCCACCAATGTTCATGATTACGACAATTATCTCTTTATCATCAACTCTGCATGAGATACACTAAAAGCTGTAAGAACTAATACATTAAAGTTTCATTTCTTAAGTCCTACCTGCTATGTGATCTAAAAGAATTGATGACATAACACGGAAATTGTACTTGCACAGAAAATATTTTTTCAGCCCAAATGGGATTGCACTGTGCTGTGAATATGTACCACAAAGCTTAATCTGTCTGTTTTAGTTTGTTCCACTATACTCTCTACCAATGACACTAGAGAGTCAAAGTTTTAGGCAGATTCTGGGGGGAAAAAAGTATTTTACACAAGCATTTCTACTATTAATGTACTCTTGACAGTTTTAATAGCATACTGAGGAAACTAAGACAAATTTTGTTTCTACAGTTGGCTGTGCTCTAGCCTGTATTCTAGAACCTACTCATGTTATTAAATGTGGAGTTCAACATGCTGTTGATTAAGATGTAGTAGCTATGTATAAACACAAAAAGAATTTACCAATATTTATTTTAAAAATCAGTTATGAACATGGAGCAAATATTTCTAACAGTCACTTGTCAGCCTTTCATTTACTTAAATACTGTGCAAGAAGAATAATAGTGAGGCATAATAGACTCCTAAATGTCATTTGAATCATATCTTAAATGTATCAGATTAAAATATAATGTTCACTTTTGTCTGCATTATGAACATACTGTGTAAGAACCCCTATTATGTAGAAATATTAACCCACGAGGTCTATTTAGACCAACAGATGGTAAAGTTAAATTTTCTACAAGTGACGACAACGTTGTTTTTTTAGTTGGAATACCTCTTTGTAAGGCTGTCAGATTTAGAGCAAAATTTCCAGGAAAAAAAAATACTTTGAGTAAATATACACTAAAACTATCTGGCTTTTTCTATGAGCTTTGTTAGGGGGAAATTGGAAGTGTCTAGGCAAAGGTACTGATGGGTGTTTTTCACCAGCTGCCTCAGTTGCCCTTTGGAGGCCTCCAGCCAGGGTCACCCACTGCAGCAGTCCTAAGCTGAAATATCTGTGTTCTGAAAACTTGATGTGAGGCTGACAGATTGCTATCATAGCTTAACATATGTGAACTTTGGGTCACGAAAGAGGATTTCCTCATGCTCCTATTTAAGTCGGGAGTAAAACTTTAATCTGGGTAACAACAGACCTTATTTTCAGTCATAAAAAAAGAAAAAAGAAAAAGTAATCTATGTTATTCTCAGAGGTTAAAGAGTTTTAAATTGAGAAAAAAAAAAAAAAAAACAACTGTGAGAGGTGTGCAATTACGCTCGAATCAGTTTTCATTTTCCTCAGGAGTGCATGAGTTGTTTCAATTCAAAAGATAGAATATCTGTCTGATCTATTAAACTAGAAGAAAAAATAATTCTGAGAACAGAAAATGCTAAAGGCAGTTTAAAGAGTTGTAGATATACATGACATACAAAAATCTCCCAGAGGAAGTTAATGCAAGTCAACATCTGCAGTGGTCTTATATGCCACATTGATTCAAAATCACACAGTAACTGATGAATGGGAATGAATTACGTTCAATGTCTCTTTTAATGAATTCAAAGAACTCAGTTCAAGCCCACTAAATGAACAGTCCTTGGGATGTGAAGCGCTGAGGCTCAGAGCCTCAAAATAACACTGTCTTGTGTGGTTTTAGTGTCTTCCAAATGCTAATCTTTTTAGCTTGGTTTTTGTTATTTTGGGGTTTGTTATTCTATAGCCCTACTTCTGTCCTGCATTATTCTTCTCCTCTGGTCTTTAAATGTATTATACTGCAGGCTTGGAATTTAGCTTAGAAATCATCCTTTAATGCTTCAAGTTCTGCAATTATTATTAATCTCCTGGTCTGATTTACATTACTCTCTGATAAAGCAGAGTAATATGGTTGTACACAGTAAATTTTACAGTCTAATTCCAAGGCCATAGAAATACTATGGCTCTGCATTGGATGGGGAGCCTGGAAAACTGACATATTTGGGGCAAAGTTTCTATCCTTGTGTGTGGGCTGACAGTAAATAGCTGGTAAACAGGAATTGTCTGTAATGTGTAATTTATGAGGAGGAAGACTATGAAAACCCATTTCTTATATTTATCCCATGGCTGTAATCTCCGGTATCTTAGAAGGTGTCTGGGCTGATGTTTTGTCCTATGACTGAGGTATCACAAGTTCTCCTGTGGAGCTTGGGCTTTTCAGGTCGAGAGAGGGTTCAGTTCAGGATTCTGCCTTTCCTTTGGGAAGGTAGATCTGATCTATGCTAAAAGATCTGATCTTCTTTCCATGTTTACTTTCATGAATTCAGTATATTTGAGACTAATTATGTGTCAAACCTAGGACTAATAAATTAAATTAAAAGTAATTAGCTGGGAATCCACAGGCTAATATAACAGTATGCATGTGATTATATCATGCATTTCATTTCCCTAACCAACTAAATTGAAAAAGAACTCAAAGCTGCAGAATTAATTACTTTTGACAGTGAAATAAAACAGTTAAGGCTTTGTCAGCTCTGTAATGACAACATGATTATACATGTCTAGTTTCTTGACAATGCAGAATTAAGGATCGTAACTTTAATAGCTGATGTGCTGACATTCGAAGAATTTGAGGAAGATCATTAGGTTTACCTCTGAAGTAAAAACTTTTCAGGAATTTTACTAAAACAAAATAGAAGTAGTTATTACACTTTATATAGCAAAAATTTAAAATAAGGTAACTTTTTGACAACTTTAGTTGATCAGTTCTGCAATAGATGTTCTTCCATGGTTTGGTTTTTATCATACTGAAACACACAACAATATTTTGGGTAGCTGCAAACTTAGAAATTTGAAATTTTGCCTCCTGGAAGTGAATCAGAATATGGAATAATGTCTGCTTTCTGCAAATAAAAATTGTTCAAATTAGTTCATCTACTGCCATCATGTATTAATAAAATAGTAAATTTTAAGGAAACACCATTTAGAGTATTTTAATATATTTTAAGTTTGCAGTATAATACAAATAAGAAATTTGAGGGGCTTGGCCCAAGCTGCAATTCTGTTTTACCAGTTCTGCGTGTTTTCTTATGGGATATTGTTTTTCTGAGCAGTTTGAGACAGAAATATGGGGAAAAAAAGTGTAAGTTCAGACAAAAATTTTGTGATATCACACTCTTTTTTCATAGATTATAACTATTTGACACTGCTATGTATATGACTGTGTTTTACTGAAGTCTCTAATCTTCATTACAGAGCAAAACAGACATAAGCATGTACAGGAAATGGGGTCTGTGTAGGTGCTATTTTGTGCCCTGATATTAAATAATTGTTTAGAGAACTATACAGACTATAGGTAGGAAAAAAGAAAAATAAACTGGCCTTGAAATAAGTGAAAACTATTACTCGATGCTGTCAAAATTGCAGGTTTTGTGCTCCTTTACAGACATCAGCACATGCTTAAGTGAAAGAGAAATCACAGTTGAATCCAAGATGAATACTTTAATTAAAATGTGCTCTGGTGATCTGCTGAAAAGATTCAAGAGTAATCTTAAAAGTAAGATTATGTATGATATCTGAAGTACAGAGGATAGTGATTTCTAAAGTGTACCTTATGTCAGAAAAACATCTAGCGTAATATTTTAAAACTAAATATATGCTACGCAGTATTGGCTTTGCTGGATGTATGTGTTTCTGTAGGCTTATATAATGGAAAAAAGACAAATCAGGCAGTTCTGACTTGTTTTCAGTCACTGTGTATCTGTGGAAAAAGTCATCTCAAACCTTTATCAGTTTATTGTACCTGTTGTCTTCCCGTACTCAAGAGGAGCCTAAGCAGAGCACAGTAAATTTTACTGGTGCAGGTACTTCATATTTTTATTTCCTATAAGTACAATGCTGCTTATAGTAATGACACACACAGTGGATGAGAGATGGGTTATTACTCAAAACGAAATCAAGATCATTTGAATTTTTCTTTGAGAAGAAAATGGTTGTACTAATGATAATTTGCTGTTCCTGCTGCGGGTGGCAGTGTGGTACCATCTTCAAACCCTCTTCTGCTTCAGCAGCTTTTCCCATCTTGTCGAACAAATGTGCACTCATCGTGTGGTCTACTAGCCTAGGATATGGGCTCACACTCGTTGCAGACCTAATTTAGGTGAGGTGCATACAGTAGTAGCTGTAATAATAATTTTAAAAGTGAAGCCATGAGAAAAATTGGCAAAGGCAAGGTTTGTGCAGATTATTACCAGGGCTGACAATTCCAACCCCAGGAGAAGACTAATTGTTTTGGCTTTTACGGAAAGTGTCTTTCCTAAGGAGCTGGTGGATAGAAAGGGTTTGCTGACTTAGTAGCCATGAAGAGTCTGAGGTCAGCAAGCTGGCACATGTAACCAGCTCATGTAATGTATATGGTTTATATAAAGCACTGCCACACCTTTGTTTAAAATGGTTGATAAACCTGTAGGAGAAGGGCAGATGTCGAGCTACTGACACAAAGTTGTTTAAGAGCTACAGACTGATGTTGAAAATACGCAGACTAACGTGAAATTTTAGTCTTTCTCTACAGTATTGACTGCTGATGAGTTCTGCTTATAGACAATGTTATTTACAGGCGCAATGACTGATTTCAGTCAGTAGCTTTATGTAAGTATAAGTATTTCCTTGTAGCTGTGTTCACCTATCCTTTATCTAATCAGCTTGCTCTGTACTACCTGAATAATTCTGCTTGTCTGAATGTTGATGGATGTTTGGGTAGTTCAGAGTGTCAGTCATTGTTTGTCATTGTAAGCTCCATAGGAAACTCTGGCTGAGTTATGCAGTAAAACCAGTTAACGTGTTGTTAAAACTTTCTTGAACTTAAAATGAAAAATCTGAAATGAACCTTTCTGCCTGTATTAAAACTAATTCCATTGTATTGATTTTAGTAGATACCCCTTGAAATTAAACTACTCCTTACAGGAGCTTCACCACAGAAGTCATTTTTATTAGTGAGTATTTTATTTCCATGATAGCATCTCTACGATGTAATGGAATTGGATTCTTTTCTAATATATTCTTGTGAGAGTTCACGTTGAATTGAAACAGTGCATTTGCACTTGTTTATTTTGAAGGGAACTTGAGACAATTATTAATACTAGAAACTGGGAAATTGGTATACCAAACGAGTAGACAAGTATTTATTTGCTTAAATACTGTCAATTAATCATTAATTGAATTTTAAATAATTGCTGTTAAACCTTAAATAGACATTTGCTTCAAATCTACAAAGATTTTTTTTTTTTACAGACTTTTGCCAAACTGATTTAGATTTGTTACTGGGACAAAGATTTTTTTTTTTTTTCCTAAATATGAATTGAATTTGAATACACAAGCAGTACGTTTTTACTGTGTGTGTAGGTAAACACAACATATTGGTATAAAAAACGCTGGGAGTTGTATAGTTAAAAAGTTGACAGACCAAAGAGAACAGACTAGGAATAATGTTAACATTTTAAAAAGTACTTGCATGTAATCAATATTTGTTTGTATTGTTAGCTTTAAACCAGGTCTTTAGCAATATTTCTACATTTGTACACCACATAAGCAAAGCATTGCAAGTGCCAATGGTGTTTGTGCTGGCCAAGTTATGTTTAAGAAGTGGAACTATTGATCCACCGCATGCAGTTAAGAGACTGAAGATCTCAAAGCCTTTCCATTAGGGTACTGGTAGAGTTGTGTCCAGTGTCTCCATACCAGGAGCGCTCTCTACTGGAGGCTGGAAGGTGGCTTGCATGTCAGGAACAAGATTAAAATCACTTGCTAGAGCACATGCTTTGACAAAACCTTACACTATTTAAACTAACATATTGGTGAAACAATTTCATTTTTAAGTCAAAAAATGATTACTGAAAAATGTATTTATGTGGAATAGTTCTTATTTTTAACTGACAAGCCCAGTGTCACCATGGCACTCTAAATTGGTGCCTCAGTGATCACAGTCTTACCTGAAAATCTCTGGACACTATTACTTTAAGTGAGCAATGTTATTCTGTTCAATCTGCAATATTCATATTCTAGCATCTAGAATGGAAAAAAAGTTGAAACTATGAGCACTTACGTTCTATTTTCTGCAGTGTGATCACCATATAAATGCACATATTAGAGTTTTGCTACTTTTTCAAGGAAAATTAGTATTTTAGCACAGCACACAAAGTAGGTTTGAATATATGAGCTAGACAAATCTTGCACCACAGAGTGGTAAGTTAGAATTCAACTACCAACAAGTTTTTAAAAAAATAATTAAAAAAAATCTAAAAATACTGGGTTTCACTCTATTCAGAAATGCTTTATGTGGAAAAGTTTCTGCTAACCACCTCTCTCAAAGCCTTAAGTCACCTCACTGATTAAGTTTGGGTAGATTAGGAAGCAGTCTCATTTGCAATAGCTTTTTTTAATCTTGCCATCATCTCCTTAAAGAAAATAAGATCATATTTGCAGTAAAATTCCTGAAATATTTCTAATTTCTTTGTATGTGCAGCTGTAACTAGTTTAAATTACTTTCCATTTGCTGGGGATGGAGGAAGGAAGCATTTACCACTTAGTTTCCTTTCAAATCAGATAGTGATGCTTTTAAGCTTAAGAAGTAATTATATTTTTGAGTTATTTAAGGATAATACAGTAAACAAAATAATTCCCAATGTGTGACATAAAAGCAATAAGCCTCTTAGGAACTATCAAGTGCAGCCCTGAAACGTGATGATAATAGCAGAAAATTCTATGACAAATAAAAAAATTGTACAGGATAAAGTAAATTTCATATAGCACAAACTGGTTGCTTTTCACAAGCAAATCAGAGAAACTCAAAGCAAGTTTGTTTTGGTTCAGTTCTCTTTTATTATACTGGTTAACTTCCACATTCAGAAAATACCAAGCCAAATATCACCCCTCCAGCTGGCAAGTTTTAACCTACATCAACTTTAGGTGATGGACTTGAGTGCAGGTTGCTAGAGAGGACTAGATCAAAGCAGAGACAGACCCAGAATGTTTCCATAGTTCTCACAGGGCCAAATCTAACTCTAAAAATGCATGTAAAGGGACAAGAGTGTCATGTCATCATTGACGCTGCTGTGCTGGTGCTGACTGTGGCAACCAGGACGGAAGAAGCTGTTACTGCTTTGTCATGGGACTTACATCAAGAGCACATCGGATAGTGTTTGCACATGTAGAGAATATTTATTTGGGACAGTTCCTTTGGAAGCAGACAATGCCACAAAATAAGACAGACAAAATGTCTGGATAGATGTCTCCCATGAATTTCTGACCATTTGCACTGCCCACTTGGCCAGCCTGCAGGGCAGCCCTCAGCCCAAGAGGGCTTTGTAGCACAGAGTTGCCCAAGGACACAGACCAAATTGCTCCTGGGTTGCTTTAGGCTATGTCAAGTCTGGTACTGTAACCACATTGCGGAAGAACATTGAGCTGTAACTGTTAACCCACGAGGGCTCATTGGCCCAAGATGAGGCCTGGCTAGGGTCATCTGGCAGTGAGGGACACGGTGCTTGCAGTGGGTGAGCTGTACAACGCTTGTATCCCCTCATCAGTGCAGCACATATGGGTCTATTGCATAATTATACTTGCAGCTCTTCAGTGCACAGTTGCACTTGCACAGCCTTGGACAAGCCCCTGTCTCTGAGTTTCCCTGAGAATTCATTTAAATTCTGAAGAGACACTTCTTTCTTTCAAAGAAATTGCATAAATTCCCATCTGATCAAAAGAAAGAATGTGTTGGTGATGGTAAGGCTTTAAATGGCTGTAGACAGCTGAGGGAGGTACCAGCAATCCTGGAAGAACTATGCTTTGAACAGGCTTCTCAAATACCATCCCAACTCCTCCTTGGTTTGAAAAAAGACAAGACACCTGATGGAGGCATGTGGTCATGTTGCAACAAATTGCAATATTCTACTGTACCTTCTGGGCCATGTTTTTTGTTGTGTTTATCTCTGCTGCAGAGAAAATAAGATCTATAGACACTGAATTAGGAGACTAAAAGAACAGGCAACCAGAGAACAGAATAATCTTGTTTGTTTTGTTTTGTTTTTCTGCAGCTGTTAAGAATCTTGAACCAGACAGCAGGAATACTTTTTACCTAAGCTATCTCTGAACCTTAATGAATCTCATACCTTTTAAATGTTTGTTTCAACAGTAATCTGTGTTCACCTGCTTAGTTCCCAGCAGCCATGCAGCATCACAGTTAATGTGGTCAGTGTCCTACGTGGTGGCACTCGGTGAGGTGGCTTGGCTGCCATTTGTTTCAAGTTTCCAATTCTAGCCTGAATGACCAGTATTATTTTACTGTTGTGCTGGATTTTGGCTGAAGTCCCAAATCGCTCTTGAACTCGGATTTTTTGAATTGCAGTTGAGGGAGTAAAACCAGGACACAGTGAGAAGTGCCTGAGGGATGGCGTTTGGCTGGTTGGCATTAAGATTTTGCATTACAGAATTTCTTTTGATGCTTGTCTGCTCCTTGGTTGTTTTTTTTCTTTTTTTATAGTCACATTAACAGCTCCTTAGTGCATAAGGTAGATTTACAGATTTCCTTTTTAAAATGCTAATTTAGAGAAGGATTCGGAAGACGGTTTATTCAAGAGTTGCTTTGCTGATGGATTCACAAGGGTGCGAGAAAGGTACAGAAGGCTACATGGAAAAAGATACTGAAATGAAAGCAAAATGTTAAAAAAGGGATTGTGAGCAGAACTGGGTGAGCCTGGAGAGGTAATAGTCATTACAAGTGGGGGGGACCCGTCCTTCCCTCTGATAAAGTAATGGTAGGGGTGAAGTTGCCTTTATTAAATCAGACTTAACAGATCATAAATAGCCATTTTCCATTAGGAAGAGGTAATGAAAATTAACTGGAAGATTTCTAGTAGAATGCTCATTTATTGGGAGACTTATACAGGTGTGTGTTTAAATAAATAATTTTAATGTAACTGCTGCACTCCTGCATTTTGCCATTCCTGTGTCCCAGGGATTTCCAGACAGTCAGCTGGAAACAGTGTCAATCTGCAGAACTTTGTTTCACACCTGAGGATGAAAAAAAGATGAGGAAAAGAAGTGAAAAAATACAAAAAGCAACAGCTGCGATTGTCTCCTTCAAATAAAGAATTAATTACTAGTGAGGATAAGAACAATATTCTGTAGTTTAAATTAGTGTGATTCTATGATTCTGTGATTTTAGAACATTAGCATATACTCTAAAAACTAAATACCATAAAGGCTAGCTTTCTGCAGGTGACCAATCCCATTTCATCAGGGCAGCTTTTAAATGTATTTTATATTAATCTTGCTACATAGGAAATTGAGACAAACAACACTTCTCACGAATGAGTGCATCATGCAGTAGGTCTTCAGCTTGTCATAGCTGTCCATTGCTGCTGTCATTATCATGTTTTGAAAGGTAAGTATACTAAATATGCACAAAATGCTTGCTAGGTCTCAGTTATTGGCAGCCATTTAGAGCAGTGACGGTAGACTACTGCATAAATTATGCAATACTTTGATCACTATATTGTAAATGCTATCATCTTTAACTTGCAGTCTTAGATTGCTTTAAATTGTTCACAGATGTAATGTTATTACTATTTTTCTGAAGTAAAGCAAGCCTTTATCCTTTAAATTTAGTTTAGCGGTGTTTCATTCAGAATTTCTTACGTGGAAAGGCACACCAATTATAACAAATGGGAGATGCCCTAAATCCTTTCCAGAGAAAAGAAACGGTTTACAACCAAGATGAAAAAGCCTTATGTAAAAAATATGAAAAGATAAATATTTTTATTAAAATAATTACTAGGAAGTGAGAAAGGGGAGTTATTAAAAGGGAAAGAGCAACCAATAGAGGGAGGAAGGGAGTAAAGGAAAGTGAAACATTAAAAAAATGAAAGAAAAATGAATGCTGAGGCAGGAGCTGAAGGATGGCAATGGGAACTATGTAAGAAAAGACTAACAGCTTGAGGTTGGCAGTGTTTGTGTTTGTACATGCTAATGTAACCCCCTGTCAGTTATTCCAGGAATTCTGTGAGTTTAAATGAGATGCTGCTTCGGGAGAATGCAGTTTCCTAATTTGTACTGCTAGGCAGGCCTGTGTCACAGTGGTAGGTAATGCTTTTTTTTCCTGGATTCCAGACTGTTCTTTAAAATGGAGTATTAAAAAAAGTAATAACGAAAAACAGTCAGGGCAAAAGAGAAGCAGAATAGACTGGGGCTAATCTGCCAGCACTCAGAGGAAAAAAACATTTTTCCTGCCACAAAGAACCCTATTGTTTCTATGTTAAGTATTAATTTTGCCTGCATTTAAACTGAGCTGTCTTAAAGTCTGTTTTCTTACAATGGTAAAGCATGTGCCAGTTACTGCAGCGGTGCACAGAGGCACAGCTCCAGGGGGGAGCTGACCTCTGCATTTTCTGGGGCTACTCAGTTTTTCTCTGCCTGCTAACATTGATTTTTGGTGGAGGAGAGTGTGACCTGTCCTTTATGGTTAAGAAATCTGAGCACTTGTTCAGCACATAGGAGTTGGTGTTACGTGAAGGAAATGAGCCCATGAGAAATCTGAGCATTTTGGGAAATGTTGGATATTAATGACTGATGACCACATATGTCCTTCTGGCAAATCTTCTTAATGAATCTTCAGTGTATAAACTTTCATGTAGGCTTTGTCACTAAGTATTGAAACTCAAAATTTCATTTTCTCTGAGCCAGGAAACTTTTCTGTGTGTGAGTTTTTCATAACTAACAAAACTTAGGCAAGTATCACCATGGGGTGCATTTCCCTGATAGGACATCAACTCAGGGGGATTCTCTCCACCGACATGAGAATAATTCCTCCTTTATTTAGCAGAAATGAAGCTGCTATTAATATAAACAAGCTGTTATTAACAGATAACTGCTCACACAGTACTTTCAATTATTTCCTGCTATGGTCACACACACTCACACAGTTGGTACCCAGCGAGGAGATGGAGGGGGGGTTGCTCCAGCAGACCAGCCTGGCATATTCATAAGAGCAGAAACCAAGAGAGGAGAGTGGAGAGGACTGTCAATACACGAATATGACTCAACAGAACCAAATGATGTGGATTTTTGATCACATAGTGCTCAATGTTTGCCTCTGACTAGAGCCTGAGGACTTTAAGTTATGAGGAGTGTACCACAAATGTGGGACCGTGGAGAAATTTCTGTCATCTTCAACTTGAGTTCAGACTGTTGCTTGGGATTTCTGCTCTTATATTGCAAAATAAATTTAAAACAGTGAATTGTTGTCTTGAAAGCAAATGAAAAACTCCATTTTTGTGGAGTCAGGCTCAGTTTGTAAAGAGGTTATGCATAAAGTTCCCGTACATGTTTGTATGTCTGTGTAATTTCTTTAGTCATATGGAGTATAAATCTGAAAAAAAAAAAGTTCCAGGGTAATATAGCTTAGATTAATAGTACTGTATTTTAGCCATAAGAGGATGAAACATCTGAAATCTCCAAAGTGTACTGACCTGGTATATTTTTACACTGTGTGGTATTGTTGCTTGGAAAAGTTCCTTGATGCTAAAAATAATCATTTCTACACTGTTTTCTATCTCCAAGGTTACAAAATCTTTTTAACCTAGGCATAATTAAGATTATACCTACAGAATATATTTTTAGCATGTTAGACTTTCTGTGATGCAATGTTGTTCCAGCAGACGCAGCCAAGTTCAGAGGAAGTCTGCTTCATGTGAGAATGAACAGCAGAAGATAAATCAGTCACTTCTATAGGCAGTTATCTTTTGCAACTTTTAGTGTTGGCCCTAAAATTTTGCTTAATGACCCACAGGCGTTAAAAGACCAGATATCAATTTAGAGAAAGAAGCTCCATGTAAACCTGAAATCAGAAATTTGAAATCTGAGTTCAGATGTTGGAAAGCTGACATTCCCTAACAGGTTTGAAACTAGAATTATTCCTTGAATTAAGCTTTTAAATGGTTTTATTGCTTTGAAGTCTTTTTAGTAGGTGGAAAACCACAGAATGAATGGAGCTGGTGTGCCTCTCAGTTCAAACAGTTTCACAGAAGGCTAATAATATGATTTTTTTTTTTTGCATGTTGTATTTTAAGTGTATTTAATTCCATCAGAGCTAGGTCACATGAAGACCTGATGGAAGCCTCTGATCCAGACAAAAGAACCGCTGTCCTAAATGTATGACAGTAAGACTGTGGCACATGCTGGATAATTCCTCTGCAGTTTTTAAATTAATATCTGCTCACAAACGACTCTTTTGACCATCAGCAGCTATCTGTGCCTCTCTGGGTGCAGCAGGTCTCGAGCTGCCCAGCTGGTGTCCTGCCTCTGGCTCCGCATCCTTCCCAGAGCAGGACTGGTCCTGCTCCAGCTGTGCCACCCTCCGTACCCAAGTGTCACCCAGGGCTGCCAGCAATGGTACAAGCTTTCTGCTTTGTGAATGATTGCTGCCATAGAATGAAATATTTGCTGGAAATATCACCAGCAAGGTCTGAATAGGTTGCTAATTCCTTATTCCAAGCATAGCAAGAGTGCTTGGGAAAGGGTGACACTGTACAATTAGGATCTTGTCTGCAAATAAGAAGTGATTTCAGAGCCTGCTAATTTGTAACTAAGCTTGTTAAGATACCTGATTTGTGTATGCCAGAAAGTGTGTTGTGCAAGAGCATTTGAAATGTGATACTTTCCTTGGAAAATAAAGTCATGCAGGAATTCCTTAAAAAGACAGTCAAGCATATTTGCCTAGTCTTTCATGAATCTTTTCAGCTAGGAATACTTTTCAGACCTAAATCTTTCCTTCTCCATACCTTACCTGTGCATGGATGTTCATCTCCCTTGTAACTTTTTCCAAAGGATGCTTCGGGGAAATACCAAAATAGTTATTTCAGTATTATCCAGTATATATGAAAATAACTGAATCTGAAATAACTATTGTTGAAAACAGTTTATTAAATACATTCTAATAAATCAATTATCTATTGGTGCTCTCATAGTCAGGTTGAAGGTTGAAGAATTTATGCTGTAATGACAGAATGAGAGATACTAAGATATTTAACTTCAAAAAAAAAACTTCTAGTTTGAAGGCTCAACCGTCTGATACTGAGATATGTAGAAAGGCTATTCCTACAGCCAAGACTGTTGGATAAGAATATACTTACAGATTTAAGTAGGTGAAGACACTGAGATTATACAGGAGAATGCTGACAATACAAATGACAATTGAAACTGGATGCCAAGTTGGAGTTGTGTTCATGGAAAATGTGGATGAAATATGCTGCTAAACGATTGAAGCATAAAAGCATAAATTCCAGTGTATAGAACAGCTCAAGGAGAAAAAGGTACATGTGATTTGAAATCACACAGGCTTATTTAGTATGGGGGCAGATCTGCACTTTTATTACAGATAGACTGGATAAGGAAAGCAGTGCTGAAGTTAATCACTTAGAGCTGGTGGTGGAAAAGGAAAGTCTGCTGAGAGAAACAGAAGGGTTGAGAAGCCATTTCTATGATGCAGTTGATATACATCAATCTGTGCACCCCAAACTGATTCTCCTTCGTTAATATATGCACAAATTCTGTTTTTCATAAAATTACAAGTTTCAAAATTTATGATTGAGTATGAAGCTTGATGCAGGTGGAAATAATCAGACTTAACCTCTTTCTCAAACTTATAAACTAATGCAAGTATATAAAAAAAGTTTTGCTTTAAGCATAGTTACTTAATACTGCCTGTGAATTCAAGGAGAATTGAAATGGCATGAAGGCTTTTATATAAAGCAAATATACTAGAACCTGTGGAAGTAATAAATGTCAATCACCAGTAAACTAAGATATACCGCTTTCCAAAGTTCAGGATGATTTTTGAAGTCTGTCCCTTTTCTTCCCATTTTTGTCAGTCTATTGAAGTGTGAAACTAAAAAAGAGAACATGAAACCTCCCAGAGACTAAATAAAGATGACCACACTGAAACGCTTATATCCAAAGTCATGTAAGGCATACATAAATTCACATGGAGGAAAAACCTCATAGTGAGAATCCAAAAATATCTGAGAACTCACATCTCTATAGATAGTTCTCTGTGATGCTCATGGACACGCATAAACTCAGCACAGGCATGTACTGAAATGAGGTGGAGTGTAAAGAGGGCAGCAGGCTTTTGCAGTTGCAAATATTTAGTGGTTTCCCTTTTGTAAAGGGTAAAAAATAGTCCAACACAAAGTGATGAGGTTCTTAAGGATATGGCTTAGTGTTAGAGTTAGGTTATGGTTGGACTTGATGATCTTGAGGGTCTCTTCCAACCAAAATGATTCTATGATTCTGTTTCTAAAAGCAAAACCTACTTTCTGTAGCTCTGTTGGGAGAACATGTCATGCTTCTAGAACATAGCTAAGCAGGTGGGCTGAATTATCATGGGTATATTTATGGTTAACATATGCAAATTAGAGATATTTGGGATTTCTAAGGTGTCTCCCTTGTCGCCAGTGTCTTCAGATATTCCCACTGGATGGATACAGTCAGCTTCTCTTCTGCTATTGATTGAGTGACATCTGATGGACAATGTCTCTATGTGCTGCCACTGGTTTTCCTCTGCACATGCTCAGTTATTAAAGAACAAATCACTTAACAGAGGGTGAGTGGGCAGTGGGTAGTCAGGCTGAATTCAGACATAGAGTAACTTTAAAATAAATACTTTTTTCTTTTTCCTTTTACGCATATTTTCCACATTCTGTCTACTTTTATCCTTTTGAAGAAATATTAAAATTGGGTGACTTAATCTGATCTAAATACATGCAGTTCTTTTTTGAAAGTAGCTGCTTTGAGGCAATTTGTATATTTGTTGTGTTTTAGGTACCAATGTGTTGCATGGTAAATTAAGATTTAACAGGACAAAAAATAATTGTTGTCATGAAACCATACAGAGGAGCTGGTAATAAACCTGTATCCTTTCTCCAGTCTTAAAATAGCAATTATTCAAGGCCTATATGCATGTTGCTAATTTATTTTTCTTATTTTCTTTCTGTAATTGACTAAGTTTAGGAGGTATTTTGAAGTTCTGTTTGTTAGACAGGGCAACTGGTGCTCACTATCTTCCCTTATCAATTCATGGTATATTTACTACTGATTTTTCTGACACTTCTTTCTTCTTTATTTTTTTCTTGTTATATCCTCTTAGAACTTTGAGGATATTTTTTGTGGTTTTCTTTTTTTTTTTTTTTCTTTCTGTTAATGGAACCTTTCCATAAGTCTCACCTATTTCACTTTACAGTTCTCTTTTCTTGTATTTTGTGGCCCTATGACATGAAAAGTGAGATTTAAGAGATAAAGGTGGCTGTTGGCTGCTCCAAAGAGCTCTGTCCTGTGTAGCCAAAAACGGCTTCCTGCTCTGTGGGAGCATGAGAAACTTGGGAATTTTGGCTTTGGCAAGCCATTACTAGGGATTGTCTGCCATCCCTGTCATGTAAAACAATAAGAAGGCACTAAAAGGTGCAAACCGTAAGAATAAAAGTTCAAAGGAATCTGAAATACCACCAATATTAGTGTATTTGCTGAAAACCAATAATAACAGTTTTGCCTAGCTCTATTCCCAGTTGCATAGAAGAAAAAACAAGAGCTCCGTTGCCAGCAGGGCAGTGTTGATGTGCTGCATAAGTATGGTGACTAACGATCTGAGCAACAGACTCATAAGGCAGGGAGTTGCCTATGTTTGGGACCATGATGGTTTTAATAAAACTACCAAGCAAATTGAAGACCCTCTGGAATTTGGTTTAGAATATTTACAGCTGACATGGGTCAAATATCAGGTGCATGAAATAACCTGGGCAGAGAGAGCAACAGGTGTGTTGTTAACTAGTACTTGGATAATAAACAATATGACATGTTAACTTCTTAGGATATACATATCTTATTTTTTTAGTAAATGTGGAGCTTATGAAGACTAATTGGTTTTGCTTTTAGTACATTGATGTATCTCTGTAAAGGTAAATAAAGGCAATGATAGAATCTTTAATGATATTATGAGATAATAGCATTGAAAATATGTTGAACTAATAGAGTATAGTATTGCAAGCCTGTTATAGAGTTACACCTTATAGCTTGCTAATGAATATGTAATCTAGTTTGGCATTTTATGGTGTTAGAGAATGGGCCTTTGGTACTGTTCCTTCCAAATGCCGTTTCAGTGCACATCATTCATGCGGCTTCTGTTATTCTGAGGCCAGAGTGTGGGAACTTGTTTGCATGTTTTGCTGAAGTTCTGTGGATTTTTAACAATAATGGTGTTAACTTGTTTCATTTATTTTGTAAAAATGCAATTTGCCTCCAATAGCTGTGGCTGTTTAGAGGAACAAACCTAATAAGTTAACTACAAAAATGATTCACCTCTACAAACAAAAGCAGGAACTCTTTTTTTTTTTTTTGAACTTCAGTGAACATAATTACTTGCTTTCAGTTTTGTACGATCACAAAAAAAAAAACAAACAGTAAATAACTGCTTAACAGGTTGGTCTGCAGATGTGTTATCTGAGCACTATGACCCCTATATCATAAAAATAATAGAGATGGGCAAAGGTTCTGAAACTTTAACATGAATGGAGAAGAAAACAGCCAGCAGAGACTATGACAAAGCTAGTGGCTGAGTAACAGATGCGCTAGATGGTTGTTTTCTATTTCCGTATTCTTCAAAACAAAATAGTACCAAGATCTCTGGGGAAATTACATTAACGTGAAAGAGGAACCAGCAATATAGATACAGTGTGATGCAAGAAGCTGCAAAGAAATCAAAGGGACTTGTATTGGAACTGAACAGTAGAGGAGATAGTGTTGTTTGCTGGTGACTAAAAAAAGGTGGAAAAGAAATGTAGTAAAAAAGTATCTTAGAGGTGATACACAGGTTTTCGGTGACAAGATCTGTGAATACTGGTATAGAGACAGCGTAGTGGCATCCTCTGAGAAGGAGGTTGCAAATATGTAAACCAAGACAAGGAACTAAGATGAAGGAAAGGAGCTTAAGTCATTTTTATAGATAATGTACTTCATAAGTTTAAGGCTAAGGAGCAATGCTTGTTCGCAGCAAGATGAAGCTGAAGGTTATATTTTTTTCACCTAGATACCAAAAGCAATTTTTCCTTTTTCAGAGAATTGCATTCTTTAAAAATAATGCTCAGTGCACACAGACAAATAGTGTTGCTTGTTTGTCTGTTTCTTCGGGGGTCATCCAAGATGTTTACTTTTCCTAGAGGAAGTGTTTCGTTTTTCTAAATTAAGCATTTGAACTTCAGGTATTGCAGAAGAACTTGGAAATGCGGGGAGGACTTGGCCTATTGTATTGTGAAAACTGTCAAGCCTGAGGTGATTGCAATGTGGAATGGGTGTGCCAAGGAGCTGAAAGCTGAAAAAAATAATCTTGGCATCATTAGCACTTTTGGCTATTTGTGTTCCTCTAATGCCTGGCCTCTCTTCTCTTGCATTCCTTTCCAGAAGGAAGCTGTACTAATCACTTGGATCAACCTCCCTTTGCAGGGAATTCTGCTCCCTCTGGCCCCAGCAATTAAATGTGTTCTGTCTTTCTGGAGACCTTCAATGTTTAAGACATGTTGCAGAGATGCTGGGATGGAGGGCCTGGTACCTGCTGCCCCACATTCCCAGGGCAGCCATCCAGGAGGTGGGAACATGAACCAGCACACTGGGGCCAAATGTCTAGGAAAGCCTGAGGAACATTCAGCCTCTCTCTGCTAAAGCCAGTGTTTACACACGAAGTTTTTTGAAGCTGCCACTCCACTCTGTTGACTAAACATACAGTGATATGTTGTCATCTGAATGTACATACCCCCAGGCCTTGACCCTAAGCAAACACAGACACAGATGACTTCAATAATGTTCTTGAGATTGGTGATGGGATGGTCTGTTTCTGTTTAAAGTATTTCAGGTATTTTCGTGCCAATTCTTTCTGTGGAAACAAGCTAATTATGTTTCTAATGCTTGTAGGTTTGTTCCCAGGCTCTCTGACTCTCTTCCTGGGGCTGTTTCCTTTGTCCATCCCAAATCCGAGAGGTTCTGGCCCTGGATTCCAGTGTTATCACCTTGGTTCCTTCTGTCTCCTGTTTGGTGGAAGTGGAGCTAAGGTGTCCCGGTGCTCACCCACTCTTGCTTCTTTCCTGAGTCCCAAAGGCAGCATACCTTTTCTGCAAAACAGCAAATTCTAGATATCTGTAAAGTTTCATATTTTTAGACACACACAAACATGCACACAACTTGTATAAACTTAGAGAAGCAAGTTGATTTAGCTAGCTATAGCTAGGAGGAAGTTGATTGAGCTAGCTATAGCTAGGAGGAAGATGGATATTTAAAACATTTTGTTCCTCTGAAGCTGCACGGGATGCTTGCTTGTGTCCTAGGAGTTGGAAGAGCGGCGTTACTCTGTTTTGCTATTCTTACACACTGCTCAAGATGTGTGGAAACTACATCCTGAGTTCTCTGGTTTCCTCTTTTTTTTTTTTTTTTTTTTTTTTGTGTTTTCAAGCTTCCTCTTCACAATGTCTGGAGCCTTATCTGAGCACAAACGTCTGCCTCTGGAGCTGCTTTTTTTTTTTTGCTTTGTGTTCTTATGGAAATGACTGCAACACAGAATCTGCTGTTGCCTTTTGCTAGCTTCTAGGTTGCAGTCAGAGGCTTGCCCAAAGGCAGGAGGATCAGCAGGCAGAAACAAACTGCTGTGAAAGACCTCGATCTGACTCTGTGGAAAAGGAAGTCTGCTTTTCATGTCACATGAGGCTACAAAGTCCATCCTTCCCCTCCTCTGTCACAGCCAAAGGGGGAAAGTTTGTTTCATCACCATCTCTTACACCTAAACGGAATAGCTGCAAAGTTGTGTGTAACATCGTTCTCTGCTCCTGTAGCTGCAAAATACTATTCATGTGTTTATCAGTCAATTGCTTAAAGAAGATCATTTTCATCTCATCTGTTTCCTGCAGCTCTGTGGAGGACCTGGATGTTTTTAGGCATAGCAGACCATAACGGTCATGGTTCATAGCAACCCTTCCCTGTAGGGCCCTTACCCTTCAGGTGAAGCTTCCTCTTGTGTGAAAATGCCAGTGCACATGTCATGGTCAGTGATTAATGATGACCCATCCTTCCCCATAAAGGCTTCATCTGTCTCTGTTTGAAGCTGAACTTCCTCAGACAAAAAAAAAAAAAAAAAAAGAGACAAACACAAAACTGTCACAGGCAGACTTGTATGAAAGAGCTTATTGTAGTTTGTCAGGTACACAAACAAATTTAAAGGACTTTAAACAGGTCAGTTTAGAGGTGTCTAACACCTCCACAGGAGGTGTTAGATATGGCTTGGAGTTATGTCTATCTTTCTCCTATCTATCTTCTACTTGTTAAATTTACTCTCCTGAGCTTCTTATTTTCTAGCTGTAGAGACACTGAGTCTAAACACAGCCATCTGATAATCCTAAATCACAACTATATGCTTTTAAAAACTAAATTTCAACAAGATTTAATCCATTTTATGCAGCAATTTTATATGTTTCCTGTGATGACACTCTACCAGTGTGTGTTCTTTGCAGAAGTCAGTGTGACTGGTACATAAGCACAAGTACTTCTAGCAGTATTGTTGGGGTTTTGGGATGTGTGTTTGTTTTCCGTTTTGCTTTTTTTTTAAAAAAAAAAAAAAGGGGGGCAATAGCATCATTGATAAATCTGTGCAGTTGTGGTTCTCCAGGTTCTCACATCAGCCTGCAGGACCTGCTCTTCCTACTTCTGCTTGGGGCAAGATCTCTGGAAGCTGGTTGTGGGCAAAGAGCTGGATGGTTTCCAGCTGCAAGGCAGTGTGTCCGTTTGTCCAGCTGCAAAGAGAAGCCCCAGAAGCAGGCGGGTGAGGTGGTAAAAGTGACACCTATGAGAGGTGAGCAGGCTCTGGCACAGGCAGGACATGCTAGCTGGCTGCAGGTGGTGATGGCAGCCTGTGCTTCAGTGACTTTATTCTCTGGGTGACAAGTGGGGAAGGTGTGTGGGGAAATGGAAGAGCCCCAGGGGCTGGGAAACTGGTGGCCACACCTCTGAGAAGGAAATTAAAGAGTCAGGGTGGTTGGCAACTTCCTTTGGAGCCAGAGGCTGACAGATGCAATCTGGGACCATGGGCTGACATGTGGTGCCAGGATAGGGCCTGCATGTCAGAGGCTATGGAGAAAAGTTGCTGAGACTCCTCCAGCACTGTCCTATATTTCTTATTTGTGTGGAGTCAACCTGGGGGGTGCACAGGGACTTTGCAGGGGTAAAAGGCAGTGAGGATGGGATGGGGGGGGGAAGGAGCAGTGTCCCTTCAGGCCTTCCTCACAAGTAGTCAGAAATTGGCTCTTTCCTGAAGTTCCCCAGGAGATGCAGCCAGGGGCACAAGCTCATTCTGTGGGGCAGGTAGGGGCAGGTGGTGACTTGTCAGCAGTTATTGCAAATTTATTTATTTTCATGCTGCTGCTGTTGTTGTTGTTGTTGTTTACGGGTTTTTTGTTTGGTTGGTGGTCACTGTTTGTGGTTTGGGTTGTTTTGTGGTGTGTTGTGTTTTTTTTTCCTTTCTGTTGTCTGGAATTCATGTCTAGAAACAAAGGAGGTAATCTCTTGAGGACAGCTCTCTTTACGTACCCCCACCAAGTCTTTTGCAACAAAAAAAAAAAAAAAGGGCAACTGACCAAACACTTTCTCTCTCTAGCTAAAATGACATCTGCTCTCGGGAGCCAGCAATACAACCCTGCTTCAGACCACGGCTCCAGTGGAGCCAGCGGCCGCCTCCGGTGCTAGTTCCCCGGGCACTCACCGTTGCCCCCGGCCGCCTGGGACCCTCCGGCCCACCGGAGGAGCCCAAGGCCCTGGTAACGCGACGACTCCGAGGTTATCTGTTGTTTATGAAAAGCAGGAGGTCAGCGTGCAAATTAGATGGATTGAGCCATTTAAACTAACCCCTCCCACTGCCATGGACCACTAAAGCGCCCATTTTCATGAGCACCTCTCACTAAGGCAGCTCAGAGCCGGCAGAGGCTGAGAGAGGAAGAAGGGGAGAGAGAGGGAGGAGGGAGCGAGCACCGGCACTGATGGACGAGCCAAAGGGTAAGGACAGAAGCGACCCGCTCGCCTCCAAAAGCAGCCCTGGCCCCCGGCGAGGGGGCGCGGAGGGGAGGCAGGGCTCGGCGGGGCGCCCCCGGGGGATCATTCCGCGGCCGGCGCTCGGCGGGGGGGGGGCTGTGCATATTCATGAGGAGCTCCTTGAGCTTCGCAGTCAGGAGGGAGCTGCGGCTGCGGCATCCCCGGGCGGCGCGTCCCTCCCTGCGCGCCCGCGGAGCGCTGCCGGCGGTGGGCGAAGGCTCCGCGGCGGGGGCTCCCCTGGCTGGGTGCCGCCTTGCCGCAGTCCTCCCCCAGGCGACATCAACCTCAAGCTTTTGCACTCCTGGTCGTTTCTGAAAGGACATTGTCCGCTTGTGACTGGGGTGCCTGGGAGGGGGCCCGGCCGCTCGGGGGAAGCTGGAGGTGGCCGCGGGCTTGCAGGTCCCCGGGCGGTGCAGCGGGGCGGGAGGGAGCGGAGGCTCCGCGCCGGCGTCTGGCAGAAGTTTGGCCGCGTCAGTG
This sequence comes from Pampusana beccarii, assembly GCA_013399365.1. Taxonomy (NCBI): domain Eukaryota; kingdom Metazoa; phylum Chordata; class Aves; order Columbiformes; family Columbidae; genus Pampusana; species Pampusana beccarii. The sequence continues at coordinate 385,475 of VWYH01006503.1, read as the reverse complement.
TGAGGGATTCCCTCCCTCGCCGCGCAGGGGAAGAGCTGGCGGTGAGTCCCTGGCTGCAGCCCGCACTGCCTGCGGGGCCGGGGCCGAGCTCCCGCGGCGGCGAGAACCGCACTTAAAGGACGGAGAGGGGGTAAAAACCCAGCAAAAACTCAGCAGAAGTATTGGCTGTTGGAAAACCGCGGTGGAAAGTGGTAGCTCTGAGGTTGGAATAATTGCTGTACACGGGGGGCTCTCAGTGCGTGGGCTCGGGGCCAGAACCGGCTCGGGAGAGCGCAAGGGAGAGGGGGATTCCCCACTTGGCATCCTGGGAAACCCTCGCGCGTCAACTGCGGTCCTGGGCATCGGGGAGGGACTCGGCGCTAGCTGGAGATGCTTATTGCACAGTAATTTTTCTACGAGATACGTCTTATGCCAGGGTTTTCCTTTTATAATCAGTTGGCATGGTGCACGTAGCAGCACTAGTCACACAATGCTTGGCAGAAACATTTCCTAGTTTAGTATCAGCTTTTGTCTATCTGGGTGTCTCACCCTCTGTTTACAGCAACTTCTGCAATACGGACCATCTCTCCACACTGCTGGCAGTACTGGGCTCTGTGCGGGGCTTTAAACACAAAGCAGGGGCTCCAACAAATAGGCGAAAACCAGTAAACTGGGAAAAAAAGACCTGGGCAGAAATTTAGCTTTTAAGTTGAGTGAGGAGCTTAGGGATGATAGTTTCCACTATTTTCATTATTTCTTATTTAGTACCAGGTGAAAGTGTCTCATTTATCATTGTTATGACAACAGCGAATCAAAGTATGTTTTGTTTCTTTTTTCTTTTCTTGGAATGAATGGCATGGTAAACTAGACCTTTCCAAGTTTTTAACTACATAGAATGTAATGAATGGCATTTGAGTGAAAGAAGCATTTTCACAGTCTGACACACACCAAAATTTAAAGCAAAGACTGGCAGAAGGAGAAGGTTAGCTCATTAGTTTATGCAGTCATGTGTGAAGCTGGAAATTTAGAAATAATTTGTCTTTGCTGAGGAGGGAGATAAGAATAGCTTTGAAACCAGTCTTTAAAAGTTTCATTCCAAAAATGAAATGTAATGCACAAACGGAGATCCCTTTTCTAGTGAGGTGAGTAATCACAGAGAGGAAACTTACATGGCGAGAACTGATTTAGCGAAGAGGACCAAATAAGCCTTCTTTTAGAAAGTGTGATTTTTAAAGAGACAGAAGGAAACTGAAGAAAACTGACAGCACTCAAGCTAATCACAGGAGAGGTGGTGATGGTATAGGAATGGGCTGGCCTGCAGAAAATGCAGGTTGTCTTGCCTAATGAAAATTGGTGCAATGAATAGCAAGAAACTGCATTTCATGTGTGTGTAAGAAGAAAACACAAGGCAGTGTTTTTGAAAGCACCTCTCGCAGTATGTGTTCCAGAGGCAGCAATCAATAGGTTCAACACGGGGGAGTCCAGGACAGGCAGTATCTCTCAGCTAGTAAAAAAGTTTCCACCTTGAAATGAGGCATGAAGACACACCAAGGGCACGTCCTTTCATCAGAAAGGAATTACTAGGGAGTGTTTCAGTGCTAGGCCTGTTTCCTGGGAGTCTTGGGGACTGTAACAAACAGGTTTAAAATTCGACTCTTTGGTTTTGGAAGCCCGTATTTTGAATACTTATGCTGTTAGCTCTGCCTTGAAATTTGGATCAATATGCTATTACAACCAAGGAAGAAATTCTGCTTGGGGTGCTACAGAGCAATAGTAATCAGTATGAGTACTTTCTTGGGCAGAAGGCATGACGTAGTCTAAAAAATAGATGTTACTGAAGAATATATGCGGAGGGCTTCAGTCTGGGGAAAACATGATGCTGATCTCACACAGACAGCAGTAAAAAGCAGTAAACATTCTAAAATGTATAGATTTTAACCAAAAAAGCTACTGAAATGAATAAGAGGTAGTAACTTTGGTTTGGAACTCTGTATAGATGATGAATTAATCACTGCTGCCTATGGACCAGTGATTGTTCCAGCGTGGATCAGTAATAAAGCAAAATCTGATGAAAAAAAAAAAAAGCAAAGGAATGTGAATGAAGATTGTGAATTTGAAGAATACATACTGACCATCACTCCGAAAACAAGAATAAGGGTGACTGGCTAGTTCATTCAGGTAGTCAAGGCAGTAAATAGAAGTTATTGTAACACAAGCATTAATAAATGAAAAGGAAGTAGGACAAGAGGAAATGGGGAACATCTGATAGAAAATACAGGCTGTGAATTGTGGAAGATTCTTTAGAGAAAGCAGAGATGTCAGGGGAAAAATCTGAAGTTAACAGGACCAAGCACAATTCAAAGGAGGCATTCTGTGTGTCTTAGAAACAAAATAATGTATATTTAGCAATTGCATAATCATTACAGAGGTGGAGAAAGGAAGATTTTAATGATGCAGAAAAAAAAAAACCACAGAAGTGTTGGTTATATACTTTTTCATATTTGAGGGAAAAATAAATTTTCATATGAAGGAATATTTCATGGAAGTATTACAACTAAGTAGCCTGTTTTGTAGATTAATATTTTTGGGGGAAACAAAGTTTTAAAGCAATTTGAAATTAAATGTGCCGAGTACTTACTGAGAAGATCTACACTCAGTGATGTTAATTTTCAACAAACTATAGTAGAACACTAGGGATATCTCAGGCAGTGGGAAGGATGCTGTTGTTGACCCAATATCTCAGCAGTATGATGGTGGGTAGCCTAGAGATCTATTGCCAATTTAGTTTTACATCAGTAAAATGGAGAGAGATCTCCCCAATAACAAAGTTTTAATAGCCAGTTTGATCATGTTCTTTTGTTTTTGTAAAGGATAAGACTTACTTACCAAAGTAGTTTTCAGAATAATGTTGTAGAAATTGATAGCACTGTCAAAATAGATAATGGGAATGAATGGATTAAAAAAGAGATTACTCATCCCAGATGGAAGCAAGCCCGTGAGTTCATGTGGTCCTCTCAAGCAAGTGTATTAATCTGCATCCTAGAAAGGAGATAGTCCCACCTGCAAGAGTTTGCAGCAAGAACTTCAAGGAATATGTTCCTTTTGATTTTGGCATTTGGATAGAAAATGCATTTGTAAGGGAGGGGAGGGAGGAGTATTTCAAGTACTGCTGGATCTTTTCGTTTGTCCTTGGTTTTTTGAAGGATTTTTTTGTTTACAAAGTCAGTCAGCTGTCTTAACAAAATAGTTGTCAAACAAACCTGATTCTCATTTGGAAAAAACAGACTGCATTTTGCCTTATCTGTGTTACCACTATTAACATTATCTTCTTGATTTACTTTTTCAAATAAGGCTGGAGGTTCATTGAAGTTCTAGGAAAAAAAAAGTATTCTTAATAATTGACTGAATGTTGAATAAATCTAGGCTTTAAGGAAGCACCTCACAAAAGGGGACCTGGAAGAACTCATGTCCTTGGTTGGTTTTTGATAGCAACAGAGTGGATTGTGACTGTAGAGCTGGGAAGAAAACTGAAACTTTATCTGATCTGTTTTCTAACTAATTACTTGCACTTGTTTTATTTTTCAGAGATGGCAAATGTGATTGAAAACAGTAAATATTAATATCTCCCATGTCTAAACTTATCCACAGCAATAAATGCATTTCTGATGTTCCGATTACAAAAGTTTCCCTATGACTCTCCAGCAAAGAATGAGCTAAGGGATTAAGACCTGCATAACAACAGACCTCAAAAATAGCTATCAAAGGAAATAATTACTAAACAGCTGTGTTTTCATAGGTATTCTGCAAGAGGTCTAATGGCATTAGACAGTTTCAATAACGATCTAAAAAGTCTAAAATTATTGCTGATTTACAGATGGAGTTTGTCAGTGCTAGGAGGACCAGTACAAATACCAATTAAGTCAGAGGAAAAAGTCAAAGGAAGCCAAGAGTGGTTGGAAACGTAAAGAGCAAATAATAGGCTTCAAGCCAAGCTTGTAAAAGCACAGCTAATGCAGCTTTGGGTGGAAAATTGGACATTCAAATCCTGAATAGACTAGAAAGATTTCCAGACAATGCTGTCTGAAAAAAAAATGCAGAAGCATGTGTACATATGTATGACAGCCATAACTCACACTTTGTTTGTTTTATTAAATTAATTATTTTTTTTTGTTTGGGAGAAAAATTGTCCTCTAGTCAACCTTATTGTGACCACTGCAACCTGTGTTTGCCTTGTGACTTGTAATTACCAGAAATATGTAGAAAACTCTCAAGGAATTTCTAGAGGAGAAAGAATAAATTTAAGAGGCTGGACACCTGAAAAGGAAGGGTTACAAAAGCTGTAACAATTGATAATACTTTTAGCCTTTCCTAAGTTGTATAACCGGCTTAGTAGGGTGCAAAAATATCACGCTTGTTCACGTTCCTTCTTTCCCTAAAACATCTTTGCACTTTTAGCACCTGTGGGGTTGGGAGTAACAGCCAAACCCAACTTGGGGGTTAACACCCCTGGCTAGGTATTCTGTACCATTTTACTAGCCCGATGGTTAATGACAGTGCTCAATGCTTGTGTTCTGTGGAGCTGGACTGGGTTTGAAGTGTTGAGACAGGAGCCAGGTTCTCAGTTGGGAAGCTATCTGTTCAGGGTGGTTACAGTGTGGTTGAGGATGGAAGTGTTTAGCTTGAACTTTGAGGTGAAGTGAATGATACTGAGATGACACTGGGAAGCCAGCCTATCAGGGATTAGTATTGCTTGAGACCAATCAAATTCTGGATTGTCTTCACAAGAAAAGCACTCCTGTTGGTTTTCTGAAAGATGAGCCACATTAAACCATTTCTTAAATTCTGTTTTCTTATGGCTTTGTCAGCTAAATGTGACAACTGGCTTAATCTCTCAGCTCAGTGAAAACTTCCCTGAGCAGAGCTGAAGTTTTATCACAGGTGCTTCCATCAGCATTTCCTAGCCACAGAGCTGTTGCCAGTGTGCTTGCATGGGGAGCAGCAGAGCCTAAGGGTGCACTTCTACAGCCAGCAGAATTTAACATAAATGTGTGCTGCTGAAAGAGAAGGGAAAGGCAGCTGTCCTTGTCCCTAGCCTTATTCTTTTTTTCTGCAACAAACTTTCAGCTTGTCTGGCTTGAAAGCCAATGGCAGCCCAAGTAAGAGAACAGAAGGAGGCAAGAGTAAAAGTCACTCAGATTAAAGTTACTGTGAGGGGCTTCACTGTAAGACAAGGAGAGACACAAAAACAGCCCTGTGCTCTGAAACAGTGCTGCATTAGCAGTGCAAATGAAGAAATGAGTTAAGGGAAAAAGTGTGAGAGACCAGATGGAAGGGAACAGAGTCGGCTAAGTGCACACTGAACAAATTCATCTGCTCGTGTCCTTTCATGTATGGAAAGGACATGAACAGATGGAAATTTCCCAGCCTGCTCTTTGGGCTCCTCGTCCCTCCATCTCTTGTGCTGCTCTGGCTGTTAATGTTCAAGGGTGATGCAGGATGTGTAGTGGTCACTGCTCTCACTGTTCTGTCAGTGCTCAACCACTGCTAGCAGTGCTGTAGCCTCAGCCTGTTATAGTTCCTGTATGAGCCCATTAGGGCTCTCACTGGTCCCAGCCTGGAGAGAGCTTTCCATGAGGATCTGCAGAGCTGCTTCACTGTCTGCCTTCACATTGCCTTTCAAATTCCCCTTGTAATGTCAACATACTTTGTTGGCAGACATTAAGCATCTGGTATGAGGAGACACGTGCCCATCAGTCTGGCCCGCACTGTCCCTCGCTCCCTTGTGACTTTCATCCAGCTGCACACTGCATCTCTTCTGACCAAACAGTAAATTTTATGAGGTGACTGGATGATTTACAGGTTGGGACTTACACTTCTGAGAGAGCATTTTTATTTTGCATAAGTAGGAGTTAAAGGCTCTTATTTTGATTTGTATTCTCCCCTTTGTTTCTGATCCTCCTGAGAACCTTTGCCCTGATCAATGAGGTGGTGAATGCCAGGTTGTTCTTGGGGGAGAGGATGGAAATAAAATGGACAACAAATGAATGAGAATAAGCTTGTTTTTACATTAACTGTCTGCATAGTTTCAGCAAAAGCTCAAACCACCACTGGCCTTTGAGCTCTATATGCTGCATGGAAAAGGTGAATCAGCAGCTCAGGACATAGAAACCACTTCAACCCCTCAGCTGGTTTGCAGCACTTTCGCACTCGATTCGGAGGGCTCCGGAGGCAGCGAAGCAGCAGCAACTGCCGGTGGTGCAGCTGTTGAGCTGCTGTGGTTTCCAACGTTCACTAATAGTGACTGCAGCTAGGGACGGGAGGCAGCAGCCTCTGCACCTTCCTCCCTGGGCTGTAGCAAGAAAGGGGAGACTCCTCTGAAAGTGGGGGGTGGAGGGGATTTGGACATCTGCAGCACAGCTCATGGGATGGGAACATCTATGGCGCACAGCAAACCACAGGGAGCAGGTATGCAGTGTGGGGGGAAGATGGAGCTCCTGTATGGAGCATGGCTGTGGGGACAGGTAATGGAGTGAGATTTGTTCCTCTGCTAAAAACTGTCCCTCCCTCCTACCTGTTCTTTGCCTGAATGGCATTGGGCAGCTCTTGCCAGGGACAACATCTGCTCTTGGCCAAGATCAGCCCTTAGCTGCTGGCTCCAGTTGCTTTTGGGAAACACACTGGAAGTCTGCATTTTTGCCTTGTGTTGAATGTGTCCAATAAGCTGATATGTAGCTTCTATATATTTAGTCTTGTTTTCCAGAAATAGTATAGGAAGCTTGATGTTTGTCAGCTTTGTCTGAGACTGCGGTAAACGCAAAACCAGCTGAAGCTGAAAAGAACTTTGTTCTGGTGAGACTGGTGGTTAGGTTCTTGTTTAAAAGACTTAGAAATACTATTGTGACCAAAAAAGCATGAAAGCCATAAAGAAAAGAATGTTCCAGCAGTGTTGTTTAGAATTTGTTCTGTCATTAGCCAGAGATAACTAAGACTTTATTTTGAAAAGACCTTATTTTGAAGAGTAGCTTGGTTTAAAAAAAAAATATATATATATATATATTAGAAAAGCAATCTGCACTTGTACAAGTGCAAGGTAGAGCTATGGCAAAAGGCAGAGGTAGGATAGCCCCTTTTTGTGGCAGAGTTAAGCCAACTGTGAAACTAAGACTGTGCGGTTCATCTTAAAAATAATGTTTTACAACCGAACCTGGCCCCATGCTGTGAACTCCTTGTTGAAGACAGTAATTTTACAGTTGCTTTTTAGGTTACAAAGCATTTCTCAACTCAGGAGACTAGTAATTTCTCTACCAATTTAAGGAGCTTTTAGTGTTGTGGCCACTTGGTGTCTGTGAGAATGCCAACTGCATCTTATAGGCCTTGCTAGGAATAGAAGCCCTTCTGTAAATAGGGACCCTAGAGGGCCTCTTCTGCCTGCTTCCTTCTCAGGGGACTGCAGTCATAAATTTATGTTGTATGCTACTGCAAACCACATCTCGGGAACTTTTGGTGTGGTGTAGCAGTTAGTCTTAAATTTTACTAGTATTTCATAGAGATTATATATAATACATCAAGACTGCTGTTAGGTAGTCCCTAACTCCTTTATAAAGTAGCAAACAACTCTTTTACTCTACTGGTCTCTCCTGCCTCCACCCCTCAAGTCAGACTGCGGGAAGGAAACAGAGGGAATGCTTTCTTTCCTGGTACGGGGCTCAGCTGCCTTTGTTCCTATTTTTCAGCACATTTCTCCTAACCTAAATTATATTTTCCATTTTTTCCATGTTTTAAAGTTGTATAAGAACTAGATAGATCTTGTAGTATGAGTCATGTGTGTACTTTACCAGACCAATAATCTCCAAGTTGCTATTAGTCTGGCAAAACATGAGAGACTATATCAAAATGACGGAAGTTGAATTTAAGAGTAGGTGTAGCTAGAGCATGCTGATCTTTCCCCAGACCCTGGGAACTCTGCCTCTCCGTGGGACGAGTGTGCTGTGAGCCGTGGTTCGTGAGAGCTTCCCAGACAAGCAGACTAAGTGGTGCAGGGAACTGAGCATCAGGCTGGCTATTTGCTGCTCTCTTGTGCTTTTTCATCACCTGGGGAAAAGGGGCCAATGGTGCTGACCTCTGTAAGCTGCTTGGCAGTATATGGGTGGAAAGCGTTGTGACAAATTGAAATGTTATGATTTGTTATTAGGGAAAGGCTGAGGTTCAACAGACAGAAAAGCATGATGGTCACTTCCAGCATTACTTGTTTGGTATTAGCTCCTCATATGTTGCATGCAGACAGCACTGGTGAGAGCTGGAGTCAGCTGCGAAAGCCACGGAATCAAGGAGAGCCTGGGAATAGTGGGAAAGTAGTGAGATAGTCCTGGCCTTGCTTGGTGTCTATGTGCTGAGGGAAGGCTGAACTCATACGGCTGTGACGTGAGCATGAGAAAATGTGTGCACACAAAAGCCTCCTTGTGAGTCTCGTGGCTCTGCTGTGGGATAATTGCAGCTCTCCTGTCTCACCAGGAGCTTTATGGGGAAGCTGAGGTTAATGCCAGCCTTGTCCTGCAAGCCTGGGTATAGGAACACTACCAGGTCTGCACTACACTAGTGACAATGGTCTCACTCTGTCCTGTCACAGGGAGCTGCTTGGCATGTGACAGACTGAAAACAGCTCCAGAACTACCATTGTCAGTGAGATCTTTGGTGTAAACTGTTTAAAATCGCTTGTGGTGAGTCTGATAGTAACAGCCAGGGACAGGCTACATTGTTCCTCTTTGGGATTTCAGCATTCTCTAACTTCCAGAAGACCGGTGCCGGTGCTGTGTTTGTGTGTGCTGTGCTGCAAGCTCTTAGCAGGAGACCAGTCAACTTCTGAGCAGCAGAGCTGGGTGCAGGAGCAGACACCAGCCCAGCCCTAGAGTCTGTTTGCTTTGCTGTTATTAGGGTCTCCCATAACCTAACCAAGCCAAGGAGAGACCTTTTCCCAGCCATGATGCTGGCCTGTGAAGCAAAGGTCCCAGCACACCGTGCATAAGGCAGGCATGCAGCTGAAGAAGCAGAAATACTACAGCTAGCCTGAAGGAAACATTAATGGAAGAGTGTGTGTGTGTGTGTGAGGACTAGAAGAAGCAACAGAGCAACGGTTAAAAGAACGGTCTGTTTTGATAACCGAGGATGTGACCGACTGCACTAAAACTGGGGAAAACACTGACAAATGTGGTGTTCGTGACAAGGCTGGCAACCTGCGCCCTGATAAGCCTCACATGGTTGGCTTGTCAGAAGGCATGGGTGGTGATAAAGCCCTTGTGCAGATGACTCCTTGGGGAAAAAGAACCTGTGCTCTGATAACAGAAGGATGACAGCAAGGTCGCAGCACATCCTGTGTGCAAGTCCTCCTCTCCCAGCAGGAAGGCAGACTGTGGGAGCTAAGGCACCCAAAATGAGGAAAAAATTAACTGAGCAGTCACCCTAGGGCTCTCAGTCAACGAGGTGAGTGAGATTTCAAGGCAAAGGGATCACACTTTAGTAACCCTTAGCTCCTAAAGATGACAAAAGACCTCTTGCAAAATTTGTAGCTTGCCGATGAAGAGGAACCGAAGAGGTACTGTGGGGACCTGGCATCTGGCACCCTTGGTCCCATCTCACACAGGATCCTGCCAGGGCGCCTCAGTGAGCTCTGTGCCTGTGAGTATGAGGGGAGTGAGAGTGGGTGAGAAAATAAGTGTGACTGAAATGATTTTTTGAAACACATATCATCTTCCTGTTCAATAAGTATTTCACTGTTGCTACATTAATTTCCTATATTATAGCTATGTTAAAAAATATTCCATTCTTAAATTAGAAAAAGATGTGAAACCTTTGTTTATAACTGGTAAGCTCAGCAGAGTTTAAGAATTTTTTTTGTTTGGCGTGATCAGTGGTACAAAAAGAATCCAAACTGAGCTGTGAGAGGCTCTGAGAGCTGAAAATTATTGGGCAAAAATATCAGACAAAACAAAACAGGAGGGCAAGAAAAGTTGTTGGATGCTTTCAGTGATGGAAAGTGAAAAGCTGAAACTACTCATCAGTCTTTTGCTTTCATTGTTCCCATGCAAAGTGAGTTGACTTCCTGTGTGTCTGTGTGAAGGGTGAGCAGATTGCGGCCCAGGAGAAGACCCACTGCTGAGAGTCATCTGAACAACAGTGGTGTTGGGAGCACAGCCAGATTGTAAATGGATTTTAAAGCTAGGGCTCCCACATCTGCTCTGAGGAGACGTCCCCACAGATTTCTCTTTGCAGAGTTTCCGTACAGCTCCTATTTCTCCTTCAGCCTGCTAGCCCTCGCTTCCAGACTTCACATCTCTTTAAGTGAGTCCCTATCTCTTTGGGATCAAATCCTGCTTTCAATTAGCATTATTGTCCTTAAGAGTATCGGAAGTTTGTGATGTTTTTCTCATGTTTGTCTTTTTCCAAGTTTTATTGTTTCCTGTGTAGGATGGTGGTTTCCATAGATACCTTGGACATTATTTATCTATCCTCCCTGCATGTGCAGTTCCTCTCAGTGAATTACAGTGCCATTTGCCACTTTTGCTTGAGGCCTTTGCACCTTCATCCATATCAGTGTCATACTGAGTGTTTTAATGCTATTGTTCTAACATGTCTCTTGTCATCTCAATATGTTGCCTTGTGCTCTTATACAGCTTTCAATCCTCATGATAGAACTCCTATCCCAGGCAGTTTTAAATTAAAAAATGATACATTGCATGCCTGTTTCAGGATCTTGTACTGATAATTGCTGGAAACTTTAGCTCAGCTTTTCTCTGGGTAACTTAAACAGAACAGCGTTTTGTTATTTTTGTTCTCCCTCCCCCTTTGAGAAATGTTATCAAAGGAAAAAGTCTGGCAAAGTATTCAGGACTGGTATGGTCCCGTTGAGAGCTCAGCTAGCACTGACTGGTATTGTTTGAGACAGCTCTTGCATGAGTTTTCTCTCTTTATCCTATTTCCACCTTGTCCCGTAGGAAAGCGTATGTCCTGGATTGCTGAGGTAGATGCTAATGTGAGTCACTGCTTGGTATTTAGTGGTGGGAAAGCTGACCACTATCAGTCTTCCCGAATACCAGAAGAAGCTAAGAAAAATCTGGACGCAGTGTAAGTTAATGCTTTCTTCAGGGCTATTCTGCCCTTATCGGGCTATTTACTGCACAAGTGGGGCTGTTCTGCTGATTCAGCATCAGAAGTGATGCCAGAGCAGCTCCAGGCCACACGTAAGGAATTACAAAGGAGGCCATTAGAATCACAAGTTTCTGTTTAGCTGATTTATAAATTGGTTTGTTTTCTTTCTTGCTCCTTTGTCCCAGAGCTGTTAATAAACAACCTTTACAATGCCCCTGCTCCTGCAGGAGACGTGAGGAAAGAGGCATGTGCTCATGTGAACTTGCTGCAAGGGCTGGAGCTGGGCTGAGGATCCTGTGGCTGGATCCTCTGGCTTGAGCTTGGGGCTTCCCGTACCTGGGGGGAGAATGGTGCTCAGAGACTGGGAAATGCAGCAGTGGCAGGGAAGCAGCAGACCTGTAGCTGCTTTTTGCAGGGGCCCAGGTTTGCTGGCCAGTTCTGCTGCTGAGGGGCTATGCTCATCTTAACAGAGCCAGCCAGTGGCTTTTTTCCATGCTGTAAATCTGCCTCCTTTGTTGGAGCAGCTGTGTCACAAGCTTGTCACTTATGCAGCTGAAGTAACCTCTGTTTTGTTGACTTCTGACAGTGGAGAGTGTTGATTTCTCTGTGCCAGCAAGCATCTTTGGACACAGGCTAGAGCATAGGGCAGAACGCTGGAGGCAAGTGTTATAGAAGAGTTTGGGATTTCCCGGCTTGCACCTCCTTGTTGGGAACAGACAGCAGCTTTTACTCCCCTGGGGAAGATGCAATGAAGTCAGAGCCGTGACGTCTGTTTGCTGGTTCCAGTCCTGGTACGGTCTCTACAGATGCCGGGGGGCTGCTTGGTCACCCAGAGGGGATAGTGGTTTTAACGCCTCTGCAGCAGCTGTAACAGACAGGGCAGCTCATGCACTTGTTAGAAGAATGGGTTGCTATGACAGTCCCTTGTCACCACTGTGTTTCCATGCTGCCTTATCCACAATATTTCATGTTTGTATTTTGAACTATTTGAGGCAAGGACTTTGGGGCGGGTGTGGGGGAATAATGAAGGCATACAAATTGAAGGCCAAACTACAGTTTGATTGTAAATGGGTTTCCTTTCCTGAGCCTAATTCTCCCCTGGGATTCACTGCACGTCTCGCTAATAAGTAAACTGAACTTTAGATATTAATAACATCCTGTGCCAGCCCATTCATCCTGCAAAACTCCTTTGCTGTTTTGTTCAATGACTGCATGAGGTTCCAGCCCTTGCAAAGTGCTCTTCCGACCACAAAAATTTAGATTCATATTTAACTTCTTACCTTTGTAACCTCCGAGAAGTATTTCTTCTCTTACACTCGGCACTTTGTCAAGGCCTGTGCCCCGCAACAGCCTTTGGTCCCATGTTCCTTCCCATTGGTTGTCCTGAAAAATACCACAGGGTAATTTGTTTCCTGCTATTTGAAATGGAAATTGTAGCAACATGAGGAACAGAGTGTGATATTCATGCCAAATATCATGAGCTGAATTCTCCTAATGGTTTGTGGGAATCCTAGCTATTAAAGCTGACCTCTGAGAAATCAGTATATTTTTCCGCACAGCTTAGGGAGCGGATGCAGTCCTCAGCAGGAGACAGAAACTATTGCAGCTGTTCCCTGTTCTGTGCTCTGCAATAAGGAGCAGAGATACCCGTGCTGACAGCTGGAGGTACTGGGGCAAATCTGGAAGTGTTTAACTAGAGAGCTATCTCTTTTATGCATGCAGCCTTAACCTTGGCTTACTGCAAGGAGGCAGCAGGGCTGCTGCCCTGCCTGCATAGCAAGAGGCCTTTCACTTCATCTGCTAGAATTAGTTGCAAAGGGAAGATGCCTACAGCTTTCTCTGCTGCAAATGGGTACTATATATGTTAAGGGAGAAAAAACTCAGTGGGTACCTTGCAGGTCTGAGACATGTTCCTCTAAAAGAGCAAGAACCTGTGTTGGAAATCACATGTGCAAGGGGTGGCACAATCCAGATGTTTGCGAAATCCCAGGCACAAATGAGCACAGCAGCAGTCCCCAGCATATGCAGTTGCATCTGTTTCTCTGTATGCATGGCCTCATCATATGGGGGCTTTGCCAGTGCCTCTGCTGCTGCTGTACCAGCCTGGGACAGTGTTTGTGCTTCTGCAGTTGGTCTCCAGTGATCTTTGGTCCTGAGTGGGAAGTGAAACTTCAGGAGAAAAGCTGTTTGCTTTGCTGTGCAAAAATACTCGGGAAGCTCAGGTTCCCGCCATCTGCAGCAGCGTGGGCGGCTGCTCTCTTAGCACACATGCAGCGCTTTGGGCAACCACGTTGTTTTTTGGAAGCTGGGGAAGTGAGACCCTGAAAGCGGTTGTGTTACTCAAGGCACAAGGCAGTTGCAGGAATCTGTGATTCAGAGAAAAATGTCTTTGTGACATGGCAAGGGGCTTGGTGGCCTCAGCCCCTTTGAGGCAGGAGAGGTGGTCAGCGGAGAGGGCATACAGGGAAACTGGTGGCTACTGGGAAGGACGTATTTTAACACCTCCATAGGCGCCGGGCACAGAGTGAGCTGTGGGTGACATGGGGTTTGGATGTGTTTTCTCTGTGGTCGTTCCCCATGCCAGAACCTCCTGTTGGGGGTACCAGTATTTACAGTGCTCAGGACTTGGTGTTATGCAGGAGGTTTCTGAACTTGCTGACCCAATGTGGATATTGAAGCGAGGGGAAATGGTTGTTCTGGAGGCTATTTCCTCTCTTTTGCCATGACGAATTCTATATCCCCCTGGTGTGGGTGTCTGATGGGGCACAAGGAAGGGTGGGCTATACTGGGTTGTTGATATGACTCACACATGACCAATTTCCTGTTAAAGCAGTGGCCCTGCTGTCTTTAACAGCAACAACAATAGTTAATAGCTGCCTGGGGCTGAACTGGAAACAAGCAACCGAGGTGTGCGAAGATTGGTGCTCATTACTGGGAGCAAAGGCTGTGACTGCCTGTACAGGGATGAGAAAAGCTAGTGCGATACTGGATTTTAGTGAATGATAGGGTAATTCCTCAAAACCAAGGATAACCATCTCGTAACTTGCAACATATTACTTCCAGTACAAGTGAAATGTATATTGGCCCCAATCTTGACTGAGAAAGAAACATTGCTATGAGAGTTTATGAATTATTATACAAGTAATGCACACTTATTCTGTGTCAACAAATAATGTCAAGTAGCTCTTAAAATAAGTTATTTCCAAGATTTAAAAATACTTGATCTGAATCAGTGGAGTATTTAAAATAATCAAATGGGAATGCTAATCAAAAGCAGCCTATTCACTTCTTATTTTATTCCCCAAAAGCCTTAATCCAACACTTGAAAGTTATGCTAATTTGAGAAATAATAACATCTGTAAGAGATGTGTATTTAGGGCAAAAAAGGAAGCTGCAATTAGTGCAAATTTAAAGTTGGAAAGTGTTGAAGACAGTCAAAAGAAGCATAAGGAAAAAATTATGGCCAGAGATTTAAGAAGAGCAAAGAATAATTTAAGGATATTGAGCAAAAAATGAAGTCTAGCAGCACCATTGGCCCATTGCAAGTCAGCATATTAGAACATCAACAATAACAAAACTGAAAAGGTTGTCAGTGTCAGTGCTTTTTCTCCAAAAGAAAAACAGATGTCTTCACATCATGTGATAGCAAAGTACATTCAGGCAATAACTTAGGTGATAAGCTGGGGAGGGAGGGAGGCTGTCTTGACCTCACTGGATATTGTCTCATGAAACTTCAGGCTTTATGGGTAATGGCAATAAATATTCTCTAGTTAAAATACAGATTTGATCGTCTGGTAGCAAGTTAATACCAGAAGTTGCCTAATAGGAGACTGATATAACTGATAACAGTTGCTTCTTCTGATTTGAAAACCTCTTTGTATGAATCCTAAAGAAATGAGCACAAACAGGGTACAGGATTAGAAGCCCAGTAAACATCATATAAATGTGAGAATTAACTGTCTAGAGGTCATTGTGTCAGTGGTATCCTGCCACTTGTTGGTTATATCTGAGAATATTGGGTATCTTGGTCTGACTGCTGGGATGTAAGCCAGAAAAATATCTTCCTGTAGAGGGACTATTTAGTGAACAGGCATCAGGAAAGCTGGTGAGAATGGTGTATAACAACAGGGAGAGGGGCTGTAACTGGGGATGGGGGGCAGCGTGAGTGCCCTGCAGAGCAGCAAGGGAGGCTGAGCAGAGCACCCAGCACGGCTGGGCACCGTGGGAAGGTCCGACAGGGGAATCTGCTTTGCGCTCTGGGTGAATGGGTTGTTTATTGGTCGGGCAGCCTGGGTTGCAGGAGCTCCTGCCCAGAACCCCCTGGACATCACTCCTCCAGCAGCAAACCCACACCCTTACATGGGGCCATGGATCTGCCCCCAGCACAAAGCCCCGCTATGCCGCTGCGCGGGCAGCTGTGCAAGGGAGAGAAGGGGCCTGTGTGCTGCCTGCTCCTGTGTGTCCATCTCTTGCTGCTGCTGCTGCTGCTGCTTGGCTTTTGCAGCCTTTAGCACCCATCAGGTCTCCGGGATTGCTATGTGCTTTTCTTCCTTTCCAGCAATACAGGGCTCCTCCAGTGTGTCTTGTGCAATTTTCCAGGGTTGGATCCCAGTTGCAACTCTAAAAGCAGCAAACGAGTGAGGTGCTCCCACCACAAGCAATGTTGTCCATAAGGATAGCCTATAGCAGGCTGATTGCTGTGGTTGAATTATGCCTGAATGCAACCTGGAGCTGCTTTGGGGGAAGGAGGGAACAGATTTATTCGAATGCATCTGTGTCCCACGAGGAGACCATATGCATTGCATTGGTCTTTGCTAACAGCATGGTTTATGAATGCATCGCCCTCTTTTTTGCTAAATCCCTGCGTTCTGAACTGAGGAAACAGAGCTGGGAGGAAGTCTAGGAGCCACCCCTGCCCTGAGGCAGGATCAGCTGTGCTGGTAGATAGAGAGTTTGTTTGTCTGAAGACAGCTAACGTGTCTCCCTTCTTCTTCTCTTTCTAAACTAAACAACACAATTCCTTCAGTCTTCCCTCATAGGTCAAGTTTTTAGACTTCTGATCTTTCTTCTTCTTCTTCTCTTCTGGAGTTCCTCCAAGTGATCTACATCTTCCAAGGCAGTGTACTAAATTGGGCATAGAACTTCATAGGAGGCTTTACCAGTGTTGGAGGGAAGGATTACTGCAAACTACTATAGCTGCAAGAATGTTTTCTCTGGAAGTACTACTTAACTGATTGCTCACCACACTGTGTTTGGGTGATGGCTATTTTCTAAATGTCATATTCACTCTTGTCCTTACTCAAGTGAGTTGGATGCTTTCCCCAAGCTCTTCCCTATTTATAAAATGTATTTTTAATTCCAGTCTTGCGTGTCAGTGTGCTTTTCACAGAATCACAGAATGGTTGGGGTTGGAAGGGACCTCTGGAGATCATCTAGTCCAACCCGCATTACTTTGTCTTCAAAATTGTAGCAGCAGCTGCTTCACAGGGTATAACTTTAAAGTTATTCTTATTATCATTATAGAAGGCTTTTTGCCCTTTTTGGGGGGTGTAGCTAAAATATAGCAGAGAGGATGCATTGGTTGGTAGCAAAGTATCCAGTGGTTTGGATGGCCCAGGTAGAGTTTTGTGAAAGCAAATGAAGGAGCTCGCTGCCAAGCTGCCTTTTGCTCCCAGCTTGGTATTATCAGATATAGGTGTGCTCTCTACTCCATCTTGCAGCTCACTAATACACGTGTGCACATGGCACAGACTTGTTCAAGCACTCTGCCTTGCTGCATAGACTAGATCCATAGGATTCCTCTGGGGTTTGAGACTTGTAGGGCTGTGTGATTTCAAAGTATCAAATGTCTCTGAAAGACAGCATCCAAAAAAACCACATTGCATTGTTTGGATTATCGGTTTCACTGACATTTCAGTGTTTGTACTTCAGCACTTATAAGTATTTAATCTGGAAACACATAATCCATTAAATGTGTATTTATAATTCCATATAGCACCACAAGGAGGGTCAGAGTTCGCACCAGTATTTAGGCCATGGTCTGTGCCAAATGAATAATTAAAACTTGGAGCGGAGCCTTTCACAGTAAAAAGTGATATAAAACCAATCCTGATCTGGAACTTTAATTCTAATTTCAACAGGTTTAGTGTCTTGCCCTGATATTTTTAAATAAAACCTCTCATACCAAAGTAATTCACTTACTGTATATACACTTGTATGTATATTCTAAGGAAAACCTGAGCCTCTCACCATCCTAAGAAAAGACTTTTCCAATATGTTGGCCTGAAACAAGTCATTTACATTACTTTGCAGCAAAATCTTCCTAGGTAACTTGGACAAGAGCGTGTTTGAATGAAAAAGGCAGATGAAGAATGAGTAAGAAGTCAGATGGGGACAGAGACAATTTCAGAAGAGGGTTGATAAATGAAGCAGTGTGGTTCTTCTGAGTACTGGTGGACTCACATGCTCAGTTGTGGTGAGGCTGAAGACAGGTCTGCCTTTTCGTTAGTGCCTCGAAACCTGATGCACGTTCAGCAACATCACCAAGTGTGCAATTCAGCCTGACAAACTCCATCATTACCAAAAGCTCATTTTCCCTTAGCAGGAGGTTAATGTACGTGTGTCCCCCCCACCTTGAACAGCAGCACTGAGTGCTCCCATCCCTTTTCCCTGCCATCACTGCTGACAGAGCCCCATAGACATGAGTTCCTGCAGTTAACAAATGTGCACAGGTTGCATTGCTGGAGCCCCGGTCTACTGGGCTCTCTGCTGAGCTGGATGACATTTGTCTGCAAGCAGCTGCCCTGAGGGATGCTCCTTCTGCCCAAGCTACCCACCCTGTGCCACGGAGCTGTTCACAGGTGCTGGATGCATTCAGACTGCTGAGGGATTCAGGCATGCGTCAGCCATGGGTTCCGGTGCTCTTTCAGCTGGCAGTCAGGCAGGCAAGTTGTTGCTCCTTGCTTTAAAAATTCAGTGATATCTGACTCATTTCAATCTGTAGCGTTTCTCAGTCTTCAAGTATGCCTGTGTCACTTTGTGACAGGTCGTATCATTCAGTGACTTCTCAGCACTGAGCTGTGTTTCTCTGATATGTTAGAGTGAGCAGCTCCACAGACTATATTCCCATTTGCTGGGCTACACGATTGCGTGAGCATCCAGCAGCTCTCCCACAAAGCCTGGACGTGTGCTTAGGAAAGCAGTTACTGGAGAGACTCTCAACAGGCTGCAGCAGCAATGTGGGTGATCAGTAGCAGATGTAGCTGAGGGGCAGAATTCGTAAGATGGTGTCTTATTGTGTCATCTCTCCAAGCCTCATGGGCAGCAGGCGTTGCGTCTTGGAACTCCCTTTGCTTACAGTATGTGGTAGGGCTAATTTAATTAAATGTGATCAAATATGGGTTTGCTGGGATTGCATAGGAGAGGTGCTGTGTTGATTTAGCACTGGCTGTGATGGTAGATGATCATGTGTCTGAGGTAGTACAGGTCCTCACCTCACTTCATTTAGACTAGGACTGTATCATCTCCTGGTGTAACAAGTACATTACTGTGCAATGCTAGTCTCATTGCAGTTCTGAGCAGAATACTTAAAAGCAGATTATTCTCTATGCAGAGAAGGGTTTCTGTACTATTCAGGTAGTTGGAGAAGTCTGGAAAGACAAAAAGTCCAAAAAGAATCATTGCTTATAAGTTGATTAAGACAATAAATTCCAGGAGGATTGAGTGTTGCAGTTTCGAGACAGAGGTGGAACAAAAACAGAGGGAATAGACTGTCATTAAATACATTAAGGCTGAAATAGGAAGGTTTCTGACCACACAGAAGTATGCTGAGAGCATAAAGGTGATGGTGGGAACTTCCTCTGTTGGTGTGGCACTTGTGCAGTGAAGAGTGATCGCCTTACAGTACGGCCTCTTGTGATCCTGTCTGTAACAGACTGAATGTAAGCACCCAACGGAAAGAGGAAACATCAGCTTTAGCTGTTGGGCTAAGCCAGAGTTTACAACACTATTCGTATATATTTAGAGATGGTGGGTCATAGTAAAGTTATCTGGACTGAGCACGGCTTTGGACTATGCACAGCTTCTCTCCTTTTCTGCTTGACAATCCTAATTTCAGTCCTTAAACCAGCCTCAGCCTCTCCTTGTTGCATCTCTAAAATCAGCTGGCTGTCCGATTCCTTCAAACATTTGTTGCTAAGCCTTATTTGGTGAGCAGGGAGTTGGAAGGTGGGCAGCCTTGGCTGTGAGTGACATCTCCTGGCACACAGAGCTGCTAGTGACTTAGCATGATTTCAGCTCGAGGAGCAGTTTCCTATTTGCCTTGATGTTCTGGAAGACGCTAGGGAGGATCCTGCTTCCTTGCCTTCACACAGAGCTGCTGCCCACGCTGGTGTGGTCCTTCCTGGGTTATTCACTGAAAGCAACGTGGTTTCTGCAGCAAAACTGCTGTTATTTGGAGTGGCTGCCCATGTCATTCTCAGTTGATAACTAATTCAGAGACAAAATGGACATAAGATCCATTTATGTCCTGGGACCTGCACCAATCACTGGAAGGAGTCAGTTGTAGCCCCTACAAAAACCCCAAAGAGACCAAAATTAGAAACAGAGAGAGATGCCTGAGCAGCTGGGCTGTGGTCCAACATCTGGAGAGTGCTTAATGCCTGAGCGGCTGGGCAGGGCTCCAGTGCCAGGCGGCTCTGAGTTTTGGGGTGGGGAAGAAGAAAAGCAGCATCATTTCTATGCTGATTTGTGGCCTTACATGATGTTTTGATCACCACTGACAGTGGGTACTACGGGATAGAGAGCAGAGACCTATCTCTTTGGGTTCTGACTGGGTACAGAGACAGAAGATCGTGTCTGGTTAATACGTAGCTGAGGAAAACTGCTCATGGGAGAGAAGTCCTGGGGCCTGCAATCAGAGGTGCTAGAGGGCCAAGTAGTGCCCCATTTGGTGGAGAACAAGGAGTGATTTTACAGCATTCAGCAACATGAAAGTGGGGTGCAAAGGAGCGGGAAAACTCTTACGGAATAAGTCAATTCTTTAGCCACTGCAGAACCTACAATTATGCCTAGAGCTGATGGAGGTAGCCAAGTGTGCAGAAAAAGGAACTTGTTCAAATGCCTCACCTTTCTGAGCAAATGGCAGGTGAGTTTTATTTTACTTACATTGAATTCTTTCTGGATTTCCAATGTTGTAGGTCGCTTTCAGTATTTTTAAACAGTCAGGTATTCAAGTCTGTACACTTTGAGTGCTATTTGGAAGGTTATTGCTTTGCTAGGCTACCTTGTGCAGTATGCTCATCATTTTGTACCTTTTCTTGTTTGAAATATTTCAACAAAATGCTGCTTGGTAGCATTAGAGTTCACACAGATGGGTGCTCTGGTATAGGATACAACAATGAAATCACACATATGGAACTCTCAGAGTCCTGAAAAGTGCTCATCATACTGAGCCAAAATTCAAGCAAGTCATGTTCGGGGTAAGGAAATAATGTGCTTTGGGAAAAGAAGATGACTAATTTCAGGTTGCAGGTGGGATGCAGACCATCATTATTATGTCTCTGCCTATAGACAAGGGATTTCTGCAGCTGTTTATTGGGATAGTCCATTACAGTGAGACAAATGTTCCTGCTTTGCTGTTAATGCTGCTACTTTCAGAGTGTGGCTGCTGAAAAGATACAGCAGGCAGATAATACCCATCACAACAGGAAGTCTGAAAATCATAGAAATGATGCAAAGTCACCCATCCTTTGTTCCTATGACAGTAAACACCCAACAAAGCCATTAGTGGTTACCTCCAGGCAACACCTCAGAGTAAGGAGGGCAATACTTCATGTGGATGTGCTGTGCAACTGTCAGCAGCAGTTTCAGTTTTCAAGCACGCTACCTTTGTATCTATACTGTGCAGCTAATTTTACATTTTAGTGTCTGTTTTTATTCATTTTTCTAGTGTTAAAATATTTTTTGTTCAACAGACACACTCAGTGCTATCATAACCTGAGCCAACTGCCCTTTCCAATAAGAAAAAAAGTCTCCCAGTTGTCATACTCTACTGTTTCTAATCACTTCAAGCCATGAGCTCTGGGGCCTTTTGAATAAAGCTGTATAAAACGCATTCTTATCTCCTGCTGTCTGGTTTGTGCACTAGACTATTTTTTTAAGCTGCATTCTTGGAGATATTGGCAAGCATGCTGTGCCTCTAACAGGCACTCACAAAATGTAAGCATAACAAGCCTCCAAATTTCACAGTTAGCCTCAGCGGATTTACACAAGTGCGATGAGAGGGAGCACAAAGCTCCTGGTCAGTGTTAGGTTTACAATGGACCTGCCTGCAGGGAGATCTCAAAACAAGTTCTCTTGGCACTTTTAAATTCCGTTTCTCTAGG
The DNA here is from genome assembly GCA_013399365.1 of Pampusana beccarii. Taxonomy (NCBI): domain Eukaryota; kingdom Metazoa; phylum Chordata; class Aves; order Columbiformes; family Columbidae; genus Pampusana; species Pampusana beccarii. The sequence goes on along the minus strand of VWYH01006503.1, from coordinate 363,969 downwards.
TAGGTGAGAAGGTGTTATTTGTCTACAGCTAGAGATTTCCAGAGTTGCATTGCTTCTTTTCATGTGGGCTAACTACTGAAAATAACTCTGGAACTTTGGGTCATTTGTAATGTTGGGTAGCGCTTAGTATAGTTCTGGTACCTGGGACTACCTTTCATGTGAAACTAGAGCGGTTAGAAGAGGACTCTCTTCAGAACTTGAATGCTTTTCGTATTTGCATGTGTGACATGGGGTGCCAGGGTGGATTTGGAGCGTTGAACCAGGATCACCTGAGGGCTGGAGAGTGACCTGTGGAACTCCAGTTCTGGCACGCAGATGCAGAGCAGGTTCAGCCAGCTTAGTTTCTTGGAATGTGAAGACAGTTGATGTGGTTGGCTGCACAGAGGTACAACTTGTAATGTACTTCTAAACATCTTCTAGAGTACTTTTGTGTAAGAAAAAGGGAAATTAGTACCCGTGTGACCAGTCCAACAATCAGTGCTTTTGAGTATGGAGCATCAGTGTGCGTAGAAATGGATTTCATATCATAGTGGGAGAAGGCATGTCCCCTGGAGTGCCAAAGCAATTTGCTTGTTGTAATTGTTGAATTTACAACTAGGTTATAAATCTGGAAAATATTCTTGCTGATAACTTTTTTAGAGCTTGGTGGTATAGATGGTATTTTTATTAAGCAATTACCAAACTGGCTGAGCCTAAGTTGTGAAGTGAGATTTCCACAGTGGGATACATGAAGGAGAAACCAGAGCAGGAAAATATAAAAGACAGCATTATGCTAGCCAGTAACAAATGCAGGTATATGTGTATTGATTTAAAGTTCAAATGCCATATTTGTTGTGAAGGATTTCCATCAGCCATAAGTGGCTTTTTTTACACAATACTACTGCTAACTGTGTATCTTCAACTAGAAAATGCTAGTTGGTTAGGTCACACCAAATGGATCAGTAATAGTTAAGGAATCAGACTGGTAAAAATTTTGCAAAGTGTGTGACTTTTAACTATGTTATGCTAATTCTGCAAATATAGACTATTTGTAATTTACTGGTCTTGTGAGAAGTGGCATCAAAAATCTCCATAGATTTCTTAAATATCCTGTGGAGTGCAGATCATATTTTCTATACAGTATTCCCGAGATGCAGGACAGCATTGTTTGAACCGTGACTGCCACATACTGAAATGTTAGACTTCCTAAAGGCATTACCAGTGATGAGGATGTTGTAAATTGTTATAAACATCATAAAAACCTGAAGCACAAGGTATACTAGAATAAAATGTCACGGGGTTTAAAGCCTTGGGTTCCACAAGGTTATGTTGTTTATATACTAGCAGGCTGTTCTTTCAGTTTATCAGGGATTATTAAGCCAAATGCACAGTTGTAGAAGAAGCTGGTGTTTTCCCCATACAGATGCTTTTGCTATATGGTTGCCCAGTCACCTGCAGGTATCTTAAGAGCAGGCTAACCATAAGCTGCATCTTGAAGTCCTCCTTCATCACTGCTTGGCACAGGGCAGCCCGTGGAGATGTGGCACAGCCCACGAGAGCAGATCAGCAGGGCACCAGTGCTGAACTCTGCCTCTAGGAAACCCCACATGAAAACATGGAGCAGGAGCTGGGAGCAGGGATGGGCAAAGGCAGATGCTACAGAGTGGTAAGGCACTGCAGGTATGTGCCTGAAGACCTTTGGGTTGAGGTAAGATGGACTAGTGGGATACTCACATCCTTTTTTTGCTTTAGTCACAGGCACCAAACCAAAGATGTCACGGACAAGAAAGATTCTACTCATCCTGGGATTCCTCTCTACTTTGGCTGTAATTGCTTTAATTGCTGTAGCAGTGACCCAAAACAAGCCACTTCCGAAGAATATTAAGGTATTATGAGCTGGGAATCTTACAGGAAAACAAGCCAAGCTGTGGGGTTGGGCATGCATGGTACTCCAGGACGTGTTGCTACCCTTGCTGGGTCTGGCTCACCTCTCTTTCTGGCTCCATGCGCCTCAACATTGCGTTTTTCTTCTTCATGGTAAAAACACATATGATTTCACAGGGGATCATCTCCTAAGTAATCAGTCCCAATTTTGCTGCTTCTCTGCTCTTGTATCCCTTTGATGGAAACTTTGCACTGAAGCACTACTGAGAAGAGTAATGGCACAGCATGTTCCCACAGCTGCCAGATAGGCTGCTCATTTCTGGTCCCTCCACGTGTGGAGACCAGCGCACACTGGGTCTGGGTCAGTCCCTCGAGTGCAATGACGGCTCTGTTTTGCCAACAGTACGGGATTGTGCTGGATGCGGGGTCGTCCCACACTAACCTCTACGTGTATGAGTGGCCAGCAGAGAAGGAGAACGACACTGGGGTGGTGCAGCAGGTGGAGGTGTGTAAAGTTGAAGGTAAGAGGAGAAGAGGGAGCTGTGGGATGAAAAAGAGAGAATGTGACCAAAGGGTGGGGGAGGAGAGACCTGGAGGAAGAGGCCATCAGTGCAGTGTTACATCTGTGAGCTAATGTATATCCCACGGCTTCCCATGGGGACTTGTTATGTGCCTACCCTTCTTGAGGGGAAAGCTGGATCCACTTTTCTGTTTGTTTTTAGGATGCTTGGAAGTAAGTGCTTTTTGGAAAGAACCACATCAAATAATGTATTAAATAAACAGAAAGTCTGCATGCACCCTTGCTGAAGCACTGATGAACATCAAGCAGGGAGAGGGGAGGGCATGGTTTGCTCTTTTTCATGGCCTCTGTGCAAACTACGCACTGCGCTTGTGGGCCAAGGTTGCTTAACTTATGCACATTGTGGTTTATTTTTTATTCTGTTTAGTTGCTGTGTAGATATTGTATGGTTTAGAAAAGCATAAATGAAGCCCAAGGATGCACATAACAGGGAACAGCGTACACCACTGTGGATCAAGAGGCACTGTCAGACCACGTCTGAGGTCGTTTCAGGCCCACCTGCAGCACAGGGGAGAGCCATGCTGTTATCGAGCTGCTGAGATAGCTGCTCGGTGCTGCAGCCACGCCACGAGCAGCATGCTGAGCATACGGCAACCTGGAGCAAATGCAGAGTGGGTTTCACTGCTGCCCATGCAGGCACTGGTCCTGGGGCAGTCCCCTCACCAGGGGACACATGGCAGGGAAGAACAGTGATTTTTTCTTTGGGTTAGCATGAAAGGGGATGGCTGCAAAACACTCAGTGTTGTAGTGTGAGCATACAATACACAAACAAATGACAGCATCTTTCCCCAGAGAACCCAGCATAGTGAAGGGTCAGGGATTTTCAGGCACAGATCCAGGGCACACCCAGGCAGAAGCAGAGATGAGTCTGCAGATGTCCAGGACATACTAAGCAAACTGCGTCTCACTGCAGCCCTTGTTGCTAGTTCATAGCCCGGTCCTCACAGAATGCGTGGCAGATACTGGGCACTGTGGCCTTTCCCACATGTATAAGGCTTACTTGATACAGTAGGATTTCTAAAGCTACCTAGAAACGGGGTAATTTAGGGTAATTGAATCTGAAATTGCTGCCTGTGATAGTGATATGGTTTAATGTGACTGCTCATGACAGCATTCTGAGGTTACACTGGGAGTTGGAGCAATGAAGTGTCCTTATTTCTTGCAGGCCCTGGGATCTCAGGTTACTCCCATGCCACAGAGAAGGCAGGTCCCTCTCTGGCACAGTGCCTACAACAAGCAGAAGAGGTGATTCCCTCACAGCAGCACCAAGAGACACCCGTCTACCTCGGAGCAACCGCTGGCATGAGGCTTCTCAGGTACCACAGGGCTTGTCCCCTTCCCTCTCAGCACTGCACTGGGGATCTCAGCCCCAAGGCTCCCTGGCTCTTCTCCTGCTTGCCCAGCAGGTCCATTTCCACTCACTGCAACCTCCCATCTTCTCCAGCCACTCACATGCAGTGCAGAGGCACCAGGAGCGTAACAGTGCTCAAGCTGTTCAGGGGATGCTCAGACATCCCCCACAATCTGGTATTAGGCCCGACCTAGGATTTTTGTGCCCAACCATGTTGCAACTTCACATATACCTTGACTCAGCCAAGACCTTCAGAGCTAACATAACTTTATAATCATATTTCCTCCTTTAATTCCAATTTGTGATTTTCATGGGGGTGCCCCAGACCTCTTGCCTGGCTGGGACAGGGAGCTGATCTTATGTAAGTATTACCTGAGGAATCCTTCTGATGATACCCAAGGGCATGGATTTCTTCTGTAACACTGATGGCAAAGAGTGAGAGGAATCTCCGCAGTGCGGTCCCTACCAGGGCACATGCTCCAGGAGAGCAAGAGAGCTCTGGGCTCTGCTCCAGGTACTACTCTCAGCTGTAAGTGCCAGAGCTGGTGGCATCTGTGCTGTCAAGGTGTGACAGAGAGGGATGTGGCTGGTTAGAGCTGGATGTACCCATATGAATTACTGTTCTGTTCTAATTAACACTTGGTGGGGCATTTGCAGCCTGCCTGCTCAGAATAAGCCCATAGGCTGTAGAGAGCTGTCAGACAGAGTCACTCCATCCTTTCTTCCATTCATCCAGCTTGCAGAATAAAAGTGCAGCTGACAAAGTCTTGTCCTCAGTAGAGAAGACACTACGCTCAGCTCCCTTCAACTTCCAGGGTGCCAGAATCATCAGTGGTCAGGAAGAAGGAGCCTATGGATGGATCACTATTAACTACCTACTGGGCAATTTCAAGCAGGTACTGTATCAATGACAAGTCCATATTTGAATCATCAGCTTGCAGCAGTTTTTAAATCATGCCTTGCAGGAGGGTGTTGCAGGCATTGTCTTCTCTTGTAAGCCATCTACTGGAGATCAGGAAGCTGCACATTTTGCCTCAGCAGTTACCCTAAGTACATTCTGATAACACTGTAGTCAGGCTTAAAGCATTGAAATAAAACAGCAGAATGTTCAATAACTTTGCTTGGGTACAGAATCCTCCTCGCTTCCTGATCTAAAATACTTTTGTGCCTGCAAACTTTGACAATGATTCTTTACTATTGAGATTATAAACAGTAAGCCAACTGTGTTTTTCACGTAATAACTGTATTAGATTTCATATCCCTAGTCCTCCTGCAGACATTCAGACATGATCCATCTTCTGCTTTTCTGAGCCTGTGTCTTTTTCTTCTGTCTTGTTCCAGCTCTCATCTTGTGCCCCCCTCCAGGTCTTCCTGCCTTTCCTATGTTCTGTGCTTCTGCTTCTATCCTCATAGGTCTTTCTCCTTTTTTTTTTTTTTTTTTTTTTCCTAAATAAATTTTTTCCTTTCTTTTTTTTTTTTCTTCTCCCAAATAAATCTTCTCCATTCCTGATGTGTCTGTTTTACTTTGTTTTTTTTGTTTGTTCGTGAAGTCTGGCTGGACAAAACTACTACATTCCCTGAAATCCATAAGTGAGACATCAGGAGCACTAGACCTTGGAGGAGCTTCAACACAGATTACCTTTGTACCAAATGAACTTTCTTCCGAGTCTCCAGAGAACCTGCTCTACTTCCGTCTCTATGGCAAGGATTACATAGTGTACACACACAGCTTCCTCTGCTATGGGAAGGACCAGGCTCTGCAACAGAAACTGGCCAGGGACCTACAGGCAAGTACATCTGTGATGGCAGGTACAGATCCTTGACCCTCCCAGCTTTGACATACTGGTGCTGTAAAGTTGCTGTGTCCCAGCTAAATGTCTCATCCCTCAGTCTAGATGCCCAAAGAGATGACAGCCAACATTTTCAAAAGTACTACCAATCTGAGGTGCCACGATTCTTGGGCATGGGATAGCATGAGTACCATCCTTAACTGAAGTACTCAGGGGAGGTGATGTTTCACTGTCTCTGAGAATCCCAAATCAACAGAAGCTTCACAAAATCTGGTCAAAAGTAATTTGCTCAGGGCCCTACAGGGAGGCTGTGGCAGTACCCACATCTCCCAGATCACAGCCAATGCCTTAAACCAGGGATGTCAAACTCATTTTCACCAAGGGCCACATCAGCCTCATGGTTGCCTTCAAAGGGCATTAATACAGTTCTAAAATTACATTCAGCCCTTCGAAGGCAACTGCAAGGCTGATGTGGCCCCCGGTGAAAATGAGTTTGACACCTCTGCCTTAAACCATCCTCGTCACTGTGACCTGATGTGTGTGTCTTGGTGTGATGTACTGTGACAAGTGCTTTGTGGCCACCCTTTCTTGTGGCACTTTCCCAGGGTGTTAGTCTAAAGTGAAGTATAACAGCTTGGGTTGATTTTACTTTCAGACCATGGAGAACAGCAGCCTCCTTGATCCATGCTTTCACCAGGGATATCAGAGGACTATAAATATAAGTGACCTCTTCAAAAATCCTTGTACATCAGCCAAGAAAAAGCAATTCCCTTTCAGCCAGCTGTACATACAGGGAGAGGGGGATTATCAAGAGTGCCGAAGAAATATCCAGAAACTCTTTAACAAAACCAATTGTCCTTACTCCACTTGCTCCTTTAATGGGATATACCTACCTCCATTACAAGGGGATTTTGGGGTAAGTCTTCATGTTCTTCAACTCTGTAACCCAGAATATCAGAAGAGCAGAAACTCAGAGTAATTCTAGAGTGTGTTCTCCACAGCTAGGGCAGGAAATTGTTTACAAGATAGCATTTTGGACATGTAACTAGAAAAGTAGTGTTGCACTTGCTGTGGGGACAGCATGTTTACAAGCTACCCCAGTAAGTAGTACTGCACTGTTCCCACGCTAACCCGTCTCCTTTAGGCATCTCCTTGGGGTGCTCTGTTTACAGATTCATTTTTCAAGCAGGCCCTCCCGATGACCAGCACCAGAGGTAGGAGAGCCTGCTGCAGGCCATGCGTGACACACTGCTCCTACAAACATTGTCTCCTGGGTCAAAAAGTGGCACCAGATCAGAAATGCATCCAGAAGTGTGTGAACACTACTGAAAACCAGTCAGCTCACCTGTCTCCTTCCCAGATATGACGCAGAGAAAGTGCATGCTCTGAACACACATCCTGTGTGACACCGCATTGAACATCAGCCCTAGTACTGCAAGACTCCAGTGGCTCTGAGGTTCTCTGGAGAAACTGTTAATACTCCCTTGCCCTCTTCATAAACTCCTCCCTACCTGTCACCAATCGGCCGTAGTCAAATATGGGCTACCTGTATTTTGGATTATATGCCAAGGCTGTGTACAGTCCTTTCAGACTGTCACCTCTGCTTGCTGTTTGTGCTGAGATTGGCTGCACATTCATCTCGTTCAGTTGCCAAAATGGGGTCACAGATGTGATGGTGAGCACAGTTTGCCAAGTTCCACTCTGGCACCAGGACACAGAGGAGAGGGATTTATTGAAGTTCTTCAGGATACTGTGGTCAGTGAAGTTCTTACCACCACCTTCCTTTTTGCGGTCCTTTCCTCTCATCAGCTCTGAGTGATGTCTCAAAATGACATTGTTATTGAAAATGTACCTACTTTTGTATGTGTGATATTGCTTCTTATAGTTCTCAGTGTGTAAATAAAACCACTTTATTTTGTGGGATTTCCTCCATCCTGCTCATGTTGCAGACCAGTCAGGTTGAAATATTCTTTCTCCTTCAGGCTTTTTCTGCTTTCTACTTTGTGATGAACTTTTTGAACCTGACCAGTGATCAAAGCGCAATTTCCCTGGACAAAGCAGCCAGTGCCATTGAGAGCTTCTGCGCCCGGCCTTGGCATGAGGTGAGCAGTGCTTGTGTCAGTGGGCTGGGGCTGCCGGGTGACAAGAGCTGCTTATATTTTTCTGTAGGATACATGGTTGGGGGGAAGTTCCAAGGCTGGAGGGGGAAGATCACCCCCAGCACCTGCAGTAGATGCAAGTGCAGGTGCAAGCTAGAGCAGCAAGAAGCTGTGTTTAACAGTCTGGTGACTTGTCCCTGCTTCCCCAGGTGAAGTCAGCATACCACCACATAAAAGAAAAGTACCTGAGTGAATATTGCTTCTCTGGGGCCTACATCCTCTCTCTTCTGGAAAATGGCTATGAATTCACTGAAAAGAACTGGCAAAGGATCCACTTCCTTGGAAAGGTGTGTCTTGTGGTGGGGAAGGCTATACCCCCACAGCCAACTGCAACCTCTGCTGCACAGCCTGGTCCTTTTCCCCAGGGATGTCCCTGCCCTGGCAAAGCAGTGCCTGCACCTCCTGGCACTAATTCTGCTCCTCTCCCGTTTCAGATTGGCAGCAGTGATGCGGGCTGGACCCTGGGCTACATGCTGAACCTGACCAACATGATCCCCGCAGAGGAGCCCGCTGTGCCCCCTCTTTCCCACGGCAGCTACGTGGGGTTGATGGTGCTGTGCTGCCTCGTGCTGGCATCCGTGCTCGTGTTTGCCTGGCTTCTCTTCCACAAGCCCAAGTGCCTGCAGAAGGGGATTGTTTAGAAAGAGCACTGGGGGGAGAGGGGCCATGTCACCCCAGCCGCTCAGGGCTAGGAGACCCCCACAGAGCAGGCTGTACTGCAGAGCCACTCTCACTGAAGCTACTGACTGTGTACAACAAGGGCATTTATTTCTTCTGACTCGTACTTGCACTGACAGATGTTGGGACATCAGGCTCGCCACCTCTCTCTGCCAAGGACAGACAAGTGGGTGTCCCCTCCTTGAATGGGTTGTACTTTCATTCAATGAAACTTCGCTGCTTGTTGTTTTTTGCCTTGTGCACAGCATTATAAAGAGAAAAGCAGCAACAATCTTTGGGAGCCAGTGCTCCTGCAAGGGTAATCTCAGGGTCACACATCCCACTGAGCTCTTGGGAGTGATCACACACAGGGTAATCCTGCTCCTCCTCCTCTGAAGCCGTTCCCGAGAGCCCTTCCTGCACCAGCACACCTCTGCTCGCCTCCCTGAGCCCTTGCAGCCCTACAGCCAGGTACGGCCACCCAGCTGGCCCCTGAAGGCTGGCCAGGCTCCCAAATACCACTCTGGGACAAGAACGGATAAGGATGAAGAAATTGAGTGTGCTGGTGGTCATCAGCCCTTATCTGAGCTCTGGTGGCTGTCTGCTCCTTTCACAGGTGGCAAGAAGCCTCTTTCCCATGTCTTCCTGACGTTGCTGGACCAAAGCTGGCTCACTGTTACACTGAGCCATTCCCATGTCCCTAGGGTACATCAAGACATGAGTTCCCGGCTAGGCATCGCTTATTTTTGTAGGAACAGCTCATACTGGCCAAGGATCCCTGACCAGTAGCAAATGCTTATGCCTACAGGGACTCTGATGTGATCAGCGTGCCTACAGGTATGCACCCACTAAAGGAATCCGATGTCACTGTGCTGATCCTACAGCAGCGTCCGATCTAGCGAAAATATGTATTAGGTCATGTTCCTTTATAAATAGACAGTTGGCAGCAGTTAATCAGATTGAACCACTCTTTCCACTAGCAAAATCAGTGAAAATTTGCTTTTCCTTCCCTCATGGCTTAGGTTTATCTTATGACTGTAAGACCTAGGGCTTGTGAGCATACATACTGCAGCCCATCTTCTAGCACACAGCTAGGGCAATGCCACTGATCAGGTTTATGAATCTTTTGCTTCCATTTTTCCATTCCTTGGTTCAAACAAAAAGAGAGGTAAGTCAGAAGTCCATTTTTATAAAAACACTTGTAAACCACTGGTGCCTCTCAGCCTCTCACAAAATCTTGGAAATCTCTTCTGCTAATGACCTGTAAGCACTGGAGGCCAAAAGAAAGCAGATATTGTAGAGAGAAAGGCATGGCAAACAAACACCTTCACCTGTTTCCCCAAGCAAAACTGTAGAATGTGTGGAGGGGATCAGATCTGCAATCTCAATAAAGCCTTCTCCTTTAGGCAGGCAGAGACACACAGCTTGGGGTTTTCACGCTCTGCCAGCCTGTCCCTTTGCACAGTGCAGGCTGGAAAATATCCCCGTTATTTCTTACTTCATGCCTGGAAGTAGGAGCTGTAACATATTGAAGGACCTAAAGGTAAGGGAAAAGTCTACCCTGTCTTGTGGTAAGAACTTTGGGTAGTTCATTGTTCTTCCAAAAATCTGTGTCTTACTTTTGCTCTGAATTAGCTGGCTTCAGCTTCTTTTGGATCTTGTTCTGCCCATTTCAGAAAGACTGAGTAACTCTACTGTCAAAATCCCTTTTTCTTTGTTGGTGCTTGCAAGTTGTCATTGTATCATATTAAATAGATTGATATTCAGTCTGTAAAGCCCTCTGTGCTGACCTTACTTGTAGCTCTTGACTCCACTTGTTTGAAAATTTTTACATCTCTCTGAAATTTGGACACCAAAGTTTTCAGCAGCGAGTGGCAGTAGATTTGCTAATAGTGTAAATAAAAGTAATACCCTCTGATTTTGATCTATACTCTGTGTTCCCTATTTGTATATCTCAGGGCCAGGTTTTCTCACTTAAGAGAAAGTTTTGAAGCTGTTTTGTCCAGTTGGACTACTGCAACTTGGCCTTTTTTCCCCACTCATTGTATTCCAGAACAGCCACTGTCTCACACCCCACATCACTGTATCTGAATGTGAGATGCTTTGCCTTCCACATGGCTCCACTGAAATGTATACTATTCAGAGAATATTCCCTCAAGCAAGTGATCCAGATCAACCCACAAATGTCACTTGCCCACACAGTTTGTCTATTGACCAGTTTTTGTTTTACCTGTTGTTGGAATTCATCTAGAGATGGCATTTTCCTTCTGTTTTTCTCAGCAACAACAGGTAGATGAGAGATTAACAGTGGTCACTGGGCATGGCTAGAAGGCTTGCAAGAGGAGTGTGTGATCAGAGCTGCATCAACTCCACAGTCAGCCCCACTTGCAGCACACCCCATCCTGTGCCATTCCTTGCATATGGAGTCTTTGTAGCAGAGCAGGTGCCCTGGAGAAGTTCTCCCCCTGGGCTGGTGCATCCTTCCTCCCTGCGAACAGTGTGGAAAACTGCAGAATGGTAATTCCTCTCCTCAGGGATCTGGCTGCTGCTTAGTTGTGTCTGTGATGCTGGAACTGGCAGATCCATTGGGGTATTTCAGAAATTGATGGAGAAACTCCATATGGAAGCTGGTGTGGAGAGAAAGCCTGTGCCAGTCTGTTCTTCTGGTCCCTGCTAAGGGTTTGTGCCAAAGGAATAGGTCAAATACAGAATCTGGGAGAAGAGATTTAGCAATGTTTTGTACCTTAATTGCAAGTCCCGTGGTATTAATATTGTTAGCGCTTGATTCTGGAGTTAGGTGATCAGCTGGTATCATCACTTACTCCCTCCTGCCTTCCTTCTCTTGCTTTTTGGTTTGGGTTTTGTCTTTTTTTTTTAAAGCTGTAAATGTGACTTGAGTGCAATCTAAAGACCCCAAACTAAGACAAATACAAAATATGTTACATTATTTTTAAACCTTATGACTTTTAGACTACACTTATAAGTCAATCTCTCCAGAACTAGAATTTCTAAGGTGACACCAGATGTGCTGTGTAAAAATCACTTGAGCAGGCTGAGGCTCCAGGAATTGGTTAACTGAAGGCATCCTATCAGAGTGAGATCCTTGCATATCACTGGCTGTACTTGAACCTTCCCAGAAAAGTATAACCTTTTTTTCACTCCATTTCTCCTGCTATTACAGGACTTTATCCATGGAGGCTATTCAAAATCCCTGTTCAAAGAGTTCAAGTTTAATGAACATTCATTTCTTTGTTTCTGTGCTGCATCTGACCCAGCTGTACTCAGCTCAAATGTGTGTTCCAGTGCCACCCAATGTGTACATGAAGACCCTCAGTGATAGTGGGAGGAATTTCTAGGTATGCCAGTGATAATACAGTATCACTTCTCTTGTTAACGCAGTTGATCTGCCTCACTGATAATTATCTGTGCCTTATTTCTAATTTGATAGCATCTGGCTTTAATTTCTAGCTGCTGGCTCCTGTACAGTTTTGCTTTTCTGTGTTAAAGCATCTTTTAACACCACATATTCTTGCAAATATTTATTCACTGATCAGCTCTGCTGGGCTGCCGAGGCTCCAGACCTTGGTCTCTCTCGTTTTGCCACAGGAAGCCCTGAGATGTGCTGCAGCAAGGTGGGATGAGGGTCTCTGGTTCGGGTTCAGATGTGAAGTGGTCCAATTTTGGGAAGGTTCCTTGCAGGGAGATTTGATGGCTTTGCTTGGTGTGGGAGCATTCTGGTCTCTCTGGCACTGATGACTTCCAGGAGCTCTCTCATGTTAACCCAAGTGTCAGGTCTGAGGTAAAACTTACCAGTGAAGCTGAGATTTCCAGGGGTTGGAAGAGAAAGCCTGGGTGCCTGCAGTATCCTCACCTCTTGCAGAAGCAACCGCAGGCCCTAAGTACCCTTCACTCTCCTCCCTGACACAGCCATCTGATTTCTCTGGCCCTATAGCAAAGCACAGTGGAGCCTCCACTTGTTAGAAAGTTCTTGGGAGTGGGGCCATCACCTCTGTGGTGAGAGGCTGATTTGCAACGTTGGAGCTGGCTGGGGCTTCCCAGCTTCTCCAAGGGCAACTCTCAACTGGACATGTGCCCCCTCCTAAATCTGCCCAGTTCCTCCCATGCTCTGTGCTGTGGGGACATGCAGGCTCTGTAGGGCGGCCAGCTGCATCAAGGAGCTCAACACCATGTTCAGGCGGGGCTGGGAGGGACACACTGAGTCCCTGCCACCCAGGCCATGTGCTTTATTTTTGTGGCTCAGCCCTGATGAAATGAATCTTTGTTTTGATGCAGGCACAGATCTCTGTATCCTTATCACAGTAAAGACTTCTGAACTGATGCCAGAAAAATATTCACACTGTTTTCCAGAAGATGGGAACCTGCCAATAGTGGAATAGAGCTTCTGGCACTAAATATGGAAAAGTCCAGAGATAAGATTTCCTCTCTTGCCTGTTCCCTGCTGTTCTTCTGGATCAGACCTGGAGTTCCTGGTGGATGGGCAGCATCCCCTCCTGGCAAGGAAAGGCACTGTGGTCCTTCCCAGGCTCCAAGCACCCCACATTGGTGGCCTCACTCCCGGGAAGGCTGCTAGTACCCAAACCCCACCTTTCCTTGGTTTAGCTTTACCCTGACCTCCCCAAAGCAGTTTGCTCTCCCCTGCCGTGCACTGGCCAGCAGCAGCCCTCTGTCCCCTCCCTCCTCCAGGCAGCACCACTGGCCCTCATGCTGGCACTACACACACACACACCCCCCACCCCGAAACAGATGAAGGATAGGGGCCTGTGCCCCTTGTTTGTGGGGCCGAGTGGCTGTGTGCCTCTGCGTACAGCCAAGGCTGTAGCTCTGCCAACGCAAACATGCTTGTCAAGTCCCATCATTTTTCTTTCAGTACACGCTCTCCCCAGTTTGCTCATTCTTACAGCTCTTAGCTTGAACTTTCCTCAAATTTTCCAGCCTTCCTCTGGTAACAATACGGTCAGAATTAAAACAAACACACCAGGTGGAGTCTTTCCACAGGCGGCTCTGGAGGGATTGGCTCCTTGCTGCCTCTGACGCTCAGCTGCAGAGCGATGAGGCAGATGGGGCTCACATTTGCATTCCCCTCACTCTTGTCACTGTGGCACAGCACCTTCCTGCTTGCCCTCTTTCTCCCACTGCCTCAAGGTCTCTCCATCTTTGAACATCTGGGGGGGGATGATCCATCCCAGATGTATTAGCCGCATGTTCCAAATTAAGTCTTTGTTTACTTCCTGCACTGTTTCTAAGAACTAAGGTCCTATACTGTTTATTTCTGCTTTCATCAGTGTTTTTTAACATATGTGAATATGTTATTGGCTTAGTGCTTCGTTTGCATGTTGTTTTCCTAGGATGTGATAAGAGCGAGTCAGCACACTGGTGCTTGTCTCCAGCTGTGCAGTGGGCAAGGATTTAGATGGACAGTTAGGGAAAGGATATGATCCTTCTCTTCTAGGCATCAGGGGTGTAGGAAACTTGTGATCAAGCAATTGCTTCTGGATCTACGTAACTAATAGCTGTGGATGCCCTGTTTCTCAATGAATTTATCCTATCCTCTTTTGCACTGACTTAACTTTCAGCTTTGATGAGGTAATTTCATCATGCTTTATGTGCAATACTATTTCCTTTTGTTTGATTTAAACCTGCTGCCTGATAACAGGCTGCCTCCATCTCTATGCTATGGATAATGCTGACTAATTCTCCGGACCTAGTAGTGCGTCAGATGCGTTCTCCACCCACCCCAGATTTTGCTTATGGCTCCTTTTTAGGATCGAATGGTCTGGCATTTCTCTTTTTTTTTTTCTTCTGTTGTTTCTCACATCAGTGTTGCTTGTCTCTGTAGGAAAGCGAGAGCTTTTCTCATGTATCTCTTGGCAGCATTGCAGCTCCAACTCTCCCACTGCTGTCGCAGGCCACTGGAAACAGCCTGGGAAGAGAAAGGGGAGGGGGGAGACAGACCAAACATGGGGTTTGTGCTATTTTACTATAGCCATGCCTAGCGCTCTCTGGCTGCCAAGTAACACTGGCTAGCACTGGAAACCTGCCCACCTCCTTCACATCTCCTTGGTTGCTCTCTGGGGGGAGAGCAGTTCCCTGGGAAGACAGCAGCCCTGGGAACAGTGACATGAAGGAGGCAAAGGCATTTGCCACTGCTGTGTGAGCTGCCAGCTCCACAAAATACCACCAGATGTGGTTTGCTGTAGAGATACGAGCTGTCCTGCCATACCCATGCTTGCCATGCCCTGCCACCCCTCAGCTACTTTTTCTTGGTTTTCTGTAAGAGCTGGGAGAAGCCAGCACCTCCAGGACTGTTTCTTGTTACCTGATTAAAGACGGGTGCAATGACATCCTGCTCCTGAATGTGTGTTGCTCTGAGACTGACTGACAAGTGGAGATGTGGTGGGATGGAGTTTAACTGAGACAAGGTATTAATGCTATCTTTATATATGTATAATATCTTTTTTTTTTTTTTTCTGGTCATGTCTTCAAGAGGTATTTATTTAAAACCAAGACTTTTACAACCTGTTTTTGTTTTGTTTTCTTTAAAGGAGCCATAATTGAGAGGAGGATGCTGTGCAGATGGGGCAGGAGACCAAGAAGGCACAGGGACAAGGACAGAAAGGACTGGTATGGTGGGACTGGGACAGAAGAAAGTTGGAAGTGGGAAAGTCAGGAAGACAGGAGAAGACAGGCTGTGTGCTTTGCCCACCAGTCTGCACTGCTTGCGTTAGAGGCTATAAATAGTGGCTCCTTGGTTTTACCACTGTTCTTCCTAGGGAACTGATGCAGAAAGGTGGTCAGTGACCCAAGTGGATGCGGAGGACAGGTAGGATAGCACTGGTAAAGGATGCTTTGCTGGAGGGCGAGGCAGCTAGAGCAAACCTTGTCACAGGGTTTAGAGCAATGTAGTGTGGATCCACCGCAAGGCTGAAAGGAAGACAGATGTTTAGCATGGCACTGAGTATCCTGAGAAAGCCCATTGCTGATAACAGGAGGAGCTCCTTTCCAGGATGGCATGGACAGAGCAATGTGGCTCCTGTTAGCAAAGGGAGCCTTTCTCCTGACATGTCCAGGTGTGACGGTAAATCTTTTGGCTGTAGTCACATTTGGGCTCTGTGTCAGGGATGTCCTAATAAAGATCTCCACCAGAGCCACTAAGATGTGGAGTTCTAGCCCTATGGGGTAAGGCTGCAAAGCAAGGCTGCCTCCCACAGCTGCACCCATCCATGGGCAGAGCACAGGGACCCCGAGGTGACCGCTGCCCACTGGGGCAAGGGTGCATGTAATAAGAGAGAGGTGGAGAGGAACCAGCTTGCCCCAATGTCAGAAAGGGTCTGCAGTCCTGTTTATTAACAGACAGTGGAGCACTTTCATCTGGCTTTAGGCTGTTGAGCTTTCTTCTGCCGCTAGTTGCCTGGTGCCTGTCGGAGACCATTATCTTGGTCACTTCCAGTGCACAGCAGGGTGACACCTGAGCTCAGAGCAGAGCTCTCCTTGCTGGTATGTGTTCAACAGACGACCCCTACATCAGACCCTACGTTGCCCTATCCTCCCCTTGTGGCTTCCTAGCTGGGCCGCATGGGTTGGCAGCTCCGGCGAGAGCGATGCGGTCTCCGCCTCTGTTTGTCCCGGGAGCAGCGGGACTGCCGGGTGAGCAGGGGCCATGGCAGAGGGCCCGGCAGAGTCGCAGAGCCTGCGGTGATGTCTCCCTCTGCTTCCCCAGGAGATGGGGCAGGAGAGCAGGAGCAGCTCCGAGCTGGCGGCCGGGCCCCGGGGGGAGCGGCGGGAGCAGCCGTGCGGCGGGCTGCAGCAGCCGTGCGGGCACCGGGGCCGCCCCGGCACCGTTCCCACCCCGCTCGACTCTTGCCCCACCAACGGGCTCTTGGACGGGCATGCTCCCCGCCCGCCGCCCCCTTCTCCTCTCCCCCGCCCCGCCGCTTGCCGTGCGCTTGGCAGCCCCGACGCCCTCCGCAGCCAGTTTTCCAGCGCTGCGCTTCTTCTGCAGTGACAGCCAGTGGCTGCGGGGGCCTGTTTACTATCCGGTTAATAAGTGAGCTGGAGCGGGGCGAAACTTCTCCGACGGCGGAGAGCGCGTTCGCCGCCGCGGGCGGGGGGAGCGTTCCTGCGCCGCGGGGCCCCGGCGCGCCCCGCTCCCACCGCCCCCCGCCCGCAGGTGCAGGGGGCTGGCACTCGGGAACTGGAAAGAGCTGGTTGGAGTTTGCACTTTAAGCTCCCGGCTGGGAAGGAACCGGGGGCTCGGAGCTGGTTTGGGCGCCGGGAGGATGGCTCGGTGGCTGCGGCCCCTCGTGGGAGCCCTGATCCTGCTCGAGGGGGCGGCTGCTCTCAGCTTTCTCCACCATCGCTACGAGGAGATGGTGCAGGCCCTGTTCCGCGTGCAGGGCCAGTGCCCCTACGTCACCCGCATCTACAGCATCGGCCGCAGCGTTGAGGGCCGACACCTCTACGTGTTGGAGTTCAGCGACTACCCAGGCATCCACGAGCCCTGTAAGTATGGGAGGACAGGGATGTGGTGGTTTGGAGAGGATGGGAGTCGTTGCTGCACTCCTGGCCACACAGCACCATTGGGCACAGGGTGGTGGTTATATCCCTTTCCAGGTAGGGCTCCCAGTGATGCCCGGGTGTCAGGCAGTGCTGGCTCTGGCAGGGACCCCGTAGCCAGCCCAGGGACAGGCACCCAAAACACACGCACACGTGCTGTGCTTGCGTGAGCTGCAGCGTGGCCCAGGCTCGTACTTTGGACAGAGCTCTGATTTTTCAGCATAGGCTAATATGAGAACCCAGGCAAGTCCATCCGAGCACCACACCTGCAATGCCACCTTTTCCTTCCCAAAACAGAATTGTGCAGGCAGGGGAAAGGAGCACCCACCCTCCACCTTTTGCTGCTGGATAGTGGCGGGAGGGAAGAGTTCAGCCCTTCCTCCTCCAGACCGCAAAACAAGGGGACAGCAAATGAGAAGCCCAGCGGAGCAGGCGCTGTGCTCCCACAGCCCCGCCAGCCCCGCGGGCTGTGCAGCCCCTGTGACAGGCAGGTCTCAGGGATCTCTACCTGCTGCCACGTGGCCCTGCGGAGCCTTGGCAGCGACAGCCCCCTGAGCTGCTGCCTGTGCAGCGTGGAGACGCTGCCGAGCCAGACCTTGCTGGCAGCCAGGTGCCCTGGGAGGGGCTGAGGGAACCAGACAGCTCCCAGATTGGGGGCGTATGCACAGGGCTTCCTCAATTCCCCGTCGTGTGCCCCAGAGCCACAGAGCAGACAGGGCTCTGCCTGCTTTTTGCAGGATCTTTTGCCTTTTCAAATCCTGGCTTGCTCTCTGGCGTGGTTAAACGCAGGAGCTGACAAGTCCAGGCAGCCAAGTCACGTGCAGAAGTGCTGGCAGTGCTGCAGGGGTGAGCAGGACCTGTACCTCCACCCACCTCAGCAGAGCAGCCCCCCCAAGCCCCACTGTACCCTCTGCTCCCCTCCTGAAGCCCTGAGTATTGCCTTCAGGGGTGCCAGCATTTGGGATGGAAGGCTTCCCACCCTGACCTTCTACGTGCCAGCCCCATTTGGTACAGGGAAACCTGCATGGTCCTGAGGGCACCTCGGGCACCTCCACAGCACAAAGCAAGGAGTGAGCAAAGGGCGTGGGCAATGTGCCAGTGGATTTTATACCTGCAGAACTTCAGGAGAGCAGCTGGAAGTGCCACAGGAGGTGATCGAGATCTACTCTGCCCCAGGTGGGCAGTATGGACCTGTTGCCCTGTTTGTCGCATGGGCCACCTTCAGGCTGCCCTTTAAGCATGTAGCATGGGGACTTTGGGAATCTGTGGGCTCCCTTGAAGGCCATGGAAAGTACCTCTGAAAAGCAAGCCTAGAGTTAGTGAGCATATGTGCAGTAATTAGGGTCTGTGTGGCAACGTGGGTAATGTTTAGGGGTCTGCATATTGAAAAAGGCTTACAAGTCCTGCCGTAGACTCAAAGCAGCAAAGAATCCCTGCTGAGACCTTATATTTTTAAATAAAGGCTCCACATATCCCCAGGACATTTTTATTGTTTTTATAACTGGATTACCTAATTAAACCAGTTCTCATGTCTCCTGAAATCTAACCAGGTCAAAATACATTGCCCACCTGTGGTCTCCTGCGCTGAGGCACAGTGATCGAAAGATACGGAAAAGCACAAGGCACGGGGGATTTTGGAGGCAGCAATGTGTGACACATGGCCCTATGGTGCTTCTGCCCAGGGATCCTGGCAGACACAGTGTGTGGCAGCGGGGCTGCACGCTGCCACGGTGGGGCTGGCTGCTGCTGGTGGCTGGAAAACTCATGGTGCAATGGGAGTCTCAAGTTCTGGCACAGACGGCATTTATAATGACACCCTGCTTTTCCTTGTTCTTCTCTGATCCTTTCATGTGAAAGTCAGCATTCCTTTTTAACCAAATTCCCCTGGTATCTCTCATCTTAGCAGTGCTAACTCCAGCCTGTAAGGAGACATTGTATTTTCCTACAAGTAACTGCTTTAAAAGCCCCTCTGGGAAAGCGTAACCTATCCCTCATGTGTGATGCCTCTCCTTCAGCAAAGAAGCAAGTCCTGCTCCAGGGACTGTCTGCCTGCAGTCTCTAAATCTGTATTTCATCATAGAATCATAGAATGGTTTTGGGTTGGAAGGGATCTTAAAGATCATCTATTTCCAAGCCCCCTGCCATGGGCAGGGTCACCTTCCACTACACCAGGTTGCTCAAAGGCAAATCTTGCGAGGGCGAAAAACACGGACTCCACACGATCCAGTGTGAATCCCAATGAAGCCGTTTATTGCTTGTTACAATTCTCCTTAAGTATCTTTTTGCTTTGTCCACACGCATAAAAGCTGCGTGTGATTGGTTAGTAACTACTATTCACACGCTGTTCACGCACCGCAAGCTAACGAGGGATTGGATCTTTACAGTTAGCACGAGCTCTAACATTTAGCATTGCCTCACTACAAAATTGCTGACCTGCTGACTCTTCGTTTCTTCTTTGGACACACTTTCTTTTGTTCTGCTCGAGGCTACTCAAAGTCACGTAAGGCACGTAGGCTGTCTTGCTCTCTTTTCATTCCCTTGCTCCTCACAGGCCTGTTCAGTTCAGTTCAGTATAATGTCCATTCTTTTCAAGAAAATCCCTCAAATCTCTCACACCATCCAACCTGACCTTGAACACTTCCAGGGATGGGGCATCCACAGCTGGGTGGGCAACCTGTTCCAGTGCCTCACCACCTTCATGGTGAAGAATTTCTTCCTTGCACCTAATCTAAATCTACCCTCTTTCAGTTTAAAGCCATCACCCTTTGTCCTATCACTACATGTCCTTGTAAAAAGTCCCTCTCCAGCTTTCTTGTACATCCCCTTTAGGTACTGAAAGACCACAATAAGGTTCCCCTGGAGCCTTCTCTTCTCCAGGCTGAACAACCCCAACTCTCTCAGCCTGTCTTCATAGGAGCAGTGCTGCAGCCCTCTTATTGTCTTTATGACCCTGCTCTGAACTCTCTCCAACAGGTCCATGTCCTTCTTATGTTGGGGGCCAGAGCTGAACACAGTATTCGGGGTGAGGTCTCAGGAGAGTGGAGTAGACAAGGAGAATCACCTCCCTTGATCTCCTGCTCACACTTGTTCTGATGCAGCCCCAGACACGGTTGGCTTTCTGGGCTGCAAGTGCACATTGCCAGGTCATGTTGAGCTTCTCAGCAACCAACACCCCCAAGTTCTTCTCCTCAGGGCTGCTCTCAATCCCTTCTCTGCCCAGCCTGTATTTGTGCTTGGGATTTTGTCGACCCAGGTGAAGGACCTTGTGGTTGGCCTTTTTTAAGTTCATGACATTCGCACAGGCCCAGCTCTCAAGCCTGTCAAGGTCCTTCTGGATGGCAGCCCTTCCCTCCAGCATATCAACTGCACCACAGAGCTTGGTGTCAGCCACAAACTTGCTGAGGGTGCACTCAGTCCCACTGTCCATATCACCAACAAAAATGTTAAACAGCGCCAGTCCCAATACCAGCCCCTGAGGAACACCCACTCATCACCAGTTTCCGCTTGGACATTGAGCTGTTGACCGTAACTCCTTGAGTGCGACAATCCAGCCAATCTGTTATCCACCAAGTGGTCCATTCATCAAATCCATGTCTCTCCAATTTAGAGGCAAGGATGTCATGCAGGACAATGTAAAATGCTTTGCAAAAGTCAAGGTAGATGATGTCGGTTGCTCTTCTCTTATCCACCAATGCTGTAACCCCACTGTAGAAGGCCACCAAATTTGTCGGGCACGATTGCCCTTACTGAAGCCAGGTTGACTGTCAGCAATCATCTCCTTATTTCCCATGTGCTTTAGCATGGTTTCCAGGAGGATCTGCTCCATGATCTTGCTGGGCTCAGAGGTGAGTCTGGCTGGCCTGTAGTTCTCTGGGTCTTCCTTTTTTCCCTTTTTAAAACTAGGGGTTATGTTTCCCCTTTTCCAGTCAGTGGAAACTTCACTGGAGTGCCACAGCATCTCAAATATTATGGATAGTGGCTTAGCAATTTCATCTGCCAGTTCCCTCAGGAGACCGTGACCTCATTTTAGAAAAGTCAGTGGCAAGAGACCTTTTTGCTTGTAACAAAATTGCCTGAGGGACAGTTTGATCCATATTCAGCTCAACCACTGCGGGTTTCTCCAGGCTTTTGTCCCTGTCCCTTGAGGGTAAGGAAGCCCCTAAACCTTTTCCTTGGAGGCAGGTGAAGGGGAGGGAGAGGAGAAGCTGCTGATGCCTCCCACTACCCCAGGAGTCAGGGGCTGACAGGCAGCAGCCGGAGGCGACCATGCCCTTCCAGTGAAAGAGCATGGCTCACCCCAAGCCAGAGATTGATTTTATCCTGCTGAGTAGTGAAAAGCTCCTTTAAGCATGCAGAGCCAGGAATGTACCATGCTGGTGAGAGGCACTGAGAGCAAACAGTGAAGGGCAGAGGTGGGAGAAATGGGCTGTTTTCTCCCCTGCCACCCACCGCAGAGCTGGGAGGCCCCGGGACCTCAGGGTTTGGGGCAGCAGCAATAGTGATGGTGCTCCATGGTCCCTCTGTGCTGCCTCTGCCCAGTCTGAGACCAAACTACTGGCAAATATGTCCGCTTGTGTGTTCTGAAGGCGAGCGGCAACCTGTGGAGAGCCTGAGCTGCTCTCAGGGGTGCTGTGCAAAACAGAGAGGAGCCCATGTGAGAACTGTGCCACTCTCCCTCACTGAGGTTTCCATTTTCCAAGGGAAAGGGCTATTTCACACCATTTGCTGTGTATCCTTTGGACTTGCCCAGGCTCCCTGCAGTAGGAATTGTCTCTTACCCCTGTCGCAGCCTCGGCTGACAGTTTCACTCTCTGTTGCTCTCTCTAGTGGAGCCGGAGTTCAAGTATGTTGGGAACATGCATGGGAACGAGGTGCTGGGCCGTGAGCTGCTGCTGCAACTCTCCGAGTTCCTGTGCGAGGAGTACCGCCGGGGAAACGAGCGCATCACCCGCCTCATCCACGACACACGCATCCACATCATGCCCTCCATGAACCCCGACGGGTACGAAGTGGCTGCCAAGCAGGTACCAGGCAGCGATTGCCTCCTCCAGCTGGGTAGGGGCAGAAAGCCCTTCAGATCCCTGTGGGATCCGTTTCACTGTGCCTGTGGGAAGGGAGCCTACTTCCTCTCCATGCTCTGCCAAACCCAGCCCCCTCAACTGGCATCATTGCTCCTCTGTTCCTGTGCCAAGGGCTCATGCTGTGTGTCCTGCCCCAGGTGGCCCTGGCAGGTGGTGGTGGAGGCTTCCTACACCTGCCTTTCCCTCTCCTGAAGTTATTTGTCACAGGATGGTCACTGCAAACTCCCTACCCCAGGTGGGAGAAGTGGCAGCTGAATGCCACTGTCATGAGCAGACAGGGACATGAGGGATGGGGCAGGGGGGAAGCCCTCTAGTCCTCCCCAAAAACCTCACCCTTTAGAGAGTCATAGAAGGTCAGGAGTTGGAGGGAACCCACAAGGACCATCAAGTACAACTTCTTACTGCTAGAACTCAGGAAAATATTTTAGTCATGGTTCTTCTGGTTGAGGCAAATTATTTATTTGGCTCGTGCCTTGCTCTGTCACCCTGGAAAACAGAGATATTGTTATTGACTTTCCCTGTCAGTACCAATACTCTTTATTCTCCTGCCAACAATAACACATGTGTTGTGACTCAAATGCATGAAGCACTGTTAGCACAGCCAGTCCTTGTCACCCTAACACCCAGCCTGCCTGCCCCCACCCTGTATTCACCCCTGTGATGCACCTTTGCCCCACAGGGCCCAGACAGCAATGGGTACTTGACGGGGAGGAACAACGCCAATGGAGTGGACTTGAATCGCAACTTCCCTGACCTCAACACATTCATGTACTACAGTGGGGAAATCAGCGGGCCAAATCACCATATCCCACTCCCCGACAACTGGAAAAGCCAGGTACCTGTCTGGGATGCTGTGAGGGCTTTGACATCGTCTTAGAGTGGCCCAGCACCCAAGCAAATATACTGTCCTTTGGTTTGCATGGTGCTTGTCTCCTTCCCTGTGCGTCTAGCATGCAGAGAAACCATGTAATCCTGCCCTGTATCACAGCTTGCATCTCTGCCAGGAGAGGCCAGCATCATGGCCAGCTTGAGTAGGAGGTTGCAATGCAGAGGAGGTGGCACATGCTGGCTAATGCCTGTGCCTTGGGATTTGGGGCTATGCTAGGAGAGCTGTAGCAAGGTGTGCACCAGAGGAGCCAGCTCTGTGCACCAGGGTGGGCAGTGGATAATGGAGAAAGCTGCAGGGACTGACGCAGGCACATTGCAGGGTAGGGTCTGATATGACTGATCACACCACAGCCTGACATGGACCAGCAGCTGGCCCAGAGGTGACTGAGCTCTTCTCTTTGTCCCCGGCCCTCTCCTCACAGGTGGAGCCGGAGACGTTGGCTGTGATCCAGTGGATCAGCAGCTACAACTTTGTGCTCTCAGCCAACCTGCACGGTGGAGCAGTGGTGGCAAATTACCCCTATGATAAGTCCCAGGACCAGCGGTTCAGGAACCACCGGCGCACGGTCAACACACCTACCCCGGATGACAAATTGTTTCAGAAGGTGAGCATGGCCCCAGTGGGCCAAGGGCCTTCCCGCAGCCCTGGCAGGGTGCGGCGAGAGCTGGCTGGGAGCCTCTGGGTCACTGCCTCACGCAGGAGCCAAGCCAGGAAACGTGTTGGAAATAGCCTTTAGCAGACTACAGCATTGCTGCCAGCCACTGGCTCGTGAGCCAGCTTAGGGCAGTTCCACCGTGAGCTGTTTCTACTGCATGGACAGGCCAGTCGTAACCCTTGGGAGCCCCTTCCTCGTCCATGCCATGTTTAGGTTCCCCTAAACCCCAGTACCACCAGTGTCTTCAGTACCACCCTGCTCTTCCAGAGCTGGAGCCTGCCCCCAGCCTTGCTTCACCATCGTAGCAGGTATATATGTGTATGCTTGTTTATTTGTTTGTTTGTTCTTCCTGGAGAGGTGGCAGGGCTTGTCTGGGGGTCTGCTGAGGGCAGGATACGAGGGGTGGGTGCCCAGCAGGGGCTTGTGGATAGTGAAGAACAAGAAATACAACAAAAAGAGAATAAGCAGACATCAGGGAGTGTATCAATGTGTGCTGCTGATCCTGCTAGCTCTAGCTGAAGCCCGTGTTTTTTCTCTATTGTTAAAATGTCCTGGAAAACAGTGCCTTCAGTCACTGCTTCCATTAGGAAATACCCAGCACAAGAAAAAGCAAGTCTGCATTAGAACAGTTAATGAGAAAAATAAGTCTGAGCTGGAGTTCAGCCTTCTCTGGAAGCAGAGGCTGTGCAGGGGCTTGCCAGGACCTGCTGGGATCAGGGCTGCACTCAGACCCAGATGTAGAGAGGCTGTAGTCTGGGGCGTAGCCTAATGACACCCGCATAGCCTCAGAAGTCAGAAACGTAGCAAAGTAACTGTTTTCCTGCTGATAGCAGATTACACCAGCATCTGAACCATAATACTAGGCTATAGAGTTTCTATTAGAAAATGCAAACAGCAATCTCTTAAAACTGTGTCTTACACAGAGGACAAACTTTGGATGTAGTAGCCTGATTTTAGCCCTGCCCTCATGCCTAAAAGTAAGCAGTAGTCTTAAGGGTGATAAACAAGTGGTTGCCAGAACCAGAAGTTGCCCAAATTATTTCTTAATACAAATTCCCCTGATATATGTGATATTTGCATCAGCACTGACACTGGTTAGTTTTCCTCGCATATTTGCTCCCCCTGTTAGTGCCATTTGAGATGTGTGGGCCAGCAATGATGGGTCTGGGTGCCCCTGCGTGGGCCCACTGCCCTCCACTCCCCCTCGTCTCAGCAGGAGCAGGGCAGAAGCTGCCTGTGCCATCAGCAAGCCTCCAGCCTGCCAGATTTCTGCTCTTCCTCCTCCGCTTTCATCTGCCAACATTTCATAGAGGTCCTGGCACCTCGTGTTGTATTTCATGGCAGTAAAATGCAGGAGCTGTCTCCTGTCTGACTTCCCTCCCACACTCCCCAGCAAAGCCCGTGCAGGAGGGGGGATGTTTTGCCCAGAGTTGGGCAGGGTCCCCAGCCACACAGTGCTGGAGCAGTGACCAGTGGCTGCTCTCTTTAGCTGGCCAAGACCTACTCGTATGCCCACGGATGGATGCACCGTGGCTGGAACTGCGGGGACTACTTTGCCGATGGCATCACGAATGGGGCATCCTGGTACTCGCTCAGCAAAGGTAAGGGCTGGGCAGGCGAACACCACCTGCAGCAAGGTGTTCAGCTGAAGAGAGGTGAAGGGATAGACAAGAAACCTCAGGACAGGATGGGCTGGGGAAGGGCTGTGGTGGTAGCACTGTACCCATTACTAGATACAGTTCTGGTGTCTGCACCTCAGACTGGGACGTGGCTTGGGAAAGAGCCACAGAAGTAGTCGAGGTCTGCAGAGAGCTGCTGTGTGCTGCTGGATGAAAGGAGCATTAATCTGTCAGTGTATTTGAAAATGCTGTGGCATAACTCCATCAGGAACCACAATTGTAACCAACGGGAAGACATTTCTCGTAGTGGCTAGCTCCTGAAAAATCTGATTTAAAAAAGGCATAATGAAGAAACTGAAGATCAGCAAATTAGGCTAGAAAAAAAACTGGAGAGCAACTGGAAAGGGACGTACAGCCCCTGTGGTACCAAACTTTTGTGAGCTTCTGGAGGCAGAGTGGTGAATGATCCATCTGAAGGAGGGAGTCAGGTGCATGTAAGGGAGGGAGCTGCACCAGGGGAGAAGGTGCTGGTTGTGCTGCATGGAGGGAGGAGGCTGCACCTGTGGAGCAAAGGGGAAGGGCAAAACAGTTCTGCTGGAAGACAGACATGGGCCAGGATGTCTGGGAGATGGGAGCGGGGCAGAAAGGAGACTTTGCATTCCCCTGGCCACGGGCTCTTCTTCTCTTCCAGGCATGCAGGACTTCAATTACCTCTACACGAACTGCTTTGAAATCACTCTGGAGCTGAGTTGCAATAAGTTCCCGCCTGAAGAAGACCTGGAGCGACAATGGATGGCCAACCGGGAGGCCCTTGTTGCTTTCATGGAAGAGGTAAGGGGGCAGTCCTGGGACCTATGCCTTTCTCCTGCAAGCTTCCATGGGTCTCAGCCCTGGTGGCTGGAGACCAATGGAACCTGGGAGAACAGGGGTGGAAAGGAGGTGGTCATGAAGCTCGCTGGGTGCTCTAGTTGGCAGGCTTTGGGAGGGTTTTTGTGTCTTAGACTGGCTCTGCTGGGGAGAACCAGGAGATCCAAGGGTATGGGGAAAGATGGGGTTGTCACCAGAGCTCTGCAGTCCTCCAGTACTGGCAATATCCTCTTGAGCAAAGGAGAGTCCTTGACCCAGCAATCTGTCTCTCTCCCTGCAGGTCCACCAGGGCATCAAAGGGATGGTGTCAGACGAGAACAACAATGGCATTGCAGGAGCAGTGATTTCTGTCCAGGGAATCAGCCATGACATCACCTCTGGTGGGTTGTTGGTCCCCTTTCATCCCCCCTTTTGGATACAGCCTCTCAGAGACTATCTGGGTATGTGGGAGGGGGCTAGCAGGAGAGGCCATAAGATGTGTGGCCAGTATGATTTACTTCTGAAAAACATTAGGTGTGAGGATTGAGCAGTGCACAGTGCTTGTGCATGCTGGACCAGGGAGGACTTAAGAAGGCTTGGGAAAGAACAAGGTGAGAACTGGAATGCAAACCTTACTGTGAAGGACTTCAGAAAGTCAATTCTGATTTTATCTCAGAGAAAAGAGAAAATGCATTTATATAAATCAAGAGAAGACTGAGGGAATAATCTACTCAAGTATCTAAGTATCTACCCAGTGCTGAGAGGTTGATAGCGAAGGACACGATGGCAGGTCAAGATGAAAGGCTGAAAGTTCAAGCCAGACAAAATTAGACTGAGAACAAAGTGCCACTTCAGTTTGTCCAAGTTGTGGTGGTTTCTCCTTTGCTGGCTGATTTTAACCTCCTTTTCAGCCAGACCAGACATTACACTCTGGCTACAGAAAATAGCTGATACTCCAGCTCTCCAGAGGTTGGACTATGAAATCGTCAAAACTCCTTCTGGCTGTATGATTGTGACCCAGTGACACACTAATATTCTGCATTTATTATGCCAGCCTGCATAGGAAAGAGGAGTGTGTGAGAGATCACAGAATCATGGAGCTGCTGGGTGCAAGAGCCCTCTGGGGCTTAAAACAGGATTGTCCCCAGCGTTGGCTCTGATCAGACATCACTCCCTCCAGCCAATTCTCAGTGACACCCAAGGATGGAGATTTCACAGCTGCTCTGCTGTCCTGTGCTAGGGCTGCACCACCTTCACAGTGAAGCTGTGCTCCCTGATCCACCCTGAAGCTCCTGAGCTGCCATCTGTGGCTGCTGCACCTTGTATAGCGTGGCACTCCTCGGAGGAGTTTGGCTCCATCACCTTTGTAGTTGCCCTTCAAGTAGCTGCTGGCTGTCAGCAGATCCCCGTCTGCCTCCTCCCAGCCAGGCTGAGCCCACCCGGCTCCCCCAGCTCTCCTTGTGGGGCCTTAGCTGTCCCTGTGGGTCAGGAGCTCTGGTTCTCTGATGTCCCTCTTGAGCAGGGGCCACCAAAACTGGGCACAATACCCAAGTGCAGCCTCTCTGGGACTGAACAGAGGGAGAAAATGATCCCCTTTGACGTGCCAGCCACCCTCTCTCTTTTCCTTTGGAAGCCCCTGACTTTTGTGTCTCATGCCAATTAGCCTCACAAGCCAAAGTGATACAGGCTGCCTGTAATGATTTCTCAAATTTGCAGTACCCATCCAGTTCCATAGATGGGAATACACTGAAATTGTCTAAGTAATTAATAATTTGTTGCTGCCTCATTGTTGACCATCCTCCGTCCCTAACCACACCAGTGCACAGTCCGTCAAAGTGCTCCTGGGGCTTCCTCGTGCAGGGAGAATCAGGCAGGGGAGCAACTGAGCTGATGAGCGATTTTAACTCACTGAATACCCAAATGTGGATATGATAGGAATTAGAGGTTGTGTTATGCATAAAGAATAGACTGGAGATGATTGCCCTCAGGTCTGCTGTCATCTGACTGGTGAATGCTCAGATTTGCAGCCTCCCTGCACAGGCACAGCCAACGCTGCTGTGCCGTCTCCTGTCATTTGGTGTCTACTTGCAGACTGTCTTCTACTCTGTAGCACTAATGAGACATCACTTGCAGTCTACCAATGTGAATCCAGCCTCATGGTAGCCAGCAGGTCTGGAAGGAAGGCCAAAAACTGTCTGGGTTTTGCAAGCTACACATCCTCAAGGAAGTTCACCCAGCAAGAGCTACTGAAATAGCTTTTGCTCTGCTCCCTCTACATCCTGAGTGCTTTCTCTTCTCATCCTGTGTTCCAGGTGATATGGGAGATTATTTCCGGCTGCTGCTGCCTGGCACGTACACTGTCACAGCCTCTGCAGAGGGGTACCAGCCCCAGACGGTGACAACAACAGTGGGCCCAGCTGCTCCTTCATTGGTGAGTCAAGCTGCATAGTCACCTGTGTGCCTCCAAATGTCTTCACCCCTGGAAGAAAGAAACGTGGCAGAAGATGTCTAGTGAGCTGTAGAGAAAGGAGATGGGATGTAGAGCATTGCCAGGAGCTACATGCTGTCTGCTTTGGCAGACGCATGGCTCCGTGCAGCTCACAGAGAGGGACAGGGTGAAGGCAATGCCATGTGCCTCTCGATTCCTTACTGAGGGCTCACAGCTGCACTGGGCTGTCCTGCGAGCTCCTGTGTCCCTCTGCTCTCTGGCCTTGGGGACAGACCCTGTCTGGCTGGGGCTGCTGCTCTTTAGCTCCCCCTCCATCCTCCCCACTCTCCAGGATGTGATAATGTGGAAGCAACATCTGTTCCCTGAGGTTCCACTCTCCCCATGGCTCTGTGGGTTTCAGTGCTCTGCTGTCATCTCCATCCTGCCTGGAACCAAACACATTATGAAACTCATAGCAAGAGGCTGAGGTCTGCCCTTCTTTCTGCCAAGAGCACCCAAGACAGATGGGGACTAGGTGCCAACAAAGAACAGCCAAGCACCTTTGGAAGATGAAGTGAAACCAGGTGCTCTTTGCCAACAGTGTGGCCCCTACAGCACCCTTCTGAGGGCAGGCTGGACAACTAGAACTTGGTTATAAAAACAGCGAGTGCTGATCCCTGCCCCCTGCTGTTGCCCTGTGAACACAGCAGGACTGCAGATGCAGCCTCTGAGAACTAACAAGAACCACCCCCCGGCTGCGTCATCCTGGCACATCATTCGCTACACTGCATGTACACTGGTCAGGCTCTGCTGTAAATACACTGTGGTCGTTCTCCCACCCTCTGTCTCTTCATCCCACCCTACTCAGCCTCTGAAGTTCTTCCAGAGCTGCCCTTTGCTCAGGATTAGAAACCTTCTAATTTTCATCCTAAATTTATTTATGGTCAGTTTATTCCTTTTTTTCTTATGCCAACATTTTGCTTTAAATAGCCCCTCTTCTTCCCTGGTATTTATTCCCTGATTTATTTATAGAGAGCTGTCAAGCCCAGTCCTAGCCTTTGTTTTGCTAGGTTAAGCACCCAGCTCTTTGGCTTTCCCTTTTGAAAATAGATTTTCCTTTTACTGTGTTGTTGTAGAAGAGTGATTTGTTCCCTGATGGTCTGATTTTTGCTAATCTCCCATACACAGAAACCTTCCTGTCTCTTTTGCCCTCCACCCCTGCAGCAACTCCTCTACCCACCATTCACCCCAGCGCTTTCCCAGGAAGCCCATATAGCCCCATTCCAGTTTCACCTTTCTGTATGGCCTCCCCATTCCTGATTTATCTGATGCTGTGTCCTGCACGTTTCTTGCCGCCTTCTCCCTCTTGTACCTGCTTGTGTGGCTGTAGTGGATGGAGCTTTCTTTTCTGTAATTTTTTTGCCTCAATCTACTGGAAGCACTGGTTGCTGAAAGACTAATTAAGCAGGATTCAGCTAACAAGATGCAACTGAAAAAGGACTGTATGTCCTAAAGTATTCTGTGTGTTAAATATACACAGAGATGCAAAGCAATGCTATTTCTCTACTCTCTCCTGAGAAAAGATGAAGAAAGAGCATAGCTCAGTCCCTTGCCTTTCACAGTACATCTTCCAAACCATCCTAGGACATCACATTGCCACAGGAGCAACTCTCTGCATAAGAAATGTAGCTGAGTGTTGGTACCACATTTTCCACAGGGGAAAAACAAAAAAATGTTTCCAGCTGATTTAAGCACTGAGTTCCCACCGTATCCTAACACTGGCTGAAGCCCCTTTTTGCTTGTCTTGGCCCTAGAGTCAGTTTCGAAGTCTTGGGGCAGAGGCAGGTCCTGCAGACCCCTGAGCCAGCAGAGCACGCACATGGTGTTACATGGTTATTTTTGTTCTTTCTCCAGGTGCATTTCCAGCTCAAACAAGATGTGGTGAGGAAGCCCCCAGAGCGTAAAGCCTCACGCATGAACAACAAAGCCCTTCAGAAGAAGGTAGTGCCAAGAGCCATCCGTCGGGGGACCCAAACATGAGGACAGCTCACTTGGCTGAGAGCTGGGGGAATCTGTTTATACAAGGTCTGGCTGATGACTCCAGCCAGTGAACTTTCCAACAGTCCAGCATGAAACTAGCCCAAATTATTAGGTTATTAAACGAGGAAGTATTTAATCCCTGAGCAAACCGTGAAGTCATTCACAACAAAGTGTGTCTGGGCTGTGGTTTCCCAGGCAGCGTGTCAGTAGCTGCTGCGTTCTTCTCTGCACTTGCTCCATCTAGGAGACCTCCACTCCCTTTACTCCTGGACTCAGTTGCTACAGCTCACCTGAGATGCCCAGCATTGGTGCAAAACAGGGTGAATGAATCCAGCCCCTGGTCTTTGCACTCACACACTGGGCATGTGACTCCTGGCACTAAGTCCTCTGGGTGCAAGTGCCATGCTTCTCCTTCAGGTAAGGACAGTTGCTGCCCACAAACCTAAAATAGTTAGCGGGAGGTCAGTTTTAGAGCAGTGATGTGACCAGCTCTGAACGCTGTTTGTCTCATATGTAGCACAGCTGTTGCTGGTTGGCAACACCACAAGTAGGAATGCAGCACCAGGAGGTGGTGGTCCAAGGTGATCTCCTGGCTGATGTCACATTTATCCTGATGTACAGATGGGACTTTCGGGTAGCTGATTTGGATTACTTGTAGTCAGACAGGCTGAAATGATACATTCTGGCAAAAGCCAAGGATTATCCCCTCTCCTTATGTCTTCAGACCCAAACCAGATGGCTCTCTGAGGGGTCTGCTCTAGCCAACATGAACTATTAGCATGAGGACAGGAGCAACTAGGTGAGGTCTGACAATCAGGAATGAGTAGCAGTACAAGAGAGGTGATTTGATATTCCTTTGAGACAAATTCCCTGAACCTTGGCCCTGTCAATGTGCCACAGGGAAGTGTGGATGCTTGATGCCAGCAGTGCTGTGCAGGTACAGCACAGGGCATGTGAGTTGTAGTTGGGTTAGGGAAGACATGATCCATAGTTCAGGGAGGTGGGGTACTACTGGCTGGGCCTTAAAATGCTGCTTAGTCTGTCTGGGCAGGTTTGGAGTGGAAGCAGGAGTAGAAATACAGCTGGTTATTTCCATGGCAAAAGTATCTTAAGCAGGCAAAACCTTTCTAGCATTCTTCATAGAAAATAAATTACTCCAGAGCAATAAACAGTCCTGTCCATGTGCCCAGCACATGGTGGGGCTGGTTATCCCAATCTTCCCCATTGAGCCCTCTGTTGCACTGTTTCTGTCCATGTTGCAAGCCCATCCAAAAAGTGTCCTCCAGACATCCTCTTGCTTCTCCTCTTTTGCAAACATCTCTTCATCTCTTGTGAGCAACCTCTGCCACTCTAATGCATAGGCAATATTCTGCACTTCATCCGTCACTGCCGCCTCCTCCTCTGTCTCTGCTACAAGATGCTAGTGGCATTTTCAGCCCTACCAGCACACACACACTTGTAGCTCTGCTTGCTAACAGCAGCTCTCTGTCACGCTTGTGCTTGGAAGAGCAGAGCAAACTGTCCTTTGGAGGATATCTGTTCAACCTATTGTAAAAACATGCAGAAATGGTAGTGCAGTTAACCATGGCTGTGAGTGATTTCAGTCTGCAGAGGCCAGTGTAGGCTGGAGACACTGGCCAGTTCCACATTCATAACGAAACATGAACTTAGATTCTCTATTTTTTATATATCTGGGTGGCAGAAGAAAATGAAAAAGGACAGTAAGACTGAGATGTTCAAAATCCTATGTGGTTTAACACCTTTGCTCCAGCCAAGCCCAGCAGCATCACTCCAGATGCTGGACCCTCTTGTTCGTATCCATGTGTCAGCACATGTTCATCCAAAAGGTTTCCTGGTGGATGTGCAGGTAGCATCCTACCTGCATGTAGGAAGAGCACCCTGCGCCCCACAGCCTGGCTGCATGCAGAAGGGTCTGCTGTCACCATGCATCTGACCCATGTGCTGGATGGTACTGCTGCCCCCAACCACAGCACTAGCTCAGCTGGCTGAGCTAACTGCTCACCCCTGAGGATGTGTATGGAGCTGAGAGCAAGGAAGGTGCTCCAGGGTGCAGCCTTCACTTGGCTAACTCAGCTGAGTGGCCCCTGGACAGGGTGATGCTCAGCCTGCACAGAGCTGCCCACATCACCTACGTCCCAGCTGTGTCACAGGTCCCTTTGCTGAGCCTGCTGGCTGCAGTGTGCTCCCATGTTGCCCTCTTGTGGTCCTAGAAAATGTAAGCCCATCTCAATTCCCCTTACTTTCTGGGGCAGAGTCAGAGGAGAGGGATTTCTTCTCTGTTTGAAACAGGACAAGCAGTCCAGAAGGCCACATCACTCGCCCTTGCAGCCTGCTGTGGGGTCAGTGGAGCAGCAGCAAAGCTAGGGCCTTGGTGGTGGTGAGTTTTTTCCCTGTAAGAGGGTTCCTAGAAGATGCAACCTTCTGAGGGACTCTCTCTGGGCTGGGATTTGTCCAACTCATTCTCCTCCCAGCTCTGAATATTTTTGTGTTGAACAGTTTGGTAAATCTCCACTTGGCCGTGACTGAGCTCTCCATGTGAAAACATGGTTACAAAATGTTTCCGAGGCAGCACTCTCTTAAGCACGCCCCTCCAAGGCTTGCCATGAACTTAGCCCCCAGTGTTGCAAGAAGCGTGGGCTAAAAGCAGCGCTAAACCTTTGGACACACATCTGCAGTGCAGTGGTTTCGTATTCCTTTGAGGCTCCACTCAAAGCAAAAGCAGTTGATGGGTTTGTGTCAGAAGAAATGGAGAACAGTTGATTTCCCCCCCATAGTGTCTGGGCCACTCATGATTTTGTAGACCTATTCTTCCACCATATGTCCTTCTTCCAAGCTGAAGGGTCCCAGCCTACACCGTTGTTCACTGTACAGAGTCTGTTCCTGTACCTCTGAGCGTCCTGACTGCCTGCCCTGGAACCTTTTTCCATTCTCATTTATCCTTTCTGAGACAAGGGGATCAGGACTGCGTGCAGACACTGGAGAAACATGTAAACAAAGTGAAGCCAGGCCCAGAAGAATGAACCAGAACTCTTACAAGCAAGACTGTGTGGATTTGGGGATGAGCAGGAAGTCCGGTGGGGAGGGCAGATGGGACTTTCTGCATGCAATACATGCTGGTTTCTGTGGCTGGCATAAAGGAGGCAGAAAAAGGGAAAATACAAACAGCTGAACTTGAAGAGTGAGGCAGGTTTGCTAGGCATGTCAACAGAGGTGAAAGGTTGCAGGGCGGATCAGAATGATGGAAAAAGCTCAAAACCTGTCTCAGCAGGCAAGAACATCAGAAATTTTGGGTTCAGAGAACAACATCTAAAGCCCTGTGTCAAGGGCTTGTGTCCATTCTTCAGCTCCAGCAAACCTTATACAAGCAACCGTACCTGCGGGGAAGAGAGCACCCAGCTCCCTGTGCAGCTTCGGGCCCCCTGCCAGTGGCATCGCACTGTGCCAGTGGCGTGGGTCCCCCCTCAGCAGAGCAGATGAGGACTCAGCGCCCAGCCTGCACACACACCACAACTCTGCCCGGTGCGTGCGACGCACTCTGTACACCCTGCTCCGGGCTGGTGGCAAGCCAAGCTGGAATCTGGGTGGTTGCCATGGAGAAAAGTGTAGCTAAATGCACAAACAAGTACGACAACTGCTCTGGGGGCTGAGAGACTTGGGGCTTTACAGCGTGTTACTGAAGGATGGTATCACTTGGGGAATGGAGGCTTTTTTTGGTCTGCTGGGAAAACCAGTGCAGGAACAAGTGTACTCAGTGTGCCTGACCTCTATGTGATGCACAAACTGGCCCCTCCGCTCACGTTTGTTTTTTTTATTATTTGTTTCTCTCCATTTTGGTGCTCTGGTGTGATCTTACACTGTATCCAAACAGCTCAAGCCAGCTCCTAGCACCAAAACCTAGACTGCAGCAGATGGAAAGTGTAGACCCATTTGGCAGCTGTTGCCAAAGCTGAAGCCCACATGGCAGCGAGACTCCCAGAACAAGGCAGCAGTGGTAAAGGGCAGCCCTGGCGCTGCTCACGCCTGCGAGGTGGCAGCACTTTGCAGGGAAGAAGCAGGAGAGGGTTCGCACAGGCAGTTGCCCACCTTGCTCTGTGCCAGGCTCCGCGGTGCTCTGGCAGCACCCAGCAAGGGTGCAGGGCACACAGGTGCTGTGTCCAGCCTGGCAGCTACAGGAATGGCTGCACCCCGCATCTGTCACCCCACGTTGGGCAGTGTGTCCCACGTCAGGGTGTCCCCGTTGGCCGCCTGGGGGGTTGTCTCGCAGCCTGGAGCCGAGCGGTGCTGCCGAGAGGGATGTCCTCATATCACCCGGGGGTCCCCAGGCTGCGGGCCAGGCTCCGCGGAGCAGCTCTGGCCGCGGCCTGCCGGAAGCACCACGCCGGGCTCGCAACGCCGGGTCGGGCGGAGGCAGCTGGGAGGTGGGATGGGCCGTGCGGGGCCCTGCGAGGCCGG